>JAAAXO010000130.1:0-127619 GCA_011799875.1 Thinopyrum elongatum | reverse complement strand
TCCCACTGGCCACTCATCATTTGCTGAAATTTATCATGACAACTCCTTGTTCGTCTGTTCTCCCAGGCATCTCGTCGGTTGTCATCCTGCCATGGTTAGCAGCAATAGAAACACACAAGATATGATCATACAGACTACTAGAAAGTGGTGGTGGTGTGGTGTCACAAATCCGTCAAGCAAATCTCTATTCTTACAGTTTACCCGCAGCAGTGGTGATCGGCAACTTTGTAGTCAAAACTCTCAAAGCTTGGACAGAGCGATTGCCAGGTGGTGGTCAAACGGACGTGTAGATGTATGTGGAGCTGGGAAGGCTATGATATGGTAGCAAAAGGGTCAGCAATAATCAATTCAGAGATGCAATGTTGAATAAACGCTCAACGACGGTACTGTGCTGGCGTCTAGGTAGACCGTGTAGAGACGCGAGCCTAGAACACTAACAAAAAATCACGGCGCTGCACGTAACAAGGGAGGAGCACTCTGAATTTTTTTTCTTTTTTTTTTGCTCCGCAACGATTTTTTTTTCGAAAAAATCTACAAATGGTCTAAAAACTGCCTAGCCAGAATTTCCAGATTTTTTTTTTGAAACTGGAACTATTTTCTGCGGGTTAGCACGAAAATGGGGAACCGATGTAATGATCGTAGTATCGCGTGATCTGGAACTCGAAAATAAAGGAATAAATACTGGACTCGGACTAGGACTGGTGACGGAGATGAATCTGGTGGAACTCGGACTGGTGATGGTATATGATGGTAGTATATGTGGGCTCGGATTGGTGTGGTATATGGACTCGGATCGGTGGATGGATAGGACTCGGATCGGTTGGGGTATATGACTCAGAGAAAAGCAGATAAGCGGTGGTGGTATATGGTAGGGGCGATGATGATGGTGCGGCGGGCGGCGTGACAACTTGTGAACAGAACTCGAAACTCTAAAGAACTAGACGCTAAGACCAGCAACTTGACACGACGATGCAACCGCAAATTCAACAAAACAAATACAGAAAAGATATGCAATGGCTCAGATTGGTGGATATGATGAACTAACCCTAAATTTTTTTTTTGGCTTTTTCCTGGACTGTGTAGGTATGAAGAACAGAATCGATCTAAACTACGAAAAACTGTAAATCTCACCGAGCAACCTGGAAATCTGATACCACTTGATAGAGGCGAGGGTGTCCCGATCTTTCGATGAGATGATAGCTTATCGTTTTTGGTGGAGTAGACTTTGACGATCGAATCGAACGTGCGAGGACGTCGCGCCTTAGCAATCGCTAAACCAACTCCGAGAGGTTATTGACACGCCAGAGCACAATCAACCTGACCACGAGGGTCTATCTCCTGCAAGCAACAAAGAAAACAAGCAAGAAACTAAGATTTGCAATCTGGATATTGCGAATATAAGATAAGAAAGCTTTATTGATCAAGGTGGGGTTTGTGACGTCTTGGTCTGGTCGTTGAACACAAACGAAGTACGCGAAGTTGCAGCTATGGCGAACTTTTAATCTAAACAAAACCCAAAGTCTAAACGGTGCCCTAAGGGCTGTATATATGGAGGAAGAGGGGGGATTTCGTGGCCCTTGAAGGAGGGGTCCGAAACCAACCCTATCTCGTTTCCCCCACACATACGGACTCTAAAAACAGCCTATACTCAAGTATTTCGAAATTACATGGGCCTGGCCCAATAATAAGGTGACGCAGCCACCTATAATAGCTCTGGACGAAATTTATGAAGTGCATCTGTATATTTCGTCCAAGGCTTCCTGATCATTATGGTGGCTTCAAAGTCCTGAAATCATCACTTGTAACTCCGTTCTTGTTCCCCTTGTGCATGCCATCATCTCCATGCTTGAACTTGCTCCAAGGTTCCTCTTTCTTGTCCAGCTAGGCCCTTCATTTGTAAGCAAAACAAATGTATCCAATTTAGGCAGCATCATATTCTCATGAAACTTAGAATCATTACAAGAAACGAAAGTACCTGATATTTAATTGGCGGTGCACGAGCTCTAGTAATTGGTCCAGTATGTATAGAAGCAGGGGTTGTGGGTGTAACAATGGGATTGATGTCCTCATCAGTTGAGCACATCCCCACCTGGCCACTCTCATTTGCTGAAATTTATCATGCAACTCCTTGTTCGTCATGTTCTCCCAGTCAATCTCGTCGGCTTGTCATCTGCCAGGTTTCGCAGCAAATAGAAACACAACAAGAATATGATCCTACAGACTACTAGAAAGTGGTGGTGGTGTGGTGTCACAAATCCGTCAAGCAAATCTCTAATTCTTACCAGTTCTTACCCAGCAGCAGGTGGTGATCGGCAACCTTTGTAGTCAAAACTCTCAAAGCTTGGACAGAGCGATTGCCAGGTGGTGTCAAACGCACGATGTAGATGTATGTGGAGCTGGGAAGGCTTATGATATGGTAGCAAAAAGGGTCAGCAATAATCAATTCAGAGATGCAATGTTGAATAAACGCTCAACGACGGTACTGTGCTGGTCCTAGGCTAGACCGTGCTAGAGACGCGAGCCTAGAACACTAACAAAAATCACGGCGCTGCACGTAAACAAGGGAGGAGCACACTCTGAATTTTTTTTTCTTTTTTTTTTGCTCCGCAACGATTTTTTTTTCGAAAAAATCTACAAATGGTCTAAAAACTGCCTAGCCAGAATTTTCCAGATTTTTTTTTTGAAACTGGAACTATTTTTCTTCTGCGGGTAGCACGAAAATTGGGGAATCCGACTTGTTCATGACTCGTAGTATCGCGTGATCTGGAACTCGAAAATAAAGGAATAAATACTGGACTCGGACTAGGACTGGTGACGGAGATGAATCTGGTGGAACTCGGACTGGTGATGGTATATGATGGTAGTATATGTGGGCTCGGATTGGTGGTGGTATATGGACTCGGATCGGTGGAGGTATATGGACTCGGATCGGTGGTGGTATATGGACTCAGAGAAATAGCAGATAAGCGGTGGTGGTATATGGTAGGGGCGATGATGATGGTGCGGCGGCGGCGTGACAACTTGTGAACAGAACTCGAAACTCTAAAGAACTAGACGCTAAGACCAGCAACTTGACACGACGATGCAACCGCAAATTCAACAAAGCAAATACAGAAAAGATTATGCAATGGCTCAGATTGGTTTGGATATGATGAACTAACCCTAAAATTTTTTTTTTGGCTTTTTCCTGGACTGTAGGTATGAAGAACAGACTCGATCTAAACTACGAAAAACTGTAAATCTCACCGAGCAACCTGGAAATCTGATACCACTTGATAGAGGCGAGGGTGTCCCGATCTTTCGATGAGATGATAGCTTATCGTTTTTGGTGGAGTAGACTTTGACGATCCGACTACGAACGTGCGAGGACGTCGCGCCTTAGCAATCGCTAAACCAACTCCGAGAGGTTATTGACCACGCCAGAGCACAATCAACCTGACCACGAGGGTCTATCTCCTGCAAGCAAACAAAGAACAAGCAAGAAACTAAGATTTGCAATCTGGATATTGCGAATATAAGATGAAAGCTTTATTGATCAAGGTGGGGTTCTGTGACGTCTTGGTCTGGTCGTTGAACACAAACGAAGTACGCGAAGTTGCAGCTATGGCGATCTTTTAATCTAAACAAAACCCAAAGTCTAAACGGTGCCCTAAGGGCTGTATATATGGAGGAAGAGGGGGGGATTTCGTGGCCCTTGAAGGAGGGGTCCGAAACCAACCCTATCTCTTGTTTCCCCACACATACGGACTCTAAAAACAGCCTATACTCAAGTATTTCGAAATTACATGGGCCTGGCCCAATAATAAGGTGACGCAGCACCTATAATAGCCTCTGGACGAAATTTATGAAGTGGCATCTTGTATATTTCGTCCAAGGCTTCCTGCACTCATTATGGTGGCTTCAAAGTCCTGAAATCATCACTTGTAACTCCGTTCTTGTTCCCCTTGCGCATGCCATCATCTCCATACTTGAACTTGCTCCAAGGTTCCTCTTTCTTGTCCAAGCTAGGCCCTTCATTTGTAAGCAAAACAAATGTATCCAATTTAGGCAGCATCATATTCTCATGAACATTAGAATCATTACCAAGAAACGAAAGTACCTGATAATTTAATTGGCGTGCGCGAGCTCTAGTAATTGGTCCAGTATGTATAGCAGCAGGGGCTGTGGGTGTAACAATGGTATTGATGTCCTCATCACAAAATCATCACCAAGATTAGAGGTCATATCAAAATGATTAAACATTGTTTCTTTTGCATCAACAGTTAATTCATTGGGTGCACTCAAAATTGTTGATACTTCAACTCTTTGATCACATGACGCATTCATGACAGTAACACAATTCTCTAAAATAGCTGGTGTGCTCAAATCAATAGGTAACACAACACATGATGTATTCAAGTTAACTAGACATGCATCGTTCTCATGTGAAAGTTGAAAATCTGTACCTTTGTCATTACCTCTTATGACCAACTCAGACGATGTAGGCACTCTTGGAGGTGATGTGTCACATGATGGAGATGATGTAGTCCTCGCAACAACGGATGTGGTTGTCATAGTACGCCTAGTAGTTGAAGAAACATCTGTATCAACGCTTGGAATGTGCACCGTGCGCTTGTTCTCCTTGTGGCCAACACGTCGTTTTATTTCCTGTTCAGTTTGCAAGCAAGACGAAACAAATGGTCCATAGGATAACACTCTTCATGAATTAGAATCTCTTGAATATCACAGTTTAATCCTCCCCAAAATCTATCCATAAAATCTTCTTCACTTTCTTCTAAAAATGAGTGCAATAATGTAGTTTGTAAATCATCATAGTATTTTGTTACCGTGTCAGTGCCTTGTTTTAAATGTTGTAATTTTGTAATCATGCCACGAGTATAATAAACATCAACAAATCTATCTCTCATGACAAGTTTTAAATCATCCCAAGTAGTAGGTATAAGATCAGGGTTTAACCGACAATATTCACTCAACCAAACTAAAGCAAAGCTACTAAAAGTACTAACCGCAGCTTGAAATTTTCCACGCTCATCAAAATTACGGGAAGCAAATATAGTATTTATTTCGTACTCCCATTCAATATATAAATCAGGCCTAAAACGACCAGTAAATGGTGGCATGGAAACTTTAACCTGATTATGTGCATTCTGATGTAATTGCTCCTCTTGTGGCGGTTGTTGTATTTTCTTAGGTGATGGCAAATCTCCCACGATCGATGAAGCCCAAGAACTAACAACTCCGGAACCTGCCATAGTTAGTAGAAAACAAGAAACAAAATCCAAGAATAATGTTCCTATGAACTACTAGGATGTGGTGGTAAAACGCTCACAGTGTAGCAAATATCAATATCTTACAAGTTCTTACCATGCAGCAGGTGGTGACAGGCAACCAGCGGTGTCAAATAACTACGAAGATTGAGTAAAGCGATTGCCAGGGGAACGTACGTATACACGGTGTGGAAATATGTGGAGCTTGGAAGGCTTAAATATTTGGTAGCAAAAGATTAGCAATAATCAATTCAGAGATGCAATGTTGAATAAACGCTCAACGACGGTACTGTGCTCGTCCTAGGCTAGACCGGACTAGAGACGCGAGCCTAGAACACTAATGAGGTCACAGCGTTGCACAACTAGCATTAATAAAGGATATGAAGTAGCTCTGGACAGCAAGATATAAGTGAAGATCACAATGGCAGTAAAGATAATGATGAGAAACAACTACCAACTACGATATACCAACAACTTTCTCTCCAACTTTCCTCTGGAAAAGTTTTTGCCAATTTTCTGATAATTTTTTCTCAAGAATGGCACTGACTCAAGCTTTCAAATGCAAAAAGAATCACTCAATTCCGAGTTGATATGAGGAGTCAAAAAATTCTAAAACTGGCCTGAAAAACTGGAACAAGCTGTGTTCATGAACTTCGGAGGGCAAAAAGACCTATTTCAAAGCCGATTTTGAGGTGTCAAATATTGAACTTGCTTCTGCAACTATTTAGATGCGGCTCGTCGCTAGCTTTAATTTGAGTACTCACGGAGCCAAAATGGACTTCGTATGAGGAAAATACGCCTGTTTTTACTGAACAGTGCGCAAAACAGATTCGAATCCGAATTCAGGTACGAGAGTGAGTCTAGATAGATCCGAATTTTGTGTTTTTTTCCTCTCTTTTTTTCTCTCACTTTTTTTTCTTTTTTTTCTGACTTTTTTTTCTCTCTTTCCAAAACAAACTAGATAAGATGCAGATTGGATCAAGCGAAGATATGAACGGCGTCAGCTATAATTATGACAATGAATGGTGGGTAGCACGTAGTGGAAATTGATGAATGGGAGGTGGTGGAAAGCGGAAGGGATAATGATGCAGCGGCGGCGTGACTACTGTGAACAGAACTCGAAACTCTAAACAAACTAGGAACTAAGACCAGCAACTCGACACGACGATGCAACCGATAATTCAACTATACAAGCACTGAAAAGAAAATTGCGAAGGCTCAGACTGGCTTGGATAACGGATGAATAGATCTAACTTTTTTTGGTGGCTTTTTCTTTGGATAATATGATAGAGGCGAGGTCAAAGAGGCGAGGGTGTCCCGATCTTTCGATGAGATGATATCTATCGTTTTTGGTGGAGTAGACTTTGACGATCCGACTACGAACGTGCGAGGACGTCGCGCCTTAGCAATCGCTAAACCAACTCCGAGAGGTTATTGACCACGCCGGAGCACAATCAACCTGACCCCGAGGGTCTATCTCCTGCAAGCAAACGAAGAACAAGCAAGAAACTAAGATTTGCAATCTGGATATTGCGAATATAAGATGAAAGCTTTATTGATCGAGGTGGGGTTCTGTGACGTCTTGGTCTGGTCGTTGAACACAAACGAAGTACGCGAAGTTGCAGCTATGGCGAACTTTTAATCTAAACAAAACCCCCAAAGTCTAAACGGTGCCCTAAGGGCTGTATATATGGAGGAAGAGGGGGGGATTTCGTGGCCCTTGAAGGAGGGGTCCGAAACCAACCCTATCTCCTGTTTCCCCGCACATACGGACTCTAAAAATAGCCTATACTCAAGTATTTCGAAATTACATGGGCCTGGCCCAATAATAAGGTGACGCAGCACCTATAATAGCCTCTGGACGAAATTTATGAAGTGGCATCTTGTATATTTCGTCCAAGGCTTCCTGCACTCATTATGGTGGCTTCAAAGTCCTGAAATCATCACTTGTAACTCCGTTCTTGTTCCCTTGCGCATGCCATCATCTCCATGCTTGAACTTGCTCCAAGGTTCCTCTTTCTTGTGCAAGCTAGGCCCTTCATTTGTAAGCAAAACAAATGTATCCAATTTAGGCAGCATCATATTCTCATGAACATTAGAATCATTACCAAGAAACGAAAGTACCTGATAATTTAATTGGCATGCGCGAGCTCTAGTAATTGGTCCAGTATGTATAGCAGCAGGGGCTGTGGGTGTAACAATGGTATTGATGTATTCATCACGAGGGTGTCCCGATCTTTCGATGAGATGATAGCTATCGTTTTTGGTGGAGTAGACTTTGACGATCCGACTACGAACGTGCGAGGACGTCGCGCCTTAGCAATCGCTAAACCAACTCCGAGAGGTTATTGACCACGCCGGAGCACAATCAACCTGACCACGAGGGTCTATCTCCTGCAAGCAAACGAAGAACAAGCAAGAAACTAAGATTTGCAATCTGGATATTGCGAATATAAGATGAAAGCTTTATTGATCAAGGTGGGGTTTTGTGACGTCTTGGTCTGGTCGTTGAACACAAACGAAGTACGCGAAGTTGCAGCTATGGCGAACTTTTAATCTAAACAAAACCCAAAGTCTAAACGGTGCCCTAAGGGCTGTATATATGGAGGAAGAGGAGGGGATTTCGTTGCCCTTGAAGGAGGGGTCCGAAACCAACCCTATCTCTTGTTTCCCCACACATACGGACTCTAAAAACAGCCTATACTCAAGTATTTCGAAATTACATGGGCCTGGCCCAATAGTAAGGTGACGCAGCACCTATAATAGCCTCTGGACGAAATTTATGAAGTGGCATCTTGTATATTTCGTCCAAGGCTTCCTGCACTCATTATGGTGGCTTCAAAGTCCTGAAATCATCACTTGTAACTCCGTTCTTGTTCCCCTTGCGCATGCCATCATCTCCATGCTTGAACTTGCTCCAAGGTTCCTCTTTCTTGTCCAAGCTAGGCCCTTCATTTGTAAGCAAAACAAATGTATCCAATTTAGGCAGCATCATATTCTCATGAACATTAGAATCATTACCAAGAAACGAAAGTACCTGATAATTTAATTGGCGTGCGCGAGCTCTAGTAATTGGTCCAGTATGTATAGCAGCAGGGGCTGTGGGTGTAACAATGGTATTGATGTCCTCATCATCCTCCCCTTCTTGAAATGAAGTCGTCCTCGACGGAAGCTCATCTTCCTCACCCAAATAAGGCTTCAAATCTGCAATGTTAAAAGTGGGACTAACCCCAAAATCTGCAGGCAGCTCAAGTTTATATGCATTATCATTTATTTTCTCTAACACCTTAAAAGGACCATCAGCACGTGGCATTAGCTTTGATTTGCGCAAATCAGGAAATCTATCCTTACGCAAATGTAACCAAACAAGATCTCCCGGTGCAAACACAACATGTTTTCTACCCTTATCTCCAGCAAGTTTATATTTAGCATTCATACGCTCAATGTTCTCCTTAGTTAACTCATGCATTTTTAAGATCAATTCAGCACGTTGTTTAGCATCAAAATTAACCTTATCCGAAGATGGAAGAGGCAACAAATCAATTGGAGCACGAGGAAGGAAACCATACACAATTTCAAAAGGACACATCTTAGTAGTAGAATGCAACGAACGATTATAAGCAAATTCAATATGAGGCAAGCATTCTTCCCACATTTTCTTGTTATTCTTCAAAACAGCCCTAAGCATAGTAGACAATGTTCTATTGACTACTTCAGTTTGTCCATCAGTTTGGGGGTGACATTTAGTACTAAAAAGCAGTTTAGTCCCCAACTTAGCCCATAAACATCTCCAAAAGTGGCTAAGAAATTTAGTATCACGATCTGAAACAATAGTATTTGGCACACCATGCAAGCGTATAATTTCACGAAAGAACAAATCAGCAACATTAACAGCATCATCGCTTTTATGACATGGTATAAAGTGTGCCTTTTTCGAGAACCTATCCACGACAACAAATATGCTATCCCTCCCCTTCTTTGTTCGAGGTAAACCTAAAACAAAGTCCATAGATATATCCTCCCAAGGAACGCTAGGTACAGGCAAAGGCATATATAAACCATGAGGATTGAGTCATGACTTAGCTTTTTGACATGTAGTGCAGCGAGCAACAAAACGCTCAACATCCCGTCTCATCTTTGGCCAAAAGAAATGTGTAGCAAGTATATCCTCCGTCTTCTTCATGCCAAAGTGTCCCATTAATCCTCCTCCATGCGCCTCCTGCAACAACAAAAGACGAACAGAGCTAGCTGGAATGCATAGCTTGTTAGCACGAAACACAAATCCATCATTAACGACGAACTTGTTCCATGTTCTCCCTTCCTTACAATTCTGCAATACATCTTTAAATTCAGCATCATGCGCATATTCAGAAAAGTATGCAACAGGTTTGCCATCTTGTAATAACACACCTCCTAATCCAATTCCACTAGCATCACATTCAAGCTCAAAAGTCTTATTAAAATTAGGAAGTTGGAGTAAAGGAGCATGTGTTAACTTATCTTTCAACACCGTGAAGGCTTCTTCCTGTGCGGTACCCCAAACAAAAGGCACATCCTTCTTTGTAAGCTCGTTGAGAGGTGCAGCAATGGTACTGAAATCTCTCACAAAACGCCTATAGAAACCAGCGAGGCCATGGAAACTCCTCACTTGTGTGACCGTTTTGGGCTGCGGCCAACTCTCAATAGCTTCAATCTTGGCTTTATCAACTTCAATCACCTGTGGAGTAACAACATAGCCAAGAAAAGATACTCAGTCGGTGCAAAAGGTGCACTTCCCAAGGTTACCAAACAAACGTGCATCACGTAGAGCAATAAAAACAGCACGTAAATGTTCCAAATGTTCCTCCAAAGATCTGCTATAAATCAATATATCATCAAAGTAAACTACCACAAATCATCCAATGAAAGCACGTAAAACTTCGTTCATTAATCTCATGAAAGTACTAGGTGCATTAGTTAACCCAAAAGGCATGACTAACCACTCATATAAACCGAACTTAGTTTTAAATGTTGTTTTCCATTCATCTCCCAATTTCATACGAATTTGATGGTATCCACTACGCAAATCAACTTTGGAGAATATTGTAGAGCCACTCAATTCGTCAAGCATATCATCTAGCCTAGGAATAGGATGACGATAACGAATAGTAATATTATTAATGCCTCTACAATCAACACACATACGCGACGTACCATCCTTTTTTCGCACTAGTATAATAGGAACATCACAAGGACTAAGAGATTCGCGTATATAACCTTTGTCGAGCAGCTCCTGTACTTGACGCATAATCTCCTTCGTCTCCTCTGGATTGGTACGGTATGGCGCACGGTTTGGCAACGAAGCGTCGGGAATTAAGTCAATCTGATGCTCAATCCCGCGAATAGGTGGTAATCCCGGTGGCACGTCTTGTGGAAAGACGTCAGCGAACTCCTGCAAAATGTTAGTGACAGCAGAAGGCAAAGAGGAAGGCACGTCCTCGAATGAAAATAACGCCTCTTTGCACACAAAAGCATAGCAAACAGATTTGCTGAAATCTAGCTCATCAATATCAGATTTGTGGCAAATAAACATGCACTTTTCAATTTAATTTCAGAAGCAACACTAGATGGTTTATTATTAGGCTTCATTTGTTGCTCAAATTCTTTTGCCACAATCTGATTTTCACTCTTATTTTTCTCCTGCTTTGCTTTACTAGCTCTATTAATATCATCTTTCAAAATAGAATCAGGAGTCATAGGAAGCAAAGTAATATGTTTATCCTTATGAACAAGAGTATACTGATTGTTTCTACCATGGTGTACAGAATTTTTATCAAATTGCCATGGTCTACCAAGTAATAATGAACATGCTTGCATGGGTACCACATCACAATCAACATAATCAGCATATGTAGAGATACTAAAATGCACACGAACAGTACGTGTTACCTTAACCTTGCCGCTGTTGTTGAACCATTGGATATAGTAAGGATGTGGATGTGGTCTTGTGGTGAGAGATAGCTTCTCCACCATCTCCATGCTAGCCAAGTTGTTGCAGCTCCCTCCATCTATGATGACGCGAACAGAACGTTCCTTCACAACTCCCTTTGTATGGAACAAATTATGCCTCTGATTTTGCTCAGCTTGTGTGACCTGCACACTCAAAACACGTTGAGCAACTAAACATTCATACCTGTCAGCGTCTTCACGAGCCATGTATTGCGTCTCATGATCAGAGTCATCTCCACCGTGTTCTTCACTTGTAATAAGAGCCAAAGTCTCCTCATCATAGTCACTAGCGGACTCATACCCACCATCCTCAGTAGCAATCATAACACGCGGAGATTGGCATTCTCTCGCATAATGACCTCTTCCCTTACAACGACGACAAATAATATCATGTGTGTGCCCTGTTGATGCCATTGATGAAGAAGAGCTCTGGGCAGGCCCAGAAGGTGTACTCTTGGCAGATGGTGGTGGTGGTGCCTGTTTTCTTGTATCTCGGTTGGAATTGGCGGCTGAAGTCAGTGGTGCTGCAGTAGGACGTGTGGGAGTAGATGAGGCACGCGGTGTCCATGATGAAGATCGACCTGCAGAAAAATTAGTTCGCGCCAATGCCTGTCGATCCTGCACTTCACGTTCAGCTTTACAAGCAAGATGGAATAAACGAGTGATATTATTATACTCCTTATACTCTAGAATGGTCTGAATCTCTCTATTTAATCCACCCATGAAACGTGCAAGCATAGCTTCATTCTCCTCAACAATACCACATCTAATCATGCCAGTTTGTAATTCCTGATAATATTCTTCTACAGAATTTTTTCCTTGTCTTAAGCGCTGCAATTTTTGAAGTAATTCACGTTGATAATATGGTGGAACCCAACGAGTACGCATAGCAGTTTTCAAAGCAGCCCACGTAGCTGGAATAGGATATAATCTACAATGTTCAGACCACCATACACATGCAAAACGAGTGAAAGCACAAACAGCAGCAGCAACACGTCGTTCCTCGGGATATTGTAAACATGTAAAACGTTGTTCAGTTTCTAACTCCCAAGTAAGATATATATCAGGAACATATCTACCCTCGAATGGTGGAATATTCAATTTTAATTTAGGAAGATGGTCATGATCTCGTACCTGAGCTGGTAATGCAGCCCTACCATTGCGATTATTGGCATGTGGACGACCTGGTGCTAGTACGTAGTTCTGATTTTGATCAACCTCATCCTCGTAATCGCCCGCATAATCGTCGTCCTCAGCGGCAACAGGAGCCATAGAAGCATCAACAGTAGGTGCAGCGGCACCAGAAGTTTGACCAGGCTCAAGGGGAACGCGCTGTGCTCGTCCCACTTGATTTGGAAGGCGACGTTGTTGTTGTTGTAGAGGTGCGACAGGTGCAGCGGGCGGTGGTTGTGGAAGACGCGCGAGCAATTCATTAAACTTGTTATCGAGCTTTGTTTCGAACGTCTTCTCAATTCCATCTATCTTCTCCATGGCCTCTTCAAATCTGTTTAGCACATCTTGCACCTGTCCACTCATCATTTGCTGAAATTTATCATGTAGCTGTTTGTTCGTCATGTTCTCCCAATCAGTCTCATCGGCTTGTGATCCTGCCATGGTTAGCAGCAATAGAAACACACAAGAATTTGATCCTACAGACTACTGGGAAGTGGTGGTGGTGGTGTATCACAAAACCGTCAAGCGAATCTCAAATGCTTACCAGTTCTTACCCAGCAGCAGGTGGTGATCGGCAACCGTTGTAGTCAAAACTCTTAAAGATTGGACAGAGCGATTGCCAGGTGGTGTCAAACGCACGACGTAGATGTATGTGGTGCTGGGAAGGCTTATGATATGGTAGCAAAAATGTCAACAATAATCAATTCAGAGATGCAAAGTTGAATAAACGCTCAACGACGGTACTGTGCTGGTCCTAGGCTAGACCGTACTAGAGACGCGAGCCTAGAACACTAACAAAATCACGGCGCGACACGTAAACAAGGGAAGAGCACACTCTCTAAAAAAATTTCGTTTTTTTTTGCGCTGTTTTTTTTTCGCTCCTTTTTTTTTTTGCAAAAAATCACTATAATGGCGAGTGTCTCAAAACTCTTCCCAAGTCAAACTAACAGGATTGGCACGAAAAAAAAAATTTGACAAATTTTTTTTCTGGAAATCAGTGCAGCGACGACGAAAAAGTGCGACAAAAAATCACTATGATGGCAAGTGTCTCAAAACGCTCCCTGGGACCTAAAAATAGGATAGGGAAAAAATATTTTTGACTGCCAATTTTTTTTTTTGTTCCCGAAACCTACTCCGGCAAGGAAACACGAATCGGAACTAGATGGATCTCGAAAACAAACCTAATATGAAAAGAACTCGGATTGGTGGTGGATATATGGTGGTGGTATATGGTAGCGGTGGTGGTATATGGATACGGATCGGTGGTGGTATATGGATACAGATCGGTGACGGACAAGCGGTGGTGGTAGATGGCAGGGGCGATGATGATGGTGCGGCGGCGGCGTGACAACTTATGACCAGAACTCGAAACTCTAAAGGACTAGACGCTAAGACCAGCAACTAGACACGACGATGCAACCGCAAATTCAACAAAGCAAAAACCCTAAAAAGATTATGCAAAGGCTCAGATTGGTTCGGATATGATGAACTAACCCTAATTTTTTTTTGGCTTTTTCGTGGACTGTAGATATGAAGAACAGACTCGATCTAAACTACGAAAAACTGTAAAATCTCACCGAGCAACCTGAAAATATGATACCACTTGATAGAGGCGAGGATGTCCCGAGCTTTCGATGAGATGATAGCTATCATTTTTGGTGGAGTAGACTTTGACGATCCGACTACGAACGTGCGAGGACGTCGCGCCTTAGGAATCGCTAAACCAACTCCGAGAGGTTATTGACCACGCCGGAGCACAATCAACCTGACCACGATGGTCTATCTCCTGCAAGCAAACGAAGAACAAGCAAGAAACTAAGATTTGCAATCTGGATATTGCGAATATAAGATGAAAGCTTTATTGATCAAGGTGGGGTTCTGTGACGTCTTGGTCTGGTCGTTGAACACAAACGAAGTACGCGAAGTTGCAGCTATGGCGAACTTTTAATCTAAACAAAACCCAAAGCCTAAACGGTCGCCTAAGGGCTGTATATATGGAGGAAGAGGGCGGGAATTTCGTGGCCCTTGAAGGAGGGGTCCGAAACCAACCCTATCTCTTGTTTCCCCACACATACGGACTCTAAAAACAGCCTATACTCAAGTATTTTGAAATTACATGGGCCTGGCCCAAAAATAAGGTGACGCAGCACCTATAATAGCCTCTGGACGAAATTTATGAAGTAGCATCTTTGTATATTTCGTCCAAGGCTTCATGCACTCATTATGGTGGCTTCAAAGTCCTGAAATCATCACTTGTAACTCCGTTCTTGTTTCCCGTGCGCATGCCATCATCTCCATGCTTGAACTTGCTCCAATGTTCCTCTTTCTTGTCCAAGCTAAGCCCATCATTCGTAAGCAAAACAAATGTATCCACTTTAGGCAGCATCATATTCTCATGAACATTAGAATCATTACCAAGAAACGAAAGTACCTGATAATTTAATTGGCGTGCGCGAGCTCTAGTAATTGGTCCAGTATGTATAGCAGCAGGGGCTGTGGGTGTAACAATGGTATTGATGTCCTCATCAAGAAGATAGAGTCCAAGTCTCTCACGTTCTGGATTCAGATTCGGACTGCACAGACATACCTGACTCAAAACACCAAGAACTATTTCATACGGACTCCGAATTGGGTGATTCTTTTTTTGTTGGAAAGTAGATTTCGTGCTCTTTCTAACCCAATAGGTTTCACCTTCAAATTCATCCGGAGCGTTGAGTTGTCGTCGAAACAATCTGACGCTGTAGCAGAATCCGAGTCAAACTACAAGTCCAAAGGTGTTGCATTAGCTCCACTTGGGCCCATTGGCCTTGTACGACCTAGGGTTAGTTTTAGGCTGCCTTGGGACATCCTCCCACTGATAGAGGCGAGGGTGTCCCGATCTTTCGATGAGATGATAGCTATCGTTTTTGGTGGAGTAGACTTTGACGATCCGACTACGAACGTGCGAGGACGTCGCGCCTTAGCAATCGCTAAACCAACTCCGAGAGGTTATTGACCACGCCGGAGCACAATCAACCTGACCACGAGGGTCTATCTCCTGCAAGCAAACGAAGAACAAGCAAGAAACTAAGATTTGCAATCTGGATATTGCGAATATAAGATGAAAGCTTTATTGATCAAGGTGGGGTTCTGTGACGTCTTGGTCTGGTCGTTGAACACAAACGAAGTACGCGAAGTTGCTGCTATGGCGAACTTTTAATCTAAACAAAACCCAAAGTCTAAACGGTGCCCTAAGGGCTGTATATATGGAGGAAGAGGGGGGGGGGGGATTTCGTGGCCCTTGAAGGAGGGGTCCGAAACCAACCCTATCTCTTGTTTCCCCACACATACGGACTCTAAAAATAGCCTATACTCAAGTATTTCGAAATTACATGGGCCTGGCCCAATAATAAGGTGACGCAGCACCTATAATAGCCTCTGGACGAAATTTATGAAGTGGCATCTTGTATATTTCGTCCAAGGCTTCCTGCACTCCTTATGGTGGCTTCAAAGTCCTGAAATCATCACTTGTAACTCCGTTCTTGTTCCCCTTGTGATGAGGACATGAATACCTTGGATACGACCAAAAATATTGCATACATGTATATTTGTGAGGTGATTTCTAATGCAAACTATGCAATAATTTATTTGTGTCATCCAGGACAAAAATACTTCACAAACTTTTGTGCCATGTCTAATTGCAGGTGTATGGGACATTTGTACAATTCACATATGAAGATAAGGGAAAACGAGAAGTTTAGGTGCTGTTCAAAAAGTCCTCTCACGTCACTTTTGGGCCAAGAGAAGATAGAGTCCAAGTCTCTCACGTTCTGGATTCAGATTCGGACTGCACAGACATACCTGACTCAAAACGCCAAGAACTTTTTCATACGGACTCCGAATTGGGTGATTCTTTTTTTGTTAGAAAGTAGATTTCGTGCTCTTTCCAACCCAATTGGATTCACCTTAAAATTCATCCGGAGCTATGAGTTATCGACGAAACAATCTGACGCTGTAGCAGAATCCGAGTCAAACTACAAGTCCAAAGGTGTTGCATCACCTCCACTTGGGCCCATGAGCCTTGTACGACCTAGGGTTAGTTTTAGGCTGCCTTGGGACGTCCTCCCACCTCCTTGGCCGCCACCCCTTACTCCTATATAAGTAGATCCATCTAGTAGCTTTTTCCTTGGGGTTTTGTTTAGATTAAAAGTTCGCCATAGCTGCAACTTCGCGTACTTCGTTTGTGTTCAACGACCAGACCAAGACGTCACAGAACCCCACCTTGATCAATAAAGCTTTCATCTTATATTCGCAATATCCAGATTGCAAATCTTAGTTTCTTGCTTGTTCTTCGTTTGCTTGCAGGAGATAGACCCTCGTGGTCAGGTTGATTGTGCTCCGGCGTGGTCAATAACCTCTCGGAGTTGGTTTAGCGATTGCTAAGGCGCGACGTCCTCGCACGTTCGTAGTCGGATCGTCAAAGTCTACTCCACCAAAAACGATAGCTATCATCTCATCGAAAGATCGGGACACCCTCGCCTCTATCAAGTGGTATCAGATTCCCAGGTTGCTCGGTGAGATTTACAGTTTTTCGTAGTTTAGATCTAGTCTGTTCTTCATACCTACAGTCCAGGAAAAAGCCAAAAAAAAAATTTAGGGTTAGTTCATCATATCCGAACCAATCTGAGCCTTTGCATAATCTTTTTAGGGTTTTTGCTTTGTTGAATTTGCGGTTGCATCGTCGTGTCAAGTTGCTGGTCTTAGCGTCTAGTTCTTTAGAGTTTCGAGTTCTGTTCACAAGTTGTCACGCCGCCGCCGCACCATCATCATCGCCCCTACCATATACCACCACCGATCCGAGTCCAGATACCACCACCGATCCGAGTCAATATACCACCACCAATCCGAGCCCACATATACTACCGTCATATACCATCACCAGTCCGAGTTCCACCATATTCATCTCTGCCACCAGTCCTAGTCCGAGTCCAGTATTTATTCCTTTATTTTAGAGTTCCAGATCACGCGATACTACGAGTCGTGAACAAGTCGGATTCCCCAATTTTCGTGCTACCCGCAGAAGAAAAATAGTTCCAGTTTCAAAAAAAAAAAAAACTAAGTCTGGAAAATTCTGGCTAGGCAGTTTTTAGACCATTTGTAGACTTTTTCGAAAAAAAATTGTTGCGGAGCAAAAAAAAAAGAGGAAAAAAAAGTGCAAAAAGAAAAAGAAAAAAAATCAGAGTGTGCTACTCCCTTGTTTACGTGCAGCGCCGTGATTTTTGTTAGTGTTCTAGGCTCGCGTCTCTAGCACGGTCTAGCCTAGGACCAGCACAGTACCGTCGTTGAGAGTTTATTCAACATTGCATCTCTGAATTGATTATTGCTGACCCTTTTTGCTACCATATCATAAGCCTTCCCAGCTCCACATACATCTACATCGTGCGTTTGACACCACCTGGCAATCGCTCTGTCCAAGCTCTGAGAGTTTTGACTACAAAGGTTGCCGATCACCACCTGCTGCTGGGTAAGAACTGGTAAGAATTTGAGATTTGCTTGACGGATTTGTGACACCACACCACACCACCACCACTTTCTAGTAGTCTGTAGGATCATATTCTTGTGTGTTTCTATTGCTGCTAACCATGGCAGGATCACAAGCCGACGAGATTGACTGGGAGAACATGACGAACAAGGAGTTGCATGATAAATTTCAGCAAATGATGGGTGGCCAGGTGGGAGATGTGCTAAACAGATTTGAAGAGGCCATGGAGAAGATAGATGGCATGGAGAAGTCGTTCGAGACAAAGCTGGATAACAAGTTTAATGAATTGCTCACGCGTCTTCCCCAACCACTACCGGCTGCACCTGTCGCACCTCTGCAACGACAACAACAACGCCCCCTTCCAAATCAGTTCGGACGAGCGAAGCGTGTTCCTCTTGAGGATGGCCAAACTTCTGGTGCTGCTGTACCTACTGTTGATGCTTCTTTGGCTCCTGCTCCTGCTGCTGCTGGTGCCGAGGAGGAGGATGATTACGCGGGCGATTATGAGGATGAGGTTGATCAAAATCATAACTACGTGCAACCACCAGCACCAGGTCGTCCACATGCAAATAATCGCAATGGTAGGCCTGCACCACCACTTCAGGTACGAGATCATGACCATCTTCCTAAATTAAAATTGAATATTCCACCATTCGAGGGTAGATATGTTCCTGATATATCTCTTACTTGGGAGTTAGAAACTGAACAACGTTTTACATGTTTACAATATCCCGAGGAACGACGTGTTGCTGCTGCTGTTTGTGCTTTCACTAGTTTTGCATGTGTATGGTGGTCTGAACATTGTAGATTATATCCTATTCCAGCTACGTGGGCTGCTTTGAAAACTGCTATGCGTACTCGTTGGGTTCCACCATATTATCAACGTGAATTACTTCAAAAATTGCAGCGCTTAAGACAAGGAAAAAATTCTGTAGAAGAATATTATCAGGAATTACAAACTGGCATGATTAGATGTGGTATTGTTGAGGAGAATGAAGCTATGCTTGCACGTTTCATGGGTGGATTAAATAGAGAGATTCAGACCATTCTAGAGTATAAGGAGTATAATAATATCACTCGTTTATTCCATCTTGCTTGTAAAGCTGAACGTGAAGTGCAGGATCGACAGGCATTGGCGCGAACTAATTTTTCTGCAGGTCGATCTTCATCATGGACACCGCGTGCCTCCTCTACTCCCACACGTCCTACTGCGGCATCACTGACTTCAGCCGCCAATTCCAATCGAGATACAAGAAAACAGGCACCACCACCACCATCTGCCAAGAGTACACCTTCTGGGCCTGCCCAGAGCTCTTCTTCATCTATGGCATCAACAGGGCACACACATGATATTATTTGTCGTCGTTGTAAGGGAAGAGGTCATTATGCGAGAGAATGCCAATCTCCGCGTGTTATGATTGCTACTGAGGATGGTGGGTATGAGTCCGCTAGTGATTATGATGAGGAGACTTTGGCTCTTATTACAAGTGAAGAACACGGTGGAGATGATTCTGATCATGAGACGCAATACATGGCTCCTGAAGACGCTGACAGGTATGAATGTTTAGTTGCTCAACGTGTTTTGAGTGTGCAGGTCACACAAGCTGAGCAAAATCAGAGGCATAATTTGTTCCATACAAAGGGAGTTGTGATGAGGACATCAATACCATTGTTACACCGACAACCCCTGCTTCTATACATACTGGACCAATTACTAGAGCTCGCGCACGCCAATTAAAATATCAGGTACTTTCGTTTCTTGGTAATGATTCTAAAGTTCATGAGAATATGATGCTGCCTAAATTGGATACATTTGTTTTGCTTACAAATGAAGGGCCTATGATAGAGGCGAGGGTGTCCCGATCTTTCTATGAGATGATAGCTATCGTTTTTGGTGGAGTAGACTTTGACGATCCGACTACGAACGTGCGAGGACGTCGCGCCTTAGCAATCGCTAAACCAACTCCGAGAGGTTATTGACCACGCCGAAGCACAATCAACCTGACCACGAGGGTCTATCTCCTGCAAGCAAACGAAGAACAAGCAAGAAACTAAGATTTGCAATCTGGATATTGCGAATATAAGATGAAAGCTTTATTGATCAAGGTGGGGTTCTGTGACGTCTTGGTCTGGTCGTTGAACACAAACGAAGTACGCGAAGTTGCAGCTATGGCGAACTTTTAATCTAAACAAAACCCAAAGTCTAAATGGTGCCCTAAGGGCTGTATATATGGAGGAAGAGGGGGGGATTTCGTGGCCCTTGAAGGAGGGGTCCGAAACCAACCCTATCTCTTGTTTCCCCACACATACGGACTCTAAAAATAGCCTATACTCAAGTATTTCGAAATTACATGGGCCTGGCCCAATAATAAGGTGACGCAGCACCTATAATAGCCTCTGGACGAAATTTATGAAGTGGCATCTTGTATATTTCGTCCAAGGCTTCCTGCACTCCTTATGGTGGCTTCAAAGTCCTGAAATCATCCCTTGTAACTCCGTTCTTGTTCCCCTTGCGCATGCCATCATCTCCATGCTTGAACTTGCTCCAAGGTTCCTCTTTCTTGTCCAAGCTAGGCCCTTCATTTGTAAGCAAAACAAATGTATCCAATTTAGGCAGCATCATATTCTCATGAACATTAGAATCATTACCAAGAAACGAAAGTACCTGATAATTTAATTGGCGTGCGCGAGCTCTAGTAATTGGTCCAGTATGTATAGCAGCAGGGGCTGTGGGTGTAACAATGGTATTGATGTCCTCATCCTCCTCCCCTTCTTGAAATGAAGTCGTCCTCGACGGAAGCTCATCTTCCTCACCCAAATAAGGCTTCAAATCTGCAATGTTAAAAGTGGGACTAACCCCAAAATCTGCAGGCAGCTCAAGTTTATATGCATTATCATTTATTTTCTCTAACACCTTAAAAGGACCATCAGCACGTGGCATTAGCTTTGATTTGCGCAAATCAGGAAATCTATCCTTATGCAAATGTAACCAAACAAGATCTCCAGGTGCAAACACAACATGTTTTCTACCCTTATCTCCAGCAAGTTTATATTTAGCATTCATACGCTCAATGTTCTCCTTAGTTAACTCATGCATTTTTACGATCAATTCAGCACGTTGTTTAGCATCAAAATTAACCTTCTCCGAAGATGGAAGAGGCAACAAATCAATAGGTGCACGAGGTAGGAAACCATATACAATTTCAAAAGGGCACATCTTAGTAGTAGAATGCAACGAACGATTATAAGCAAATTCAATATGAGGCAAGCATTCTTCCCACATTTTCTTGTTATTCTTCAAAACAGCCCTAAGCATAGTAGACAAAGTTCTATTGACTACTTCAGTTTGTCCATCAGTTTGGGGGTGACAAGTAGTTCTAAAAAGCAGTTTAGTCCCCAACTTAGCCCATAAACATCTCCAAAAGTGGCTAAGAAATTTGGTATCACGATCTGAAACAATAGTATTTGGCACACCATGCAAGCGAATAATTTCACGAAAGAACAAATCAGCAACATTAGCAGCATCATCGCTTTTATGACATGGTATAAAGTGTGCCATTTTCGAGAACCTATCCACGACAACAAATATGCTATCCCTCCCCTTCTTTGTTCGAGGTAAACCCAAAACAAAGTCCATAGATATATCCTCCCATGGAACACTAGGTACAGGCAAAGGCATATATAAACCATGAGGATTGAGTCGTGACTTAGCTTTTTGACATGTAGTGCAGCGAGCAAGAAAGCGCTCAACATCCCGTCTCATCTTTGGCCAAAAGAAATGTGTAGCAAGTACATCCTCTGTCTTCTTTACGCCAAAGTGTCCCATTAATCCTCCTCCATGCGCCTCCTGCAACAACAAAAGACGAACGGAGCTAGCTGGAATGCATAGCTTGTTAGCACGAAACACAAATCCATCGTTAACGACGAACTTGTTCCATGTTCTCCCTTCTTTACAATTCTGCAATACATCCTTAAATTCAGCATCATGCACATATTGATCTTTGATGGTCTCCAAACCAAATATTTTAAAGTCAAGTTGTGAAAGCATAGTATAACGACGAGACAATGCATCAGCAATAACATTTTCTTTACCCTTCTTGTGTTTAATGACATAAGGGAAAGTCTCAATGAATTCAACCCATTTAGCATGTCTACGGTTCAGTTTGGCTTGACTTTTAATATGTTTCAAAGATTCATGATCAGAATGAATAACAAATTCTTTGGGCCATAAATAATATTGCCATGTTTCCAAAGTCCGAACAAGAGCATATAATTCCTTATCATAAGTAGAGTAATTCAGACTAGGCCCACTCAATTTTTCAGAAAAGTATGCAACAGGTTTGCCATCTTGTAATAACACACCTCTTAATCCAATTCCACTAGCATCACATTCAAGCTCAAAAGTCTTATTAAAATCAGGAAGTTGGAGTAAAGGAGCATGTGTTAACTTATCTTTCAACACCGTGAAGGCTTCTTCCTGTGCGGTACCCCAAACAAAAGGCACATCCTTCTTTGTATGCTCGTTGAGAGGTGCAGCAATGGTACTGAAATCTCTCACAAAACGCCTATAGAAACCAGCGAGGCCAAGGAAACTCCTCACTTGTGTGACCGTTTTGGGCTGCGGCCAACTCTCAATAGCTTCAATCTTGGCTTTATCAACTTCAATTCCCTGTGGAGTAACAACATAGCCAAGAAAAGATACTCGGTCGGTGCAAAAGGTGCACTTCCCAAGGTTACCAAACAAACGTGCATCACGTAGAGCAATAAAAACAACACGTAAATGTTCCAAATGTTCCTCCAAAGATCTGCTATAAATCAATATATCATCAAAGTAAACTACCACAAATCGTCCAATGAAAGCACGTAAAACTTCGTTCATTAATCTCATGAAAGTACTAGGTGCATTAGTTAACCCAAAAGGCATGACTAACCACTCATATAATCCAAACTTTGTTTTAAATGCTGTTTTCCATTCATCTCCCAATTTCATACGAATTTGATGGTATCCACTACGCAAATCAACTTTGGAGAATATTGTAGAGCCACTCAATTCATCAAGCATATCATCTAGCCTAGGAATAGGATGACGATAACGAATAGTAATATTATTAATGCCTCTACAATCAACACACATACGCGACGTACCATCCTTTTTTGGCACTAGTATAATAGGAACAGCACAAGGACTAAGAGATTCGCGTATATAACCTTTGTCGAGCAGCTCCTGTACTTGACGCATAATCTCCTTCGTCTCCTCTGGATTGGTACGGTATGGCGCACGGTTTGGCAACGAAGCACCGGGAATTAAGTCAATCTGATGCTCAATCCCGCGAATAGGTGGTAATCCCGGTGGCACGTCTTGTGGAAAGACGTCAGCGAACTCCTGCAAAATGTTAGTGACCGCAGGAGGGAAAGAGGAAGGCACGTCCTCGAATGAAAATAACGCCTCTTTGCACACAAAAGCATAGCAAACAGAATTGCTGAAATCTAGCTCATCAATATCAGATTTGGTGGCAAGTAAGCATGCACTTTTCAATTTAATTTCAGAAGCAACACTAGATGGTTTATTATTAGGCTTCATTTGTTGCTCAAATTCTTTTGCCACAATCTGATTTTCACTCTTATTTTTCTCCTGTTTTGCTTTACTAGCTCTATTAATATCATCTTTCAAAATAGAATCAGGAGTCATAGGAAGCAAAGTAATATGTTTATCCTTATGAACAAGAGTATACTGATTGTTTCTACCATGGTGTACAGAATTTTTATCAAATTGCCATGGTCTACCAAGTAATAATGAACATGCTTGCATGGGTACCACATCACAATCAACATAATCAGCATATTTAGAGATACTAAAATGCACACGAACTGTACGTGTTACCTTAACCTTGCCGCTGTTGTTGAACCATTGGATATAGTAAGGATGTGGATGTGGTCTGGTGGTGAGAGATAGCTTCTCCACCATCTCCATGCTAGCCAAGTTGTTGCAGCTCCCTCCATCTATGATGACGCGAACAGAACGTTCCTTCACAACTCCCTTTGTATGGAACAAATTATGCCTCTGATTTTGCTCAGCTTGTGTGACCTGCACACTCAAAACACGTTGAGCAACTAAACATTCATACCTGTCAGCATCTTCAGGAGCCATGTATTGCGTCTCATGATCAGAATCATCTCCACCGTGTTCTTCACTTGTAATAAGAGCCAAAGTCTCCTCATCATAATCACTAGCGGACTCATACCCACCATCCTCAGTAGCAATCATAACACGCGGAGATTGGCATTCTCTCGCATAATGACCTCTTCCCTTACAACGACGACAAATAATATCATGTGTGTGCCCTGTTGATGCCATAGATGAAGAAGAGCTCTGGGCAGGCCCAGAAGGTGTACTCTTGGCAGATGGTGGTGGTGGTGCCTGTTTTCTTGTATCTCGGTTGGAATTGGCGGCTGAAGTCAGTGGTGCCGCAGTAGGACGTGTGGGAGTAGAGGAGGCACGCGGTGTCCATGATGAAGATCGACCTGCAGAAAAATTAGTTCGCGCCAATGCCTGTCGATCCTGCACTTCACGTTCAGCTTTACAAGCAAGTGGAATAAACGAGTGATATTATTATACTCCTTATACTCTAGAATGGTCTGAATCTCTCTATTTAATCCACCCATGAAACGTGCAAGCATAGCTTCATTCTCCTCAACAATACCACATCTAATCATGCCAGTTTGTAATTCCTGATAATATTCTTCTACAGAATTTTTTCCTTGTCTTAAGCGCTGCAATTTTTGAAGTAATTCACGTTGATAATATGGTGGAACCCAACGAGTACGCATAGCAGTTTTCAAAGCAGCCCACGTAGCTGGAATAGGATATAATCTACAATGTTCAGACCACCATACACATGCAAAACTAGTGAAAGCACAAACAGCAGCAGCAACACGTCGTTCCTCGGGATATTGTAAACATGTAAAACGTTGTTCAGTTTCTAACTCCCAAGTAAGATATATATCAGGAACATATCTACCCTCGAATAGTGGAATATTCAATTTTAATTTAGGAAGATGGTCATGATCTCGTACCTGAAGTGGTGGTGCAGACCTACCATTGCGATTATTTGCATGTGGACGACCTGGTGCTGGTGGTTGCACGTAGTTATGATTTTGATCAACCTCATCCTCATAATCACCCGCGTAATCATCCTCCTCCTCGGCACCAGCAGCAGCAGGAGCAGGAGCCAAAGAAGCATCAACAGTAGGTACAGCAGCACCAGAAGTTTGGCCATCCTCAAGAGGAACACGCTTCGCTCGTCCGAACTGATTTGGAAGGGGGCGTTGTTGTTGTCGTTGCAGAGGTGCGACAGGTGCAGCCGGTGGTGGTTGGGGAAGACGCGTGAGCAATTCATTAAACTTGTTATCCAGCTTTGTCTCGAACGACTTCTCCATGCCATCTATCTTCTCCATGGCCTCTTCAAATCTATTTAGCACATCTCCCACCTGGCCACTCATCATTTGCTGAAATTTATCATGCAACTCCTTGTTCGTCATGTTCTCCCAGTCAATCTCGTCGGCTTGTGATCCTACCATGGTTAGCAGCAATAGAAACACACGAGAATATGATCCTACAGACTACTAGAAAGTGGTGGTGGTGTGGTGTGGTGTCACAAATCCGTCAAGCAAATCTCAAATTCTTACCAGTTCTTACCCAGCAGCAGGTGGTGATCGGCAACCTTTGTAGTCAAAACTCTCAGAGCTTGGACAGAGCGATTGCCAGGTGGTGTCAAACGCACGATGTAGATGTATGTGGAGCTGGGAAGGCTTATGATATGGTAGCAAAAAGGGTCAGCAATAATCAATTCAGAGATGCAATGTTGAATAAACTCTCAACGACGGTACTGTGCTGGTCCTAGGCTAGACCGTGCTAGAGACGCGAGCCTAGAACACTAACAAAAATCACGGCGCTGCACGTAAACAAGGGAGGAGCACACTCTGAAATTTTTTTTTTTTGCTCCGCAACAAATTTTTTTTCGAAAAAGTCTACAAATGGTCTAAAAACTGCCTAGCCAGAATTTTCTAGACTTAGTTTTTTTTTTTAAACTGGAACTATTTTTCTTCTGCGGGTAGCACGAAAATTGGGGAATCCGACTTGTTCACGACTCGTAGTATCGCGTGATCTGGAACTCTAAAATAAAGGAATAAATACTGGACTCGGACTAGGACTGGTGGCAGAGATGAATCTGGTGGAACTCGGACTGGTGATGGTATATGACGGTAGTATATGTGGGCTCGGATTGGTGGTGGTATATGGACTCGGATCGGTGGTGGTATATGGACTCGGATCGATGGTGGTATATGGACTCAGAGAAATAGCAGATAAGCTGTGGTGGTATATGGTAGGGGCGATGATGATGGTGCGGCGGCGGCGTGACAACTTGTGAACAGAACTCGAAACTCTAAAGAACTAGACGCTAAGACCAGCAACTTGACACGACGATGCAACCGCAAATTCAACAAAGCAAAAACCCTAAAAATATTATGCAAAGGCTCAGATTGGTTCGGGTATGATGAACTAACCCTAAATTTTTTTTTTGGCTTTTTCCTGGACTGTAGGTATGAAGAACAGACTCGATCAAAACTACGAAAAACTGTAAATCTCACCGAGCAACCTGGGAATCTGATACCACTTGATAGAGGCGAGGGTGTCCCGATCTTTCGATGAGATGATAGCTATCGTTTTTGGTGGAGTAGACTTTGACGATCCGACTACGAACGTGCGAGGACGTCGCGCCTTAGCAATCGCTAAACCAACTCCGAGAGGTTATTGACCACGCCGGAGCACAATCAACCTGACCACGAGGGTCTATCTCCTGCAAGCAAACGAAGAACAAGCAAGAAACTAAGATTTGCAATCTGGATATTGCGAATATAAGATGAAAGCTTTATTGATCAAGGTGGGGTTCTGTGACGTCTTGGTCTGGTCGTTGAACACAAACGAATTACGCGAAGTTGCAGCTATGGCGAACTTTTAATCTAAACAAAACCCAAAGTCTAAACGGTGCCCTAAGGGCTGTATATATGGAGGAAGAGGGGGGGGATTCCGTGGCCCTTGAAGGAGGGGTCTGAAACCAACCCTATCTCTTGTTTCCCCACACATACGGACTCTAAAAATAGCCTATACTCAAGTATTTCGAAATTACATGGGCCTGGCCCAATAATAAGGTGACGCAGCACCTATAATAGCCTCTGGACGAAATTTATGAAGTGGCATCTTGTATATTTCGTCCAAGGCTTCCTGCACTCCTTATGGTGGCTTCAAAGTCCTGAAATCATCACTTGTAACTCCGTTCTTGTTCCCCTTGCGCATGCCATCATCTCCATGCTTGAACTTGCTCCAAGGTTCCTCTTTCTTGTCCAAGCTAGGCCCTTCATTTGTAAGCAAAACAAATGTATCCAATTTAGGCAGCATCATATTCTCATGAACATTAGAATCATTACCAAGAAACGAAAGTACCTGATAATTTAATTGGCGTGCGCGAGCTCTAGTAATTGGTCCAGTATTTATAGCAGCAGGGGCTGTGGGTGTAACAATGGTATTGATGTCCTCATCACCCACTTCCTTGGCCGCCACCCCTTACTCCTATATAAGTAGATCCATCTAGTAGCTTTTTGCTTGGGATTTGTTTAGTTAAAAGTTAGCCATTGCAACTTCGTGTACTTCGTTTGTGTCGAACGACCAGACCAAGACCGCTTTCGGATCCCCACCTTTATCAATACTTCATCTATATTCGCAATATTCAGATTGCATTATCATATTCTTGCTTGTTCTTCGATTACGTGCAGGAATAGACCTTCGTGGTCAGGCTGATCGTGCTTTCAGCATCGTCAGTAACCTCGGGACATTGGTTTAGCGATAGCTAAGGCGCAACGTCGTGCACGTTTGTAGTCGGATCGTCAAAGTCGACTCCACCAAATCGATAGCTATCATCTCATCGAAAGATCGGGACACCCCCGCCTCTATCAAGTGGTATCAGTTTTCAGGTTGCTCAGTGAGAATTTCCAGTTTTCCCTAGATTAGATTTATTTTCTTACCTATTGTTCAAGAAAAAGCCACAAAAAAAAGTTACATCTATTCATCCTTTGTCCAAGCCAGTCTAAGCCTTTGCAATTTTCTTTTCATTGTTTGCATTATTGAATTATCGGTTGCATCGTCGTGTTCAGTTGCTGGTCTTGGTGTCTAGTTCGTTTAGAGTTTCGAGTTCTGTTCACATTAGTCACGCCGCCGCTGCATCGTTATTCCTTCCGCTGTCCACCATCCCATCCATCAATATCCACATCGTGCTACCTACTGTTCATTTTCATAATCATAGTTGAGGTCGTTCATATCTGTGCTTGATCCAATCTACATCTTATCTAGTTTGTTTTGGAAAGAGGGAGAGAAAAAAAAGTTAAAAAAAAGTCAGAGAAAGAAAAGAGAGAAAGAAAAAGAAAAAAAAGTGTGAGAAAAAAAAGAGAGAAGAAAAAAACAAAATTCGGATCTATCTAGACTCAATCTCATAGCTGAATTCGGATTGGAATATGTTTTGCGCAGTGTTCAGTAAAACAGGCATATCTTTTTCATATGAAGTCTGTTTTGGCTCCGTGAGTACTCAAAATTAAAGCTAGCGACGAGCCGCATCTAAATAGTTGCAGAAGCATGTTCAATATTTGACACCTCAAAATCGGCTTCTAAATAGGTCTTTTTGCCCTCCGAAGTTCGCAAACATAGCTTGTTCCAGTTTTTCAGGCCAGTTTTAGAATTTTTTGACTTGTCATATCAACTCGGAATTGAGTGATTCTTTTTGCATTTGAAAGCTTGAGTCAGTGCCATTCTTGAGAAAAATTATCATAAAATTGGCACAAACTTTTATAGAGTAAAGTTGGAGAGAGAATTGTTGGTATATGCTACTTGGTAGTTGTTTCTCATCATTATCTTTACTGCCCTTGTGATCTTCACTTATATCTTGCTGTCCAGAGCTACTTCATATCCTTTATTGATGCTAGTTGTGCTACGCCGTGACCTCATTAGTGTTCTAGGCTCGCGTCTCTAGTCCGGTCTAGCCTAGGACCAGCACAGTACCGTCGTTGAGCGTGTATTCAACATTGCATCTCTGAATTGATTATTGCTAATCTTTTGCTACCATATATAGCCAACCCAGCTCCTCATATTTTTACACCGTGTATACGTACATTCGCCTGGCAATCGCTTTACTCAATCTTCGGAGTTATTTGACACCGCTGGTTGCCCGTCACCACCTGCTGCATGGTAAGAACTTGTAAGATATTGATATTTGCTTTACTGTGAGCGCTTTACCACCACATCCTATTAGTTCATAGGAACATTATTCTCGATTTTTTTTGTTTCTACTAATCATGGCAGGTTCCGGAGTTGTTAGTTCTTGGGCTTCATCGATCGTGGGAGATTTGCCATCACCTAAGAAAATACAACAACCGTCACAAGAGGAGCAACAACATCGGAATGCACATAATCAGGTTAATGTTTCCATGCCACCATTTACTAGTCGTTTTAGGCCTGATTTATATATTGAATGGGAGTACGAAATTAATGCTATATTTGCTTCCCATAATTTTGATGAGCGTGGAAAATTTCAAGCCGCGGTTAGTACTTTCAGTAGCTTTGCTTTAGTTTTGTGACGACCCCCGCTTAATCGTGCACTAATCATACACGCAAATGTACACGATCAAGCCTAAGGACTCACTTGAAGATATCACAACACAACTCTAAAACATAAATAAAGTCATACAAGCTTTATATTACAAGCCAGGGCCTCGAGGGCTCGAATACATAGCTCGATGGCATACAAGCGTCAGCGGAAGCATCAGATATCTGAGTACAGATATATTACAGAGAGAGAGATAAGCCTTCACAGAGGCGGGGTAAAATAAAAGCTACGATCGAAAAGCGTAGGCCTCCTGCCCTGGACCCTCCGATCCTACTCCTGGTCGTCAAACGGCTCCTCGTAGTAGTAGTACTCGCCAGGCGGGTAGTAGTACTGGTCGTCGGCTGGGGCGTCTGGCTCAGGGGCTCCGTCGTCTGGTGGCACCAAATGGAAAATGGGGGAAAAAGAAAATAAAGCAAACGTGAGTACTCATCCGAAGTACTCAGCAAGCAAGGATCTACACTACATATGCAACATTGTCAAAGGAATGGCTGTATATGTGGACTGGGCTGCAGAAATGCCAGAATAGAGGGGAAAGACTAGTCCTATCGAAGACTAGCATCTTCAACAATCTTCGACAGTCTTGCAGCAATAGAAGAGAACAGATGAACATAATGTAAAGTAGTAGTAGTAGTATCATCAACCTCAACCTGAGATCCTTTCTCGACTCCCTGCGAGAAAGCAATCCCAGAGCCGTACTATCCAGTTCTCATCACATGTTCTAGTTGTACCGATCGGGATACAACTCCGAGTGTCCATTACCGTAGGACAGGCTATCGATAGAAGTTTCTTCCCTGCAGGGGTGCACCAACTTACCCACCACGCTTGCTTAACTCTGGCCGGACACACTTTACTGGGTCATGCCCGGCCTCGGCCAAGCAACACGCCGCAACCCGACCGAATACCTAACAAAGAGGTCAGCACGCCGGACTAAACCTATGCGCCCAGGGGTCTTGGGCCTTCGCCCCAGGAACTCCTGCACTTTGCGTACGCGGCTGAAAGCAGACCTAGCAACCCCTTATACAAGTGCGATTGCGTTCCCAGTCCAATTCAGCGCGCGCCGCTCAGTCGCTGACGTCTATTAAGCTCCGGCTGAAGTATACGACGCAGAACGCCCATACTATGCCCACGTGTGATAGAGGCGAGGGTGTCCCGATCTTTCGATGAGATGATAGCTATCGTTTTTGGTGGTGTAGACTTTGACGATCCGACTACGAACGTGCGAGGACGTCGCGCCTTAGCAATCGCTAAACCAACTCCGAGAGGTTATTGACCACGCCGGAGCACAATCAACCTGACCACGAGGGTCTATCTCCTGCAAGCAAACGAAGAACAAGCAAGAAACTAAGATTGGCAATCTGGATATTGCGAATATAAGATGAAAGCTTTATTGATCAAGGTGGGGTTCTGTGACGTCTTGGTCTGGTTGGTGAACACAAACGAAGTAGGCGAAGTTGCAGCTATGGCGAACTTTTAATCTAAACAAAACCCAAAGTTTGAACGGTGCCCTAAGGGCTGTATATATGGAGGAAGAGGGGGGGATTTCGTGGCCCTTGAAGGAGGGGTCCGAAACCAACCCTATCTCTTGTTTCCCCACACATACGGACTCTAAAAACAGCCTATACTCAAGTATTTCGAAATTACATGGGCCTGGCCCAATAATAAGGTGACGCAGCACCTATAATAGCATCTGGACGAAATTTATGAAGTGGCATCTTGTATATTTCGTCCAAGGCTTCCTGCACTCATTATGGTGGCTTCAAAGTCCTGAAATCATCACTTGTAACACCGTTCTTGTTCCCCTTGCGCATGCCATCATCTCCATTCTTGAACTTGCTCCAAGGTTCCTCTTTTTTGTCCAAGCTAGGCCCTTCATTTGTAAGCAAAACAAATGAATCCAATTTAGGCAGCATCATATTCTCATGAACATTAGAATCATTACCAAGAAACAAAAGTACCTGATAATTTAATTGGCGTGTGCGAGCTCTAGTAATTGGTCCAGTATGTATAGCAGTAGGGGCAGTGGCTGTAACAATGGTATTGATGTCCTCATCATCCTCCCCTTCTTGAAATGAAGTCGTCCTCGACGGAAGCTCATCTTCCTCACCCAAATAAGGCTTCAAATCTGCAATGTTAAAAGTGGGACTAACCCCAAAATCTGCAGGCAGCTCAAGTTTATATGCATTATCATTTATTTTCTCTAACACCTTAAAAGGACCATCAGCACGTGGCATTAGCTTTGATTTGCGCAAATCAGGAAATCTATCCTTACGAAAATGTAACCAAACAAGATCTCCAGGTGCAAGCACAACATGTTTTCTACCCTTATCTCCAGCAAGTTTATATTTAGCATTCATACGCTCAATGTTCTCCTTAGTTAACTCATGCATTTTTAAGATCAATTCAGCACGTTGTTTAGCATCAAAATTAACCTTCTCCGAAGATGGAAGAGGCAACAAATCAATAGGTGCACGAGGTAGGAAACCATAGACAATTTCAAAAGGGCACATCTTAGTAGTAGAATGCAACGAACGATTATAAGCAAATTCAATATGAGGCAAGCATTCTTCCCACATTTTCTTGTTATTCTTCAAAACAGCCCTAAGCATAGTAGACAAAGTTCTATTGACTACTTCAGTTTGTCCATCAGTTTAGGGGTGACAAGTAGTACTAAAAAGCAGTTTAGTCCCCAACTTAGCCCATAAACATCTCCAAAAGTGGCTAAGAAATTTGGTATCATGATCTGAAACAATAGTATTTGGCACACCATGCAAGCGAATAATTTCACGAAAGAACAAATCAGCAACATTAGCAGCATCGTCGCTTTTATGACATGGTATAAAGTGTGCCATTTTCGAGAACCTATCCACGACAACATTTATGCTATCCCTCCCCTTCTTTGTTCGAGGTAAACCCAAAACAAAGTCCATAGATATATCCTGATAGAGGCGAGGGTGTCCCGATCTTTCGATGAGATGATAGCTATCGTTTTTGGTGGAGTAGACTTTGACGATCCGACTACGAACGTGCGAGGACGTCGCGCCTTAGCAATCGCTAAACCAACTCCGAGAGGTTATTGACCACGCCGGAGCACAATCAACCTGACCACAAGGGTCTATCTCCTGCAAGCAAATGAAGAACAAGCAAGAAACTAAGATTTGCAATCTGGATATTGCGAATATAAGATGAAAGCTTTATTGATCAAGGTGGGGTTCTGTGACGTCTTGGTCTGGTTGGTGAACACAAACGAAGTAGGCGAAGTTGCAGCTATGGCGAACTTTTAATCTAAACAAAACCCAAAGTTTGAACGGTGCCCTAAGGGCTGTATATATGGAGGAAGAGGGGGGGATTTCGTGGCCCTTGAAGGAGGGGTCCGAAACCAACCCTATCTCTTGTTTCCCCACACATACGGACTCTAAAAACAGCCTATACTCAAGTATTTCGAAATTACATGGGCCTGGCCCAATAATAAGGTGACGCAGCACCTATAATAGCCTTTGGACGAAATTTATGAAGTGGCATCTTGTATATTTCGTCCAAGGCTTCCTGCACTCCTTATGGAGGCTTCAAAGTCCTGAAATCATCACTTGTAACTCCGTTCTTGTTCCCCTTGCGCATGCCATCATCTCCATGCTTGAACTTGCTCCAAGGTTCCTCTTTCTTGTCCAAGCTAGGCCCTTCATTTGTAAGCAAAACAAATGTATCCAATTTAGGCAGCATCATATTCTCATGAACATTAGAATCATTACCAAGAAACGAAAGTACCTGATAATTTAAGTGGCGTGCGCGAGCTCTAGTAATTGGTCCAGTATGTATAGCAGCAGGGGCTGTGGGTGTAACAATGGTATTGATGTCCTCATCATCCTCCCCTTCTTGAAATGAAGTCGTCCTCGACGGAAGCTCATCTTCCTCACCCAAATAAGGCTTCAAATCTGCAATGTTAAAAGTGGGACTAACCCCAAAATCTGCAGGCAGCTCAAGTTTATATGCGTTATCATTTATTTTCTCTAACACCTTAAAAGGACCATCAGCACGTGGCATTAGCTTTGATTTGCGTAAATCAGGAAATCTATCCTTACGCAAATGTAACCAAACAAGATCTCCAGGTGCAAACACAACATGTTTTCTACCCTTATCTCCAGCAAGTTTATATTTAGCATTCATACGCTCAATGTTCTCCTTAGTTAACTCATGCATTTTTAAGATCAATTCAGCACGTTGTTTAGCATCAAAATTAACCTTCTCCGAATATGGAAGAGGCAACAAATCAATTGGTGCACGAGGAAGGAAACCATACACAATTTCAAAAGGACACATCTTAGTAGTAGAATGCAATGAACGATTATAAGCAAATTCAATATGAGGCAAGCATTCTTCCCACATTTTCTTGTTATTCTTCAAAACAGCCCTAAGCATAGTAGACAATGTTCTATTGACTACTTCAGTTTGTCCATCAGTTTGGGGGTGACATGTAGTACTAAAAAACAGTTTAGTCCCCAACTTAGCCCATAAACATCTCCAAAAGTGGCTAAGAAATTTAGTATCACGATCTGAAACAATAGTATTTGGCACACCATGCAAGCGTATAATTTCACGAAAGAACAAATCAGCAACATTAACAGCATCATCGCTTTTATGACATGGTATAAAGTGTGCCATTTTCGAGAACCTATCCACGACAACAAATATGCTATCCCTCCCCTTCTTTGTTCGAGGTAAACCTAAAACAAAGTCCATAGATATATCCTCCCAAGGAACACTAGGTACAGGCAAAGGCATATATAAACCATGAGGATTGAGTCGTGACTTAGCTTTTTGACATGTAGTGCAGCGAGCAATAAAACGCTCAACATCCCGTCTCATCTTTGGCCAAAAGAAATGTGTAGCAAGTATATCCTCCGTCTTCTTCACGCCAAAGTGTCCCATTAATCCTCCTCCATGCGCCTCCTGCAACAACAAAAGACAAACAGAGCTAGCTGGAATGCATAGCTTGTTAGCACGAAACACAAATCCATCGTTAACGACGAACTTGTTCCATGTTCTCCCTTCCTTACAATTCTGCAATACATCTTTAAATTCAGCATCATGCACATATTGATCTTTGATGGTCTCCAAACCAAATATTTTAAAGTCAAGTTGTGAAAGCATAGTTGATAGAGGCGAGGGTGTCCCGATCTTTCGATGAGATGATAGCTATCGTTTTTAGTGGAGTAGACTTTGACGATCCGACTACGAACGTGCGAGGACGTCGCGCCTTAGCAATCGCTAAACCAACTCCGAGAGGTTATTGACCACGCCGGAGCACAATCAACCTGACCACGAGGGTCTATCTCCTGCAAGCAAATGAAGAACAAGCAAGAAACTAAGATTTGCAATCTGGATATTGCGAATATAAGATGAAAGCTTTATTGATCAAGGTGGGGTTCTGTGACGTCTTGGTCTGGTCGTTGAACACAAACGAAGTACGCGAAGTTGCAGCTATGGCGAACTTTTAATCTAAACAAAACCCAAAGTCTAAACGGTGCCCTAAGGGCTGTATATATGGAGGAAGAGGAGGGGATTTCGTGGCCCTTGAAGGAGGGGTCCGAAACCAACCCTATCTCTTGTTTCCCCACACATACGGACTCTAAAAACAGCCTATACTCAAGTATTTCGAAATTACATGGGCGTGGCCCAATAATAAGGTGACGCAGCACCTATAATAGCCTCTGGACGAAATTTATGAAGTGACATCTTGTATATTTCGTCCAAGGCTTCCTGCACTCATTATGGTGGCTTCAAAGTCCTGAAATCATCACTTGTAACTCCGTTCTTGTTCCCCTTGTGCATGCCATCATCTCCATGCTTGAACTTGCTCCAAGGTTCCTCTTTCTTGTCCAAGCTAGGCCCTTCATTTGTAAGCAAAACAAATGTATCCAATTTAGGCAGCATCATATTCTCATGAACTTTAGAATCATTACCAAGAAACGAAAGTACCTGATATTTTAATTGACGTGCGCGAGCTCTAGTAATTGGTCCAGTATGTATAGAAGCAGGGGCTGTGGGTGTAACAATGGTATTGATGTCCTCATCATCCTCCCCTTCTTAAAATGAAGTCGTCCTCGACGGAAGCTCATCTTCCTCACCCAAATAAGGCTTCAGATCTGCAATGTTAAAAGTGGGACTAACCCCAAAATCTGCAGGCAGCTCAAGTTTATATGCATTATCATTTATTTTCTCTAACACCTTAAAAGGACCATCAGCACGTGGCATTAGCTTTGATTTGCGCAAATCAGGAAATCTATCCTTACGCAAATGTAACCAAACAAGATCTCCAGGTGCAAACACAACATGTTTTCTACCCTTATCTCCAGCAAGTTTATATTTAGCATTCATACGCTCAATGTTCTCCTTAGTTAACTCATGCATTTTTAAGATCAATTCAGCACGTTGTTTAGCATCAAAATTAACCTTCTCCGAAGATGGAAGAGGCAACAAATCATTTGGTGCACGAGGAAGGAAACCATACACAATTTCAAAAGGACACATCTTAGTAGTAGAATGCAATGAACGATTATAAGCAAATTCAATATGAGGCAAGCATTCTTCCCACATTTTCTTGTTATTCTTCAAAACAGCCCTAAGCATAGTAGACAATGTTCTATTGACTACTTCAGTTTGTCCATCAGTTTGGGGGTGACATGTAGTACTAAAAAGCAGTTTAGTCCCCAACTTAGCCCATAAACATCTCCAAAAGTGGCTAAGAAATTTAGTATCACGATCTGAAACAATAGTATTTGGCACACCATGCAAGCGTATAATTTCACGAAAGAACAAATCAGCAACATTAACAGCATCATCGCTTTTATGACATGGTATAAAGTGTGCCATTTTCGAGAACCTATCCAAGACAACAAATATGCTATCCCTCCCCTTCTTTGTTCGAGGTAAACCTAAAACAAAGTCCATAGATATATCCTCCCAAGGAACACTAGGTACAGGCAAAGGCATATATAAACCATGAGGATTGAGTCGTGACTTAGCTTTTTGACATGTAGTGCAGCGAGCAACAAAACGCTCAACATCCCGTCTCATCTTTGGCCAAAAGAAATGTGTAGCAAGTATATCCTCCGTCTTCTTCACGCCAAAGTGTCCCATTAATCCTCCTCCATGCGCCTCCTGCAACAACAAAAGACGAACGGAGCTAGCTGGAATGCATAGCTTGTTAGCACGAAACACAAATCCATCGTTAACGACGAACTTGTTCCATGTTCTCCCTTCCTTACAATTCTGCAATACATCTTTAAATTCAGCATCATGCACATATTGATCTTTGATGGTCTCCAAACCAAATATTTTAAAGTCAATTTGTGAAAGCATAGTATAACGACGAGACAATGCATCAGCAATAACATTTTCTTTACCCTTCTTGTGTTTAATGACATAAGGGAAAGTCTCAATAAATTCAACCCATTTAGCATGTCTACGGTTCAGTTTTGCTTGACTTTTAATGTGTTTCAAAGATTCATGATCAGAATGTATAACAAATTCTTTGGGCCATAAATAATGTTGCCATGTTTCTAAGGTCCGAACAAGAGCATATAATTCTTTATCATAAGTAGAATAGTTCAGACTAGGCCCACTCAATTTTTCAGAAAAGTATGCAACAGGTTTGCCATCTTGTAATAAAACACCTCCTAATCCAATTCCACTAGCATCACATTCAAGCTCAAAAGTCTTATTAAAATCAGGAAGTTGGAGTAAAGGAGCATGTGTCAACTTATCTTTCAATACCGTGATGGCTTCTTCCTGTGAGGTACCCCAAACAAAAGGCACATCCTTCTTTGTAAGCTCATTGAGAGGTGCAGCAATGGTGCTGAAATCTCTCACAAAACGCCTATAGAAACCAGCGAGTCCAAGAAAACTCCTCACTTGAGTGACCGTTTTGGGCTGTGGCCAACTCTCAATAGCTTCAATCTTGGCTTTATCAACTTCAATTCCCTGTGGAGTAACAACATAGCCAAGAAAAGATACTCGGTCGGTGCAAAAGGTGCACTTCCCAAGGTTACCAAACAAACGTGCATCACGTAAAGCAATAAAAACAGCACGTAAATGTTCCAAATGTTCCTCCAAAGATCTGCTATAAATCAATATATCATCAAAATAGACTACCACAAATCATCCAATGAAAGCACGTAAAACTTCGTTCATTAATCTCATGAAAGTACTAGGTGCATTAGTTAACCCAAAAGGCATGACTAACCACTCATATAAACCGAACTTAGTTTTAAATGCTGTTTTCCATTCATCTCCCAATTTCATACGAATTTGATGGTATCCACTACGCAAATCAACTTTGGAGAATATTGTAGAGCCACTCAATTCATCAAGCATATCATCTAGCCTAGGAATAGGATGACGATAACGAATAGTAATATTATTAATGCCTCTACAATCAACACACATACGCGACGTACCATCCTTTTTTGGCACTAGTATAATAGGAACAGCACAAGGACTAAGAGATTCGCGTATATAACCTTTGTCGAGCAGCTCCTGTACTTGACGCATAATCTCCTTCGTCTCCTCTTGATTGGTACGGTATGGCGCACGGTTTGGCAACGAAGCACCGGGAATTAAGTCAATCTGATGCTCAATCCCGCGAATAGGTGGTAATCCCGGTGGCACGTCTTGTGGAAAGACGTCAGCGAACTCCTGCAAAATGTTAGTGACCGCAGGAGGCAAAGAGGAAGGCACGTCCTCGAATGAAAATAACGCCTCTTTGCACACAAAAGCATAGCAAACAGAATTGCTGAAATCTAGCTCATCAATATCAGATTTGGTGGCAAGTAAGCATGCACTTTTCAATTTAATTTCAGAAGCAACACTAGATGGTTTATTATTAGGCTTCATTTGTTGCTCAAATTCTTTTGCCACAATCTGATTTTCACTCTTATTTTTCTCCTGCTTTGCTTTACTAGCTCTATTAATATCATCTTTCAAAATAGAATCAGGAGTCATAGTGATAGAGGCGAGGGTGTCCCGATCTTTCGATGAGATGATATCTATAGTTTTTGGTGGAGTAGACTTTGACGATCCGACTACAAACGTGCACGACGTTGTGCCTTAGCAATCGCTAAACCAATCTCCTGAGGTTACTGATGATGCTGGAAGCACGATCAGCCTGACCACGAAGGTCTATTCCTGCACGCAATCGAAGAACAAGCAAGAATATGATAATGCAATCTGAATATTGCGAATATAGATGAAGTATTGATAAAGGTGGGGATCCAAAAGCGGTCTTGGTCTGGTCGTTGGACACAAACGAAGTACATGAAGTTGCAATGGCTAACTTTTAACTAAACAAATCCCCAGCAAAAAGCTACTAGATGGATCTACTTATATAGGAGCAAGGGGTGGCGGCCAAGGAGGTGGGAGGACGTCCCAAGGCAGCCTAAAACTAACCCTAGGTCGTACAAGGCCAATGGGCCCAAGTGGAGGTGATGCAACACCTTTGGACTTGTAGTTTGACTCGGATTCTGCTACAGCGTCAGATTGTTTCGACGACAACTCAACGCTCCAGATGAATTTGAAGGTGAAACCAATTGGGTTAGAAAGAGCACGAAATCTACTTTCCAACAAAAAAAGAATCACCCAATTCGGAGTCCGTATGAAATAGTTCTTGGCGTTTTGAGTCAGGTATGTCTGTGCAGTCCGAATCTGAATCCAGAACGTGAGAGACATGGACTCTATCTTCTCTTGGCCCAAAAGTGACGTGAGATGACTTTTTGAACAGCACATAAACTTCTCTTTTTCCCTTATGTTCATATGTGGATTGTACAAATCTCCCATACACCTGCAATTAGACATGGCACAAAAGTTTGTGAAGTATTTTTGTCTTGGATGACATAAATAAATTATTGCATAGTTTGCATTAGAAATCACCTCACAAATATACATGTATGCAATATTTTTGGTCGTATCCAAGGTAGTCATGTCCTCATCATCCTCCCCTTCTTGAAAACAAGGCCGTCCTCGGCGTTGCTTAAGCTGAAATGTGGCTAACAAAAGAGACAAGGCGTACATGTTGTATATGTATATGTCATCCAGTTTTACTTCCCTTAGTTTTTGCATATATGACACATGTATACATGAGTAACCTTCATAGTTCATAAAATCTAAAGCCAAAATATTACCACAAGTATTAGAAGACATGAAAATATTGTAACTCAATTTGCACATATAAGTGAAGCTCTTATTCATATCAAAGGATTGACAATGTTCATCATTAAACCATCCCAACATTGGTGAATAAACCTTACTTGAATCAAATTTACATGCTACAACATGCTTAAATAAGCAAACATGCAATAAGTCATTTGACACAGAATCATCACCAAGATTAGAGGTCATATCAAAATGATTAAACATTGGCACAATTATTTTCAAACGTATTTGATCCAAATCTGATTTATTCCCTGATTCACATGGTTCTTTCATATTAATAGTTAATTCAATGGGTCCACTCGAAATTGTTGATCTTTTAGTTGTTTGGTCACATGGCAAAGTCAAATTATCAACATAGTCCTCTAAAATAGGTGGTGTGATCAAAGTATTGGGTAGCTGACCAGATGGTGCATTTAAATTGACAAGGCATTCCTCATTCTCATGTAGAGGTGGAAGATCAGTACCTTTGTCATTACCTCTTATGATCAACTCAGTAGCCACTCTCGGGGGTGATGTGTCACATGGTGGAGGTGATGTAGTCCTCACAACAATGGATGTGGTTGTCAAAGTACAACTAGTAGTTGAAGAAACATCTGTATCAACACTTGGAATGTGCACCGTGCGCTTGTTCTCCTTGTGGCCAACACGTCGTTTTATTTCCTGTTCAGCTTTGCAAGCAAGACGAAACAAATGGTCCATAGGATAACACTCTTCATGAATTAGAATCTCTTGAATATCACAGTTTAATCCTCCCCAAAATCTATCCATAAAATCTTCTTCACATTCTTCTAAAAATGAGTGCAATAATATAGTTTGTAAATCATCATAGTATTTTGTTACCGTGTCAGTGCCTTGTTTTAAATGTTGTAATTTTTTAATCATGCCACGAGTATAATAAACATCAACGAATCTATCTCTCATGACAAGTTTTAAATCATCCCAAGTAGTAGGTATAAGATCAGGGTTTAACCGACAATATTCACTCCACCAAACTAAAGCAAAGCTACTAAAAGTACTAACAGCAGCTTGAAATTTTTCACGCTCATCAAAATTATGGGAAGCAAATATAGCATTTATTTCGTACTCCCATTCAATATATAAATCAGGCCTAAAACGACCAGTAAATGGTGGCATGGAAACATTAACCTGATTATGTGCATTCTGATGTAATTGCTCCTCTTGTGGTGGTTGTTGTATTTTCTTAGGTGATGGCAAATCTCCCACGATCGATGAAGCCCAAGAACTAACAACTCCGGAACCTGCCATGATTAGTAGAAACAAAAAAAATCGAGAATAATGTTCCTATGAACTACTAGGATGTGGTGGTAAAGCGCTCACAGTAAAGCAAATATCAATATCTTACAAGTTCTTACCATGCAGCAGGTGGTGACGGGCAACCAGCAGTGTCAAATAACTCCGAAGATTGAGTAAAGCGATTGCTAGCTGAACGTACGTATACACGGTGTAGAAATATGTGGAGCTGGGTTGGCTATATATGGTAGCAAAAGATTAGCAATAATCAATTCAGAGATGCAATGTTGAATAAACGCTCAACGACGGTACTGTGCTGGTCCTAGGCTAGACCGGACTAGAGACGCGAGCCTAGAACACTAATGAGGTCACGGCGTTGCACAACTAGCATCAATAAAGGATATGAAGTAGCTCTGGACAGCAAGATATAAGTGAAGATCACAATGGCAGTAAAGATAATGATGAGAAACAACTACCAAGTAGGATATACCAACAACTTTCTCTCCAACTTTCCTCTGGAAAAGTTTTTGCCAATTTTCTGATAATTTTTTCTCAAGAATGGCACTGACTCAAGATTTCAAATGCAAAAAGAATCACTCAATTCCGAGTTGATATGAGGAGTCAAAAAATTCTAAAACTGGCCTGAAAAACTGGAACAAGCTGTGTTCATGAACTTCGGAGGGCAAAAAGACCTATTTAGAAGCCGATTTTGAGGTGTCAAATATTGAACTTGCTTCTGCAACTATTTAAATGCGGATCGTCGCTAGCTTTAATTTGAGTACTCACGGAGCCAAAACGGACTTCGTATGAGGAAGATACGCCTGTTTTACTGAACAGTGCGCAAAACAGATTCGAATCCGAATTCAGGTACGAGAGTGAGTCTAGATAGATCCGAATTTTGTGCTTTTTTTCTTCTCTCTTTTTTTTATCTCACTTTTTTTTCTCTTTTTCTTTCTCTCTTTTTTTTTCTCTGACTTTTTTTTTAACTTTTTTTTTCTCTCTTTTTTTTCTCTCTCCCTCTTTCCAAAACAAACTAGATAAGATGTAGATTGGATCAAGCACAGATGTGAACGACCTCAACTATGATTATGACAATGAATGGTGGGTGGCACGATTTGGAAATTGATGGATGGGATGGTGGACAGCGGAAGGAATAACGATGCAGTGGCGGCGTGACTAATGTGAACAGAACTCGAAACTCTAAACGAACTAGACACTAAGACCAGCAACTCGACACGACGATGTAACCGATAATTCAACTATGCAAGCAATGAAAAGAAAATTGCAAAGGCTCAGACTGGCTTGGACAAAGGATGAATAGATCTAACTTTTTTTTGTGGCTTTTTTTTGGACAATAGGTAAGAAAATAAATCTAATCTAGGGAAAACTGGAAATTCTCACCGAGCAACCTGAAAACTGATACCACTTGATAGAGGCGAGGGTGTCCCGATCTTTCGATGAGATGATATCTATCGTTTTTGGTGGAGTAGACTTTGACGATCCGACTACAAACGTGCACGACGTTGTGCCTTAGCAATCGCTAAATCAATCTCCTGAGGTTACTGACGATGCTGGAAGCACGATCAGCCTGACCACGAAGGTCTATTCCTGCACGCAATCGAAGAACAAGCAAGAATATGATAATGCAATCTGAATATTGCGAATATAGATGAAGTATTGATAAAGGTGGGGATCCAAAAGCGGTCTTGGTCTGGTCGTTGGACACAAACGAAGTACACGAAGTTGCAATGGCTAACTTTTAACTAAACAAATCCCCAGCAAAAAAGCTACTAGATGGATCTACTTATATAGGAGCAAGGGGTGGCGGCCAAGGAGGTGGGAGGACGTCCCAAGGCAGCCTAAAACTAACCCTAGGTCGTACAAGGCCAATGGGCCCAAGTGGAGGAGATGCAACACCTTTGGACTTGTAGTTTGACTCGGATTCTGCTACAGCGTCAGATTGTTTCGACGACAACTCAACGCTCCAGATGAATTTGAAGGTGAAACCAATTGGGTTAGAAAGAGCACGAAATCTACTTTCCAACAAAAAAAGAATCACCCAATTCGGAGTCCGTATGAAATAGTTCTTGGTGTTTTGAGTCAGGTATGTCTGTGCAGTCCGAATCTGAATCCAGAACGTGAGAGACTTGGACTCTATCTTCTCTTGGCCCAAAAGTGACGTGAGATGACTTTTTGAACAGCACATAAACTTCTCTTTTTCCCTTATGTTCATATGTGGATTGTACAAATCTCCCATACACCTGCAATTAGACATGGCACAAAAGTTTGTGAAGTATTTTTGTCTTGGATGACATAAATAAATTATTGCATAGTTTGCATTAGAAATCACCTCACAAATATACATGTATGCAATATTTTTGGTCGTATCCAAGGTAGTCATGTCCTCATCACATAGGAAGCAAAGTAATATGTTTATCCTTATGAACAAGAGTATACTGATTGTTTCTACCATGGTGTACAGAATTTTTATCAAATTGCCATGATCTACCAAGTAATAATGAACATGCTTGCATGGGTACCACATCACAATCAACATAATCAGCATATGTAGAGATACTAAAATGCACACGAACAGTACGTGTTACCTTAACCTTGCCGCTGTTGTTGAACCATTGGATATAGTAAGGATGTGGATGTGGTCTTGTGGTGAGAGATAGCTTCTCCACCATCTCCATGCTAGCCAAGTTGTTGCAGCTCCCTCCATCTATGATGACGCGAACAGAACGTTCCTTCACAACTCCCTTTGTATGGAACAAATTATGCCTCTGATTTTGCTCAGCTTGTGTGACCTGCACACTCAAAACACGTTGAGCAACTAAACATTCATACCTGTCAGCGTCTTCAGGAGCCATGTATTGCGTCTCATGATCAGAATCATCTCCACCGTGTTCTTCACTTGTAATAAGAGCCAAAGTCTTGATGAGGACATCAATACCATTGTTACACCCACAGCCCCTGCTTCTATACATACTGGACCAATTACTAGAGCTTGCGCACGTCAATTAAAATATCAGGTACTTTCGTTTCTTGGTAATGATTCTAAAGTTCATGAGAATATGATGCTGCCTAAATTGGATACATTTGTTTTGCTTACAAATGAAGGGCCTAGCTTGGACAAGAAAGAGGAACCTTGGAGCAAGTTCAAGCATGGAGATGATGGCATGCACAAGGGGAACAAGAACGGAGTTACAAGTGATGATTTCAGGACTTTGAAGCCACCATAATGAGTGCAGGAAGCCTTGGACGAAATATACAAGATGTCACTTCATAAATTTCGTCCAGAGGCTATTATAGGTGCTGCGTCACCTTATTATTGGGCCAGGCCCATGTAATTTCGAAATACTTGAGTATAGGCTGTTTTTAGAGTCCGTATTTGTGGGGAAACAAGAGATAGGGTTGGTTTCGGACCCCTCCTTCAAGGGCCACGAAATCCCCTCCTCTTCCTCCATATATACAGCCCTTAGGGCACCGTTTAGACTTTGGGTTTTGTTTAGATTAAAAGTTCGCCATAGCTGCAACTTCGCGTACTTCGTTTGTGTTCAACGACCAGACCAAGACGTCACAGAACCCCACCTTGATCAATAAAGCTTTCATCTTATATTCGCAATATCCAGATTGCAAATCTTAGTTTCTTGCTTGTTCTTTGTTTGCTTGCAGGAGATAGACCCTCGTGGTCAGGTTGATTGTGCTCCGGCGTGGTCAATAACCTCTCGGAGTTGGTTTAGCGATTGCTAAGGCGCGACGTCCTCGCACGTTCGTAGTCGGATCGTCAAAGTCTACTCCACCAAAAACGATAGCTACCATCTCATCGAAAGATCGGGACACCCTCGCCTCTATCACAATCTGATGCTCAATCCTGCGAATAGGTGGTAATCCCGGTGGCACGTCTTGTGGAAAGACGTCAGCGAACTCCTGCAAAATGTTAGTGACCGCAGGAGGCAAAGAGGAAGGCACGTCCTCGAATGAAAATAACGCCTCTTTGCACACAAAAGCATAGCAAACAGAATTGCTGTAATCTAGATCATCAATATCAGATTTGGTGGCAAGTAAGCATGCACTTTTCAATTTAATTTCAGAAGCAACACTAGATGGTTTATTATTAGGCTTCATTTGTTGCTCAAATTCTTTTGCCACAATCTGATTTTCACTCTTATTTTTCTCCTCTTTTGCTTTACTAGCTCTATTAATATCATCTTTCAAAATAGAATCAGGAGTCATAGGAAGCAAAGTAATATGTTTATCCTTATGAACAAGAGTATACTGATTGTTTCTACCATGGTGTACAGAATTTTTATCAAATTGCCATGGTCTACCAAGTAATAATGAACATGCTTACATGGGTACCACATCACAATCAACATAATCAGCATATGTAGAGATACTAAAATGCACACGAACAGTACGTGTTACCTTAACCTTGCCGCTGTTGTTGAACCATTGGATATAGTAAGGATGTGGATGTGGTCTTGTGGTGAGAGATAGCTTCTCCACCATCTCCATGCTAGCCAAGTTGTTGCAGCTCCCTCCATCTATGATGACGCGAACAGAACGTTCCTTCACAACTCCCTTTGTATGGAACAAATTATGCCTCTGATTTTGCTCAGCTTGTGTGACCTGCACACTCAAAACACGTTGAGCAACTAAACATTCATACCTGTCAGCGTCTTCAGGAGCCATGTATTGCGTCTCATGATCAGAATCATCTCCACCGTGTTCTTCACTTGTAATAAGAGCCAAAGTCTCCTCATCATAATCACTAGCGGACTCATACCCACCATCCTCAGTAGCAATCATAACACGCGGAGATTGGCATTCTCTCGCATAATGACCTCTTCCCTTACAACGACGACAAATAATATCATGTGTGTGCCCTGTTGATGCCATAGATGAAGAAGAGCTCTGGGCAGGCCCAGAAGGTGTACTCTTGGCAGATGGTGGTGGTGGTGCCTATTTTCTTGTATCTCGGTTGGAATTGGCGGTTGAAGTCTGTGGTGCCGCAGTAGGACGTGTGGGAGTAGAGGAGGCACGCGGTGTCCATGATGAAGATCGACCTGCAGAAAAATTAGTTCGCGCCAATGCCTATCGATCCTGCACTTCACGTTCAGCTTTACAAGCAAGATGGAATAAACGAGTGATATTATTATACTCCTTATACTCTAGAATGGTCTGAATCTCTCTATTTAATCCACCCATGAAACGTGCAAGCATAGCTTCATTCTCCTCAACAATACCACATCTAATCATGCCAGTTTGTAATTCCTGATAATATTCTTCTACAGAATTTTTTCCTTGTCTTAAGCGCTGCAGTTTTTGAAGTAATTCACGTTGATAATATGGTGGAACCCAACGAGTACGCATAGCAGTTTTCAAAGCAGCCCACGTAGCTGGAATAGGATATAATCTACAATGTTCAGACCACCATACACATGCAAAACTAGTGAAAGCACAAACAGCAGCAGCAACACGTCGTTCCTCGGGATATTGTAAACATGTAAAACGTTGTTCAGTTTCTAACTCCCAAGTAAGATATATATCAGGAACATATCTACCCTCGAATGGTGGAATATTCAATTTTAATTTAGGAAGATGGTCATGATCTCGTACCTGAAGTGGTGGTGCAGGCCTACCATTGCGATTATTTGCATGTGGACGACCTGGTGCTGGTGGTTGCACGTAGTTATGATTTTGATCAACCTCATCCTCATAATCGCCCGCGTAATCATCCTCCTCCTCGGCACCAGCAGCAGCAGGAGCAGGAGCCAAAGAAGCATCAACAGTAGGTACAGCAGCACCAGAAGTTTGGCCATCCTCAAGAGGAACACGCTTCGCTCGTCCGAACTGATTTGGAAGGGGGCGTTGTTGTTGTCGTTGCAGAGGTGCGACAGGTGCAGCCGGTGGTGGTTGGGGAAGACGCGTGATCAATTCATTAAACTTGTTATCCAGCTTTGTCTCGAACGACTTCTCCATGCCATCTATCTTCTCCATGGCCTCTTCAAATCTGTTTAGCACATCTCCCACCTGGCCACTCATCATTTGCTGAAATTTATCATGCAACTCCTTGTTCGTCATGTTCTCCCAGTCAATCTCGTCGGCTTGTGATCCTGCCATGGTTAGCAGCAATAGAAACACACAAGAATATGATCCTACAGACTACTAGAAAGTGGTGGTGGTGTGGTGTGGTGTCACAAATCCGTCAAGCAAATCTCAAATTCTTACCAGTTCTTACCCAGCAGCAGGTGGTGATCGGCAACCTTTGTAGTCAAAACTCTCAGAGCTTGGACAGAGCGATTGCCAGGTGGTGTCAAACGCACGATGTAGATGTATGTGGAGCTGGGAAGGCTTATGATATGGTAGCAAAAAGGGTCAGCAATAATCAATTCAGAGATGCAATGTTGAATAAACTCTCAACGACGGTACTATGCTGGTCCTAGGCTAGACCGTGCTAGAGACGCGAGCCTAGAACACTAACAAAAATCACGGCGCTGCACGTAAACAAGGGAGGAGCACACTCTGAATTTTTTTCTTTTTTTCTTTTTTGCTCCGCAACAATTTTTTTTCGAAAAAGTCTACAAATGGTCTAAAAACTGCCTAGCCAGAATTTTCCAGACTTAGTTTTTTTTTTTTGAAACTGGAACTATTTTTCTTCTGCGGGTAGCACGAAAATTGGGGAATCCGACTTGTTCACGACTCGTAGTATCGCGTGATCTGGAACTCTAAAATAAAGGAATAAATACTGGACTCGGACTAGGACTGGTGGCAGAGATGAATCTGGTGGAACTCGGACTGGTGATGGTATATGACGGTAGTATATGTGGGCTCGGATTGGTGGTGGTATATGGACTCGGATCGGTGGTGGTATATGGACTCAGAGAAATAGCAGATAAGCTGTGGTGGTATATGGTAGGGGCGATGATGATGGTGCGGCGGCGGCGTGACAACTTGTGAACAGAACTCGAAACTCTAAAGAACTAGACGCTAAGACCAGCAACTTGACACGACGATGCAACCGCAAATTCAACAAAGCAAAAACCCTAAAAAGATTATGCAAAGGCTCAGATTGGTTCGGATATGTTGAACTAACCCTAAATTTTTTTTTTTGGCTTTTTCCTGGACTGTAGGTATGAAGAACAGACTCGATCTAAACTACGAAAAACTGTAAATCTCACCGAGCAACCTGGGAATCTGATACCACTTGATAGAGGCGAGGGTGTCCCGATCTTTCGATGAGATGATAGCTATCGTTTTTGGTGGAGTAGACTTTGACGATCCGACTACGAACGTGCGAGGACGTCGCGCCTTAGCAATCGCTAAACCAACTCCGAGAGGTTATTGACCACGCCGGAGCACAATCAACCTGACCACAAGGGTCTATCTCCTGCAAGCAAACGAAGAACAAGCAAGAAACTAAGATTTGCAATCTGGATATTGCGAATATAAGATGAAAGCTTTATTGATCAAGGTGGGGTTCTGTGACGTCTTGGTCTGGTTGTTGAACACAAACGAAGTACGCAAAGTTGCAGCTATGGCGAACTTTTAATCTAAACAAAACCCAAAGTCTAAACGGTGCCCTAAGGGCTGTATATATGGAGGAAGAGGGGGGGATTTCGTGGCCCTTGAAGGAGGGGTCCGAAACCAACCCTATCTCTTGTTTCCCCACACATACGGACTCTAAAAATAGCCTATACTCAAGTATTTCGAAATTAAATGGGCCTGGCCCAATAATAAGGTGACGTAGCACCTATAATAGCCTCTGGACGAAATTTATGAAGTGGCATCTTGTATATTTCGTCCAAGGCTTCCTGCACTCCTTATGGTGGCTTCAAAGTCCTGAAATCATCACTTGTAACTCCGTTCTTGTTCCCCTTGCGCATGCCATCATCTCCATGCTTGAACTTGCTCCAAGGTTCCTCTTTCTTGTCCAAGCTAGGCCCTTCATTTGTAAGCAAAACAAATGTATCCAATTTAGGCAGCATCATATTCTCATGAACATTAGAATCATTACCAAGAAACGAAAGTACCTGATAATTTAATTGGCGTGCGCGAGCTCTAGTAATTGGTCCAGTATGTATAGCAGCAGGGGCTGTGGGTGTAACAATGGTATTGATGTCCTCATCATATCCTCCCATGGAACACTAGGTACAGGCAAAGGCATATATAAACCATGAGGATTGAGTCGTGACTTAGCTTTTTGACATGTAGTGCAGCGAGCAACAAAGCGCTCAACATCCCGTCTCATCTTTGGCCAAAAGAAATGTGTAGCAAGTACATCCTCCGTCTTCTTTACGCCAAAGTGTCCCATTAATCCTCCTCCATGAGCCTCCTGCAACAACAAAAGACGAACGGAGCTAGCTGGAATGCATAGCTTGTTAGCACGAAACACAAATCCATCGTTAACGACGAACTTATTCCATGTTCTCCCTTCTTTACAATTCTGCAATACATCTTTAAATTCAGCATCATGCACATATTGATCTTTGATGGTCTCCAAACCAAATATTTTAAAGTCAAGTTGTGAAAGCATAGTATAACGACGAGACAATGCATCAGCAATAACATTTTCTTTACCCTTCTTGTGTTTAATGACATAAGGGAAAGTCTCAATGAATTCAACCCATTTAGCATGTCTACGGTTCAGTTTGGCTTGACTTTTAATATGTTTCAAAGATTCATGATCAGAATGAATAACAAATTCTTTGGGCCATAAATAATGTTGCCATGTTTCCAAAGTCCGAACAAGAGCATATAATTCCTTATCATAAGTAGAGTAATTCAGACTAGGCCCACTCAATTTTTCAGAAAAGTATGCAACAGGTTTGCCATCTTGTAATAACACACCTCTTAATCCAATTCCACTAGCATCACATTCAAGCTCAAAAGTCTTATTAAAATCAGGAAGTTGCGTCTGCCTCGGGAGCTACGTCAACGTCGGGGTCTACCGAGAGAAAAGAGGGGAAAGAAACAGGTAAACATAATGCAAACAAATGCAATACGGTGCGTGTGATGCTATGATGCAGTGCAGGGTTGACTAAATATGCATCTGAGTCATTTTAGCTATTTTTAGAATTATTCTAGGATTTATTAACCGGTGTGTGTGTGTACTATTCATCTGCCGGATACGAGTCCGGAGTTACGAGTTCTTCTACGTAGGGGGTTCCGATAAAGAAACGGACGGCACGATCAGACTCGTCTCGTCGTTCTAAGCAACTTTCATGTTTTAACTTTTTCGATCTGAGCTACGGTTTAAAAGTTATGAATTTTTAAAGATTATTTGAATTTTTTAAATTTATTTATTTACAGAAATGAATTATGACGTCAGCATGACATCACTGTGACGTCAGCGGTCAACAGGCGCTGACCAGAGTCAAACCTGACATGGGGGACCCACATGTCAGTCTCTGTTTATCTTAACAGTGAATTAACTTAATCCACAGGGTTAATTAGGGGGCGGGCCCCACTTGTCAGTGAGACATTAGGCTAATCTAATTAATTTTATTTAATTAAATGTTTAATTAGGTTAATTAGCAACGGGGCCCACATGTCAGTGAGAGGGGTGAACAGTGCCGCGTTGACTCTGGTCAACGAGGTCAAAGTGGGGTCCCTGGGCCCACCAGTCAGTGGCCCAGGTGGTGCCAGGTGGGTGCCATGCCAGCGCGGCGATCGGAGACGCGCCGGCGACCTTTCCAGCGGCGGAAGTTCGCCGGAGCTGCCTGGAAATCCGCTACGCTGCGTCAAATCGCCCGCAACCACTTGCGTTCGATCGGCCTCTCGCCCGCGCATCTAACTACGGTGGTAGTTCGACCGAAAACGGCCTCTAGCGACGGCGGCGAGCGGTGGACCGGTCGCCGGAGTTCGGGCTTCGACGAATCCATAGCTAGGGGGTACGGGAGAGCGTGTGCCGGGCGCGTTCGACTCCTGGAAGCAGCAGGAACTCGATGTCGTGCTCAGACGAGCACGACAGAGGCCATGGCCACGGCGGCGAGGCGAACTGCGGCGTCGGGCTCACGGCAACGGCAGTGAGGTAGCTACGGCGATCGAGGGGTCAACTGGGATGAGCAGGGGATGGCGTAGCTCACCGTGCGGCTAAGAAAAGCCCTCGTTAGGCTTAGTAGTTGCAGAGGCTCGCCGGAGGCGACGGGGATTGTCGGAGCAGAGGCGGAAGGGGACGGCGTCGCGCGGCGTCAGCGGGGCTCCTCAGCTCCACCTGAATGCGTCAGGAGATCGAGCAGACGACGGCGGAGGCGAGGGATAGCTCGAGTGGTCTGGACGTGATGAGGACATCAATACCATTGTTACACCCACAGCCCCTGCTGCTATACATACTGGACCAATTACTAGAGCTCGCGCACGCCAATTAAATTATCAGGTACTTTCGTTTCTTGGTAATGATTCTAATGTTCATGAGAATATGATGCTGCCTAAATTGGATACATTTGTTTTGCTTACAAATGAAGGGCCTAGCTTGGACAAGAAAGAGGAACCTTGGAGCAAGTTCAAGCATGGAGATGATGGCATGCGCCAGGGGAACAAGAACGGAGTTACAAGTGATGATTTCAGGACTTTGAAGCCACCATAATGAGTGCAGGAAGCCTTGGACGAATTATACAAGATGCCACTTCATAAATTTCGTCCAGAGGCTATTATAGGTGCTGCGTCACCTTATTATTGGGCCAGGCCCATGTAATTTCGAAATACTTGAGTATAGGCTGTTTTTAGAGTCCGTATGTGTGGGGAAACAAGAGACAGGGTTGGTTTCGGACCCCTCCTTCAAGGGCCACGAAATCCCCTCCTCTTCCTCCATATATACAGCCCTTAGGGCACCATTTAGACTTTGGGTTTTGTTTAGATTAAAAGTTCGCCATAGCTGCAACTTCGCGTACTTCGTTTGTGTTCAACGACCAAACCAAGACGTCACAGAACCCCACCTTGATCAATAAAGCTTTCATCTTATATTCGCGATATCCAGATTGCAAACCTTAGTTTCTTGCTTGTTCTTCGTTTGCTTGCAGGAGATAGACCCTCGTGGTCAGGTTGATTGTGCTCCGGCGTGGTCAATAACCTCTCGGAGTTGGTTTAGCGATTGCTAAGGCGCGACGTCCTCGCACGTTCGTAGTCGGATCGTCAAAGTCTACTCCACCAAAAACGATAGCTATCATCTCATCGAAAGATCGGGACACCCTCGCCTCTATCAAGTGGTATCAGATTTTCAGGTTGCTCGGTGAGATTTTACAGTTTTTCGTAGTTTAGATCGAGTCTGTTCTTCATACCTACAGTCCACGAAAAAGCCAAAAAAAAATTAGGGTTAGTTCATCATATCCGAACCAATCTGAGCCTTTGCATAATCTTTTTAGGGTTTTTGCTTTGTTGAATTTGCGGTTGCATCGTCGTGTCTAGTTGCTGGTCTTAGCGTCTAGTCCTTTAGAGTTTCGAGTTCTGGTCATAAGTTGTCACGCCGCCGCCGCACCATCATCATCGCCCCTGCCATCTACCACCACCGCTTATCCGTCACCGATCTGTATCCATATACCACCACCGATCCGTATCCATATACCACCACCGCTGCCATATACCACCACCATATATCCACCACCATATATCCACCACCAATCCGAGTTCTTTTCATATTAGGTTTGTTTTCGAGATCCATCTAGTTTTTGATTCGTGTTTCCTTGCCGGAGTAGGTTTTCGGAAAAAAAAAAAGAATCTGGAGACCCCCTGGCAGTTTTTAGGCCAAAATTTTGGCAGTCAAAAATATTTTTTCCCTATCCTATTTTTAGGTCCCAGGGAGCGTTTTGAGACACTTGCCATCATAGTGATTTTTTGTCGCACTTTTTCGTCGTCGCTGCCCTGATTTCCGAAAAAAAAATTCAAAAAAAAATTTCGTGCCAATCCTGTTAGTTTGACTTGGGAAGAGTTTTGAGACACTCGCCATTATAGTGATTTTTTCCAAAAAAAAAAGGAGCGCAAAAAAAAAAGCGAATTTTTTTTAGAGTGTGCTCTTCCCTTGTTTACGTGCCGCGCCGTGATTTTGTTAGTGTTCTAGGCTCGCGTCTCTAGTACGGTCTAGCCTAGGACCAGCACAGTACCGTCGTTGAGCGTTTATTCAACTTTGCATCTCTGAATTGATTATTGCTGACATTTTTGCTACCATATCATAAGCCTTCCCAGCACCACATACATCTACGTCGTGCGTTTGACACCACCTGGCAATCGCTCTGTCCAATCTTTAAGAGTTTTGACTACAACGGTTGCCGATCACCACCTGCTGCTGGGTAAGAACTGGTAAGGATTTGAGATTCGCTAGACGGTTTTGTGATACACCACCACCACCACTTCCCAGTAGTCTGTAGGATCATATTCTTGTGTGTTTCTATTGCTGCTAACCATGGCAGGATCACAAGCCGATGAGACTGATTGGGAGAACATGACGAACAAACAGCTACATGATAAATTTCAGCAAATGATGAGTGGACAGGTGCAAGATGTGCTAAACAGATTTGAAAAGGCCATGGAGAAGATAGATGGAATTGAGAAGACGTTCGAAACTAAGCTCGATAACAAGTTTAATGAATTGCTCGCGCGTCTTCCACAACCACCGTCGGCTGCACCTGTCGCACCTCTACAACAACAACAACGTCGCCTTCCAAATCAAGTGGGATGAGCACAGCTCGTTCCCCTTGAGCCTGGTCAAACTTCTGGTGCCGCTGCACCTACTGTTGATGCTTCTATGGCTCCTGCTGCCGCTGAGGAGGACGATTATGCGGGCGATTACGAGGATGAGGTTGATCAAAATCAGAACTACGTACCAGCACCAGGTCGTCCACATGCCAATAATCGCAATGGTAGGGCTGCATTACCACCTCAGGTACGAGATCATGACCATATTCCTAAACTGAAATTGAATATTCCACCATTTGAGGGTAGATATGTTCCTGATATATATCTTACTTGGGAGTTAGAAACTGAACAACGTTTTACATGTTTACAATATCCCGAGGAGAGACGTGTTGCTGCTGCTGTTTGTGCTTTTACTAGTTTTGCATGTGTATGGTGGTCTGAACAATGTAGATTATATCCTATTCCAGCTACGTGGGCTGCTTTGAAAACTGCTATGCGTACTCGTTGGGTTCCACCATATTATCAACGTGAATTACTTCAAAAATTGCAGCGCTTAAGACAAGGAAAAAATTCTGTAGAAGAATATTATCAGGAATTACAAACTGGCATGATTAGATGTGGTATTGTTGAGGAGAATGAAGCTATGCTTGCACGTTTCATGGGTGGATTAAATAGAGAGATTCAGACCATTCTAGAGTATAAGGAGTATAATAATATCACTCGTTTATTCCATCTTGCTTGTAAAGCTGAACGTGAAGTGCAGGATCGACACGCATTGGCGCGAACTAATTTTTCTGCAGGTCGATCTTCATCATGGACACCGCGTGCCTCCTCTACTCCCACACGTCCCACTGCTGCACCACTGACTTCAGCGGCCAACTCCAACCGAGATACAAGAAAACAGGCACCACCACCACCATCTGCCAAGAGTACACCTTCTGGGCCTGCCCAGAGCTCTTCTTCATCTATGGCATCAACAGGGCACACACATGATATTATTTGTCGTCGTTGTAAGGGAAGAGGTCATTATGCCAGAGAATGCCAATCTCCGCGTGTTAAGATTGCTACTGAGGTTGGTGGATATGAGTCCGCTAGTGACTATGATGAGGAGACTTTGGCTCTTATTACAAGTGAAGAACACGGTGGAGATGATTCTGATCATGAGACGCAATACATGGCTCCTGAAGACGCTGACAGGTATGAATGTTTAGTTGCTCAACGTGTTTTGAGTGTGCAGGTCACACAAGCTGAGCAAAATCAGAGGCATAATTTGTTCCATACAAAGGGAGTTGTGAAGGAATGTTCTGTTCGCGTCATCATAGATGGAGGGAGCTGCAACAACTTGGGTAGCATGGAGATGGTGGAGAAGCTATCTCTCACCACAAGACCACATCCACATCCTTACTATATCCAATGGTTCAACAACAGCGGCAAGGTTAAGGTAACACGTACTGTTCGTGTGCATTTTAGTATCTCTACATATGCTGATTATGTTGATTGTGATGTGGTACCCATGCAAGCATGTTCCTTATTACTTGGTAGACCATGGCAATTTGATAAAAATTCTGTACACCATGGTAGAAACAATCAGTATACTCTTGTTCATAAGGATAAACATATTACTTTGCTTCCTATGACTCCTGATTCTATTTTGAAAGATGATATTAATAGAGCTAGTAAAGCAAAACAGGAGAAAAATAAGAGTGAAAATCAGATTGTGGCAAAAGAATTTGAGCAACAAATGAAGCCTAATAATAAAACATCTAGTGTTGCTTCTGAAATTAAATTGAAAAATGCGTGTTTACTTGCCACCAAATCTGGTATTGATGAGCTAGATTTAAGCAAATCGGTTTGCTATGCTTTTGTGTGCAAAGAGGCATCATTTTCATTCGAGGACGTGCCTTCCTCTTTGCCTCCTGCTGTCACTAACATTTTGCAGGAGTTCGCTGACGTCTTTCCACAAGACGTGCCACCGGGATTACCTCCTATTCGCTGGATTGAGCATCAGATTGACTTAATTCCCGGTGCTTCCTTGCCAAACCGTGCGCCATACCGTACCAATCCAGAGGAGACGAAGGAGATTATGCGTCAAGTACAGGAGCTGCTCGACAAATGTTATATACGCGAATCTCTTAGTCCTTGTGCTGTTCCTATTATACTAGTGCCAAAAAAGGATGGTACGTCGCGTATGTGTGTTGATTGTAGAGGCATTAATAATATTACTATTCGTTATCGTCATCCTATTCCTAGGCTAGATGATATGCTTGATGAATTGAGTGGCTCTACAATATTCTCCAAAGTTGATTTGCGTAGTGGATACCATCAAATTCGTATGAAATTGGGAGATGAATGTAAAACAGCATTTAAAACTAAGTTCGGTTTATATGAGTGGTTAGTCATGCCTTTTGGGTTAACTAATGCACCTAGTACTTTCATGAGATTAATGAACGAAGTTTTACGTGCTTTCATTGGACGATTTGTGGTAGTTTACTTTGATGATATATTGATTTATAGCAGATCTTTGGAGGAACATTTGGAACATTTATGTGCTGTTTTTATTGCTCTACGTGATGCACGTTTGTTTGGTAACCTTGGGAAGTGCACCTTTTGCACTGACCGAGTATCTTTTCTTGGCTATGTTGTTACACCACAGGGAATTGAAGTTGATAAAGCCAAGATTGAAGCTATTGAGAGTTGGCCGCAGCCCAAAACGGTCACACAAGTGAGGAGTTTCCTTGGCCTCGCTGATTTCTATAGGCGTTTTGTGAGAGATTTCAGTGCCATTGCTGCACCTCTCAATGAGCTTACAAAGAAGGATGTGGCTTTTGTTTGGGGTACCTCACAGGAAGAAGCTTTCACGGTATTAAAAGATAAGTTGACACATGCTCCTTTACTCCAACTTCCTGATTTTAATAAGACTTTTGAGCTTGAATGTGATGCTAGTGGAATTGGATTAGGAGGTGTTTTATTACAAGATGGCAAACTTGTTGCATACTTTTCTGAAAAATTGAGTGGGCCTAGTCTGAACTATTCTACTTATGATAAAGAATTATATGCTCTTGTTCGGACCTTAGAAACATGGCAACATTATTTATGGCCCAAAGAATTTGTTATACATTCTGATCATGAATCTTTGAAACACATTAAAAGTCAAGCAAAACTGAACCGTAGACATGCTAAATGGGTTGAATTTATTGAGACTTTCCCTTATGTCATTAAACACAAGAAGGGTAAAGAAAATGTTATTGCTGATGCTTTGTCTCGTCGTTATACGATGCTTCCACAACTTGACTTTAAAATATTTGGTTTGGAGACCATCAAAGATCAATATGCGCATGATGCTGAATTTAAAGATGTATTGCAGAATTGTAAGGAAGGGAGAACATGGAACAAGTTCGTCGTTAATGATGGATTTGTGTGTCGTGCTAACAAGCTATGCATTCCAGCTAGCTCTGTTCGTCTTTTGTTGTTACAGGAGGCGCATGGAGAAGGATTAATGGGACACTTTGGCGTGAAGAAGACGGAGGATATACTTGCTACACATTTCTTTTGGCCAAAGATGAGACGGGATGTTGAGCGTTTTGTTGTTCGCTGCACTACATGTCAAAAAGCTAAGTCACGACTCAATCCTCATGGTTTATATATGCCTTTGCCTGTACCTAGCGTTCCTTGGGAGGATATATCTATGTACTTTGTTTTAGGTTTACCTCGAACAAAGAAGGGGAGGGATAGCATATTTGTTGTCATGGATAGGTTCTCGAAAATGGCACACTTTATACCATGTCATAAAAGCGATGATGCTGTTAATGTTGCTGATTTGTTCTTTCGTGAAATTATACGCTTGCATGGTGTGCCAAATACTATTGTTTCAGATCATGATACTAAATTTCTTAGCCACTTTTGGAGATGTTTATGGGCTAAGTTGGGGACTAAACTGCTTTTTAGTACTACATGTCACCCCCAAACTGATGGACAAACTGAAGTAGTCAATAGAACATTGTCTACTATGCTTAGGGCTGTTTTGAAGAATAACAAGAAAGTGGGAAGAATGCTTGCCTCATATTGAATTTGCTTATAATCGTTCATTGCATTCTACTACTAAGATGTGTCCTTTTGAAATTGTGTATGGTTTCCTACCTCGTGCACCAATTGATTTGTTGCCTCTTCCATCTTCGGAGAAGGTTAATTTTGATGCTAAACAATGTGCTGAATTGATCTTAAAAATGCATGAGTTAACTAAGGAGAACATTGAGCGTATGAATGCTAAATATAAACTTGCTGGAGATAAGGGTAGAAAACATGTTGTGTTTGCACCTGGAGATCTTGTTTGGTTACATTTGCGTAAGGATAGATTTCCTAATTTGCGCAAATCAAAGCTAATGCCACGTGCTGATGGTCCTTTTAAGGTGTTAGAGAAAATAAATGATAATGCATATAAACTTGAGCTGCCTGCAGATTTTGGGGTTAGTCCCACTTTTAACATTGCAGATTTGAAGCCTTATTTGGGTGAGGAAGATGAGCTTCCGTCGAGGACGACTTCATTTCAAGAAGGGGAGGATGATGAGGACATCAATACCATTGTTACACCCACAGCCCCTGTTGCTATACATACTGGACCAATTACTAGAGCTCGCACACGCCAATTAAATTATCAGGTACTTTCGTTTCTTGGTAATGATTCTAATGTTCATGAGAATATGATGCTGCCTAAATTGGATACATTTGTTTTGCTTAAAAATGAAGGGCCTAGCTTGGACAAGAAAGAGGAACCTTGATGAGGACATGACTACTTTGGATACGACCAAAAATATTGCATACATGTATATTTGTGAGGTGATTTCTAATGCAAACTATGCAATAATTTATTTATGTCATCCAGGACAAAGATACTTCACAAACTTTTGTGCCATGTCTAATTGCAGGTGTATGGGACATTTGTACAATTCACATATGAAGATAAGGGAAAAAGAGAAGTTTAGGTGCTGTTCAAAAAGTCCTCTCACGTCACTTTTGGGCCAAGAGAAGTTAGAGTCCAAGTCTCTCACGTTCTGGACTCAGATTCGGACTGCACAGACATACCTGACTCAAAACGCCAAGAACTTTTTCATACGGACTCCGAATTGGGTGATTCTTTTTTTGTTGGAAAGTAGATTTCGTGCACTTTCCAACCCAATCGGATTCACCTTAAAATTCGTCCGGAGCGTTGAGTTATCAACGAAACAATCTGACGCTGCAGCAGAATCCGAGTCAAACTACAAGTCCAAAGGTGTTGCATCACCTCCACTTGAGCCCATGAGCCTTGTACGACCTAGGGTTAGTTTTTGGCTGCCTTGGGATGTCCTCCCACCTCCTTGGCCGCCACCCCTTACTCCTACATAAGTAGATCCATCTAGTAGCTTTTTCCTTGGGTTTTGTTTAGATTAAAAGTTCGCCATAGCTGCAACTTCGCGTACTTCGTTTGTGTTCAACGACCAGACCAAGACGTCACAGAACCCCACCTTGATCAATAAAGCTTTCATCTTATATTCGCAATATCCAGATTGCAAATCTTAGTTTCTTGCTTGTTCTTCGTTTGCTTGCAGGAGATAGACCCTCGTGGTCAGGTTGATTGTGCTCCGGCGTGGTCAATAACCTCTCAGAGTTGGTTTAGCGATTGCTAAGGCGCAACATCCTCGCACGTTCGTAGTCGGATCGTCAAAGTCTACTCCACCAAAAACGATAGCTATCATCTCATCGAAAGATCGGGACATCCTCGCCTCTATTAAGTGGTATCAGTTTTCAGGTTGCTCGGTGAGAATTTCCAGTTTTCCCTAGATTATATTTATTTTCTTACCTATTGTTCAAGAAAAAGCCACAAAAAAGTTAGATCTATTCATCCTTTGTCCAAGCCAGTCTGAGCCTTTGCAATTTTCTTTTCATTGTTTGCACTATTGAATTATCGGTTGCATCGTCGTGTTGAGTTGCTGATAGAGGCGAGGGTGTCCCGATCTTTCGATGAGATGATAGCTATCGTTTTTGGTGGAGTAGACTTTGACGATCCGACTACGAACGTGCGAGGACGTCGCGCCTTAGCAATCGCTAAACCAACTCCGAGAGGTTATTGACCACGCCGGAGCACAATCAACCTGACCACGAGGGTCTATCTCCTGCAAGCAAACGAAGAACAAGCAAGAAACTAAGATTTGCAATCTGGATATTGCGAATATAAGATGAAAGCTTTATTGATCAAGGTGGGGTTCTGTGACGTCTTGGTCTGGTCGTTGAACACAAACGAAGTACGCGAAGTTGCAGCTATGGCGAACTTTTAATCTAAACAAAACCCAAAGTCTAAACGGTGCCCTAAGGGCTGTATATATGGAGGAAGAGGAGGGGATTTCGTGGCCCTTGAAGGAGGGGTCCGAAACCAACCCTATCTCTTGTTTCCCCACACATACGGACTCTAAAAATAGCCTATACTCAAGTATTTCGAAATTACATGGGCCTGGCCCAATAATAAGGTGACGCAGCACCTCTAATAGCCTCTGGACGAAATTTATGAAGTGGCATCTTGTATATTTCGTCCAAGGCTTCCTGCACTCCTTATGGTGGCTTCAAAGTCCTGAAATCATCACTTGTAACTCCGTTCTTGTTCCCCTTGCGCATGCCATCATCTCCATGCTTGAACTTGCTCCAAGGTTCATCTTTCTTGTCCAAGCTAGGCCCTTCATTTGTAAGCAAAACAAATGTATCCAATTTAGGCAGCATCATATTCTCATGAACATTAGAATCATTACCAAGAAACGAAAGTACCTAATAATTTAATTGGCGTGCGCGAGCTCTAGTAATTGGTCCAGTATGTATAGCAGCAGGGGCTGTGGGTGTAACAATGGTATTGATGTCCTCATCATCCTCCCCTTCTTGAAATGAAGTCGTCCTCGACGGAAGCTCATCTTCCTCACCCAAATAAGGCTTCAAATCTGCAATGTTAAAAGTGGGACTAACCCCAAAATCTGCAGGCAGCTCAAGTTTATATGCGTTATCATTTATTTTCTCTAACACCTTAAAAGGACCATCAGCACGTGGCATTAGCTTTGATTTGCGCAAATCAGGAAATCTATCCTTACGCAAATGTAACCAAACAAGATCTCCAGGTGCAAACACAACATGTTTTCTACCCTTCTTTACAATTCTGCAATACATCTTTAAATTCAGCATCATGCACATATTGATCTTTGATGGTCTCCAAACCAAATATTTTAAAGTCAAGTTGTGAAAGCATAGTATAACGACGAGACAATGCATCAGCAATAACATTTTCTTTACCCTTCTTGTGTTTAATGACATAAGGGAAAGTCTCAATGAATTCAACCCATTTAGCATGTCTACGGTTCAGTTTGGCTTGACTTTTAATATGTTTCAAAGATTCATGATCAGAATGAATAACAAATTCTTTGGGCCATAAATAATGTTGCCATGTTTCCAAAGTCCGAACAAGAGCATATAATTCTTTATCATAAGTAGAATAGTTCAGACTAGGCCCACTCAATTTTTCAGAAAAGTATGCAACAGGTTTGCCATCTTGTAATAAAACACCTCCTAATCCAATTCCACTAGCATCACATTCAAGCTCAAAAGTCTTATTAAAATCAGGAAGTTGGAGTAAAGGAGCATGTGTCAACTTATCTTTCAATACCGTGAAGGCTTCTTCCTGTGAGGTACCCCAAACAAAAGGCACATCCTTCTTTGTAAGCTCATTGAGAGGTGCAGCAATGGTGCTGAAATCTCTCACAAAACGCCTATAGAAACCAGCGAGTCCAAGAAAATTCCTCACTTGAGTGACCGTTTTGGGCTGTGGCCAACTCTCAATAGCTTCAATCTTGGCTTTATCAACTTCAATTCCCTGTGGAGTAACAACATAGCCAAGAAAAGATACTCGGTCGGTGCAAAAGGTGCACTTCCCAAGGTTACCAAACAAACGTGCATCACGTAAAGCAATAAAAACAGCACGTAAATGTTCCAAATGTTCCTCCAAAGATCTGCTATAAATCAGTATATCATCAAAATAGACTACCACAAATCGTCCAATGAAAGCACGTAAAACTTTGTTCATTAATCTCATGAAAGTACTAGGTGCATTAGTTAACCCAAAAGGCATGACTAACCACTCATATAAACCGAACTTAGTTTTAAATGCTGTTTTCCATTCATCTCCCAATTTCATATGAATTTGATGGTATCCACTACGCAAATCAACTTTGGAGAATATTGTAGAGCCACTCAATTCATCAAGCATATCATCTAGACTAGGAATAGGATGACGATAACGAATATAAGATGAAAGCTTTATTGATCAAGGTGGGGTTCTGTGACGTCTTGGTCTGGTCGTTGAACACAAACGAAGTACGCGAAGTTGCAGCTATGGCGAACTTTTAATCTAAACAAAACCCAAAGTCTAAACGGTGCCCTAAGGGCTGTATATATGGAGGAAGAGGAGGGGATTTCGTGGCCCTTGAAGGAGGGGTCCGAAACCAACCCTATCTCTTGTTTCCCCACACATACGGACTCTAAAAACAGCCTATACTCAAGTATTTCGAAATTACATGGGCCTGGCCCAATAATAAGGTGACGCAGCACCTATAATAGCCTTTGGACGAAATTTATGGAGTGACATCTTGTATATTTCGTCCAAGGCTTCCTGCACTCATTATGGTGGCTTCAAAGTCCTGAAATCATCACTTGTAACTCCGTTCTTGTTCCCCTTGTGCATGCCATCATCTCCATGCTTGAACTTGCTCCAAGGTTCCTCTTTCTTGTCCAAGCTAGGCCCTTCATTTGTAAGCCAAACAAATGTATCCAATTTAGGCAGCATCATATTCTCATGAACTTTAGAATCATTACCAAGAAACGAAAGTACCTGATATTTTAATTGGCGTGCGCGAGCTCTAGTAATTGGTCCAGTATGTATAGAAGCAGGGGCTGTGGGTGTAACAATGGTATTGATGTCCTCATCATCCTCCCCTTCTTGAAATGAAGTCGTCCTCGACGGAAGCTCATCTTCCTCACCCAAATAAGGCTTCAGATCTGCAATGTTAAAAGTGGGACTAACCCCAAAATCTGCAGGCAGCTCAAGTTTATATGCATTATCATTTATTTTCTCTAACACCTTAAAAGGACCATCAGCACGTGGCATTAGCTTTGATTTGCGCAAATCAGGAAATCTATCCTTACGCAAATGTAACCAAACAAGATCTCCAGGTGCAAACACAACATGTTTTCTACCCTTATCTCCAGCAAGTTTATATTTAGCATTCATACGCTCAATGTTCTCCTTAGTTAACTCATGCATTTTTAAGATCAATTCAGCACGTTGTTTAGCATCAAAACTAACCTTCTCTGAAGATGGAAGAGGCAACAAATCAATTGGTGCACGAGGAAGGAAACCATACACAATTTCAAAAGGACACATCTTAGTAGTAGAATGCAATGAACGATTATAAGCAAATTCAATATGAGGCAAGCATTCTTCCCACATTTTCTTGTTATTCTTCAAAACAGCCCTAAGCATAGTAGACAATGTTCTATTGACTACTTCAGTTTGTCCATCAGTTTGGGGGTGACATGTAGTACTAAAAAGCAGTTTAGTCCCCAACTTAGCCCATAAACATCTCCAAAAGTGGCTAAGAAATTTAGTATCACGATCTGAAACAATAGTATTTGGCACACCATGCAAGCGTATAATTTCACGAAAGAACAAATCAGCAACATTAACAGCATCATCGCTTTTATGACTTGGTATAAAGTGTGCCATTTTCGAGAACCTATCCACGACAACAAATATGCTATCCCTCCCCTTCTTTGTTCGAGGTAAACCTAAAACAAAGTCCATAGATATATCCTCCCAAGGAACACTAGGTACAGGCAAAGGCATATATAAACCATGAGGATTGAGTCGTGACTTAGCTTTTTGACATGTAGTGCAGCGAGCAACAAAACGCTCAACATCCCGTCTCATCTTTGGCCAAAAGAAATGTGTAGCAAGTATATCCTCCGTCTTCTTCATGCCAAAGTGTCCCATTAATCCTCCTCCATGCGCCTCCTGCAACAACAAAAGACGAACGGAGCTAGCTGGAATGCATAGCTTGTTAGCACGAAACACAAATCCATCGTTAACGACGAACTTGTTCCATGTTCTCCCTTCCTTAAAATTCTGCAATACATCTTTAAATTCAGCATCATGCACATATTGATCTTTGATGGTCTCCAAATCAAATATTTTAAAGTCAAGTTGTGAAAGCATAGTATAACGACGAGACAATGCATCAGCAATAACATTTTCTTTACCCTTCTTGTGTTTAATGACATAAGGGAAAGTCTCAATAAATTCAACCCATTTAGCATGTCTACGGTTCAGTTTTGCTTGACTTTTAATGTGTTTCAAAGATTCATGATCAGAATGTATAACAAATTCTTTCGGCCATAAATAATGTTGCCATGTTTCTAAGGTCCGAACAAGAGCATATAATTCTTTATCATAAGTAGAATAGTTCAGACTAGGCCCACTCAATTTTTCAGAAAAGTATGCAACAGGTTTGCCATCTTGTAATAAAACACCTCCTAATCCAATTCCACTAGCATCACATTCAAGCTCAAAAGTCTTATTAAAATCAGGAAGTTGGAGTAAAGGAGCATGTGTCAACTTATCTTTCAATACCGTGAAGGCTTCTTCCTGTGAGGTACCCCAAACAAAAGGCACATCCTTCTTTGTAAGCTCATTGAGAGGTGCAGCAATGGTGCTGAAATCTCTCAAAAAACGCCTATAGAAACCAGCGAGTCCAAGAAAACTCCTCACTTGAGTGACTGTTTTGGGCTGTGGCCAACTCTCAATAGCTTCAATCTTGGCTTTATCAACTTCAATTCCCTGTGGAGTAACAACATAGCCAAGAAAAGATACTCGGTCGGTGCAAAAGGTGCACTTCCCAAGGTTACCAAACAAACGTGCATCACGTAAAGCAATAAAAACAGCACGTAAATGTTCCAAATGTTCCTCCAAAGATCTGCTATAAATCAGTATATCATCAAAATAGACTACCACAAATCGTCCAATGAAAGCACGTAAAACTTTGTTCATTAATCTCATGAAAGTACTAGGTGCATTAGTTAACCCAAAAGGCATGACTAACCACTCATATAAACCGAACTTAGTTTTAAATGCTGTTTTCCATTCATCTCCCAATTTCATATGAATTTGATGGTATCCACTACGCAAATCAACTTTGGAGAATATTGTAGAGCCACTCAATTCATCAAGCATATCATCTAGACTAGGAATAGGATGACGATAACGAATATAAGATGAAAGCTTTATTGATCAAGGTGGGGTTCTGTGACGTCTTGGTCTGGTCGTTGAACACAAACGAAGTACGCGAAGTTGCAGCTATGGCGAACTTTTAATCTAAACAAAACCCAAAGTCTAAACGGTGCCCTAAGGGCTGTATATATGGAGGAAGAGGAGGGGATTTCGTGGCCCTTGAAGGAGGGGTCCGAAACCAACCCTATCTCTTGTTTCCCCACACATACGGACTCTAAAAACAGCCTATACTCAAGTATTTCGAAATTACATGGGCCTGGCCCAATAATAAGGTGACGCAGCACCTATAATAGCCTTTGGACGAAATTTATGGAGTGACATCTTGTATATTTCGTCCAAGGCTTCCTGCACTCATTATGGTGGCTTCAAAGTCCTGAAATCATCACTTGTAACTCCGTTCTTGTTCCCCTTGTGCATGCCATCATCTCCATGCTTGAACTTGCTCCAAGGTTCCTCTTTCTTGTCCAAGCTAGGCCCTTCATTTGTAAGCAAAACAAATGTATCCAATTTAGGCAGCATCATATTCTCATGAACTTTAGAATCATTACCAAGAAACGAAAGTACCTGATATTTTATTTGGCGTGCGCGAGCTCTAGTAATTGGTCCAGTATGTATAGAAGCAGGGGCTGTGGGTGTAACAATGGTATTGATGTCCTCATCAGTTGCTGGTCTTAGTGTCTAGTTCGTTTAGAGTTTCGAGTTCTGTTCACATTAGTCACGCCGCCGCTGCATCGTTATTCCTTTCGCTGTCCACCATCCCATCCATCAATTTCCACATCGTGCTACCCACCGTTCATTGTCATAATCATAGTTGAGGTCGTTCACATCTGTGCTTGATCCAATCTACATCTTATCTAGTTTGTTTTGGAAAGAGGGAGAGAGAAAAAAGAGAGAAAAAAAAGTTAAAAAAAAAGTCAGAGAAAAGAAAGAGGGAAAGAAAAAGAAAAAAGTGTGAGAAAAAAAAAGAGAGAAGAAAAAAAAACAAAAATCGGATCTATCTAGACTCAATCTCGTAGCTGAATTCGGATAGGAATCTGTTTTGCGCAGTGTTCAGTAAAACAGGCATTTCTTTTTCATACGAAGTCTGTTTTGGCTCCGTGAGTACTCAAATTAAAGCTAGCGACGAGCCGCATATAAATAGTTGCAGAAGCTATTTCAAAATTTGAGACCTCAAAATCGTCTTCTAAATAGGTCTTTTTGCCCTCCGAAGTTCGCGAACACAGCTTGGTCCAGTTTTTCAGGCCAGTTTTAGAATTTTTTGACTCCTCATATCAACTCAGAATTGAGTGATTCTTTTTGCATTTGAAAGCTTGAGTCGGTGCCTTTCTTGAGAAAAATTATCATAAAATTGGCACAAACTTTTATAGAGTAAAGTTGGAGAGAGAATTGTTGGTATATGCTACTTGGTAGTTGTTTCTCACCATTATCTTTACTGCCATTGTGATCTTCACTTATATCTTGCTGTCCGGAGCTACTTCATATCCTTTCTTGATGCTAGTTGTGCTACGCCGTGACGTCATTAGTGTTCTAGGCTCGCGTCTCTAGTCCGGTCTAGCCTAGGACCAGCACAGTACCGTCGTTGAGCGTTTATTCAACATTGCATCTCTGAATTTATTATTGCTAATCTTTTGCTACCATATATAGCCAACACAACTCCACATATTTCTACACCGTGTATACGTACGTTCACCTGGCAATCGCTTTACTCAATCTTCGGAGTTATTTGACACCACTGGTTGCCCGTCACCACCTGCTGCATGGTAAGAACTTGTAAGATATTGATATTTGCTTTACTGTGAGCGCTTTACCACCACATCCTAGTAGTTCATAGGAACATTATTCTCGATTTTTTTTTGTTTCTACTAATCATGGCAGGTTCCGGAGTTGTTAGTTCTTGGGCTTCATCGATCGTGGGAGATTTGCCATCACCTAAGAAAATACAACAACCGCCACAAGAGGAGCAATTACATCAGAATGCACATAATCAGGTTAATGTTTCCATGCCACCATTTACTGGTCGTTTTAGGCCTGATTTATATATTGAATGGGAGTACGAAATAAATGCTATATTTGCTTCCCATAATTTTGATGAGCGTGGAAAATTTCAAGCTGCTGTTAGTACTTTTAGTAGCTTTGCTTTAGTTTGGTGGAGTGAATATTGTCGGTTAAACCCTGATCTTATACCTACTACTTGGGATGATTTAAAACTTGTCATGAGAGATAGATTCGTTGATGTTTATTATACTCGTGGCATGATTAAAAAATTACAACATTTAAAACAAGGCACTGACACGGTAACAAAATACTATGATGATTTACAAACTACATTTTTGCACTCATTTTTAGAAGAATGTGAAGAAGATTTTATGGATAGATTTTGGGGAGGATTAAACTGTGATATTCAAGAGATTCTAATTCATGAAGAGTGTTATCCTATGGACCATTTGTTTCGTCTTGCTTGCAAAGCTGAACAGGAAATAAAACGACGTGTTGGCCACAAGGAGAACAAGCGCATGGTGCACATTCCAAGTGTTGATACAGATGTTTCTTCAACTACTAGGCGTACTATGACAACCACATCCGTTGTTGCGAGGACTACATCATCTCCATCATGTGACACATCACCTCCAAGAGTGCCTACATCGTCTGAGTTGATCATAAGAGGTAATGACAAAGGTACAGATTTTCAACTTTCACATGAGAATGATGCATGCCTAGTTAACTTGAAAACATCATGTGTTGTGTTACCTATTGATTTGAGCACACCAGCTATTTTAGAGAATCGTGTTACTGTCATGAATGCGTCATGTGATCAAAGAGTTGAAGTATCAACAATTTTGAGTGCACCCAATGAATTAACTGTTGTTGCAAAAGAAACAATGTTTAATCATTTTGATATGAACTCTAATCTTGGTGATGATTTTGTGTCAAAAGACTTATTGCATGTTTGCTTATTTAAGCATGTTGTAACATGTAAATTTGATGCAAGTAAGGTTTATTCACCAATGTTGGGATGGTTTAATGATGAACATTGTCAATCCATTGATATTAATAAGAGCTTCACTTATATGTGCAAATTGAGTTGCAATATTTTCATGTCTTCTAATACTTGTGATAATATTTTGGCTTTACATTTTATGAACTATGAAAGTTACTCATGTATACATGTGTCATATGTGCAAAAATCAAGGGAAGTAAAAATGGATGACATATACATATACAACATGTACACCTTGTCTCTTTTGTTAGCCACATTTCAGATTAAGCAACGCCGAGGACGGCTTTGTTTTCAAGAAGGGGAGGATGATGAGGACATGACTACTTTGGATACGACCAAAAATATTGCATACATGTATATTTGTGAGGTGATTTCTAATGCAAACTATGCAATAATTTATTTACGTCATCCAGGACAAAGATACTTCACAAACTTTTGTGCCATGTCTAATTGCAGGTGTATGGGACATTTGTACAATTCACATATGAAGATAAGGGAAAAAGAGAAGTTTAGGTGCTGTTCAAAAAGTCCTCTCACGTCACTTTTGGGCCAAGAGAAGTTAGAGTCCAAGTCTCTCACGTTCTGGATTCAGATTCAGACTGCACAGACATACCTGATTCAAAACGCCAAGAACTTTTTCATACGGACTCCGAATTGGGTGATTCTTTTTTTGTTGGAAAGTAGATTTCGTTCTCTTTCCAACCCAATTGGATTCACCTTAAAAATCGTCTGGAGCGTTGAGTTATCAATGAAACAATCTGACACTGCAGCAGAATCTGAGTCAAACTATAAGTCCAAAGGTGTTGCATCACCTCCACTTGGGCCCATGAGCCTTGTACGACCTAGGGTTAGTTTTAGGCTGCCTTGGGACGTCCTCCCACCTCCTTGGCCGCCACCCCTTACTCCTATATAAGTAGATCCATCTAGTAGCTTTTTCCTTGGGATTTGTTTAGTTAAAAGTTAGCCATTGCAACTTCGTGTACTTCGTTTGTGTCCAACGACCAGACCAAGACCGCTTTCGGATCCCCACCATTATCAATACTTCATCTATATTCGCAATATTCAGATTGCATTATCATATTCTTGCTTGTTCTTCGATTGCGTGCAGGAATAGACCTTCGTGGTCAGGCTGATCGTGCTTCCAGCATCGTCAGTAACCTTAGGAGATTGGTTTAGCGATTGCTAAGGCGCAATGTCGTGTACGTTTGTAGTCGGATCGTCAAAGTCGGCTCCACCAAATTGATAGTTACCATCTCATCGAAAGATCGGGACACCCTCGCCTCTATCAGCAGTCCTTCACGGAACTTCTCTTGCCTTCGTTCATCAGTAGGAATGTCCTCTTCAGCGTAGCGAGATAAGTCTAGAAACTCGCGCTGATAGACTTCCACAGTCTTGTTTCCTTGAACCAGACTACGGAACTCGGCCTTCTTCCTAGCTATGACAGCTAGAGGAATGTAGCGGGCTCGAAAAGCAATCTTGAACTCTGCCCAAGTGACGACAGTACCAGGCGGCAGAGTCTGTCGGTGAGTGGCCCACCATTGGGCTGCGGGACCCTTCAGAAGATAAGTCGCAAAAGTGACATAGTTGACTTGGGCGACACCAGCAGACTCCATCTCATGGGAGATGTCACGCAGCCAGTCATCTGCATCCAATGGGTTGACTGTGTTGCGGAAAAACGATGGACTGAGCCTCATAAATTCTGGCAAGGTGATGGATGGTGGCTGCTGATTAGCATTAGGACGAGGGAATTGCTGCATAATCCCCGTCAGAAACTGGCGGTTGAGTTCAAATTGTTGCATCATCGCTGCCATGTAATCAGGTGGTGGCGGTGGTGGCGGGTTGTTGTCAGCCATCCTACTATTCCAACAGGGGTATTTCAGCAATAGCTTATGCAAGTGTTTAACAATAAACATGATGTAACTCGACATTATTGAAAGAGTGCGATAGATGCTAAAAGTAGTCATTAAGACATACAGATCCATACACAGTCGGTTACAATCGGGCAGCATAACGGTGCAAATTGAAAAGCTAGACACACTAGGCGGCACGCAGGCACGCGGTAAGGAAGTACACAACGTGTACGAGATCATGACCATCTTCCTAAACTGAACTTGAATATTCCACCATTTGCGGGTAGATATGTTCCTGATATATATCTTACTTGGGAGTTAGAAACTGAACAACGTTTTACATGTTTACAATATCCCGAGGAGAGACGTGTTGCTGCTGCTGTTTGTGCTTTTACTAGTTTTGCATGTGTATGGTGGTCTAAACATTGTAGATTATATCCTATTCCAGCTACGTGGGCTGCTTTGAAAACTGCTATGCGTACTCGTTGGGTTCCACCATATTATCAACGTGAATTACTTCAAAAATTGCAGCGCTTAAGACAAGGAAAAAATTCTGTAGAAGAATATTATCAGGAATTACAAACTGGCATGATTAGATGTGGTATTGTTGAGGAGAATGAAGCTATGCTTGCACGTTTTATGGGTGGATTAAATAGAGAGATTCGGACCATTCTAGAGTATAAGGAGTATAATAATATCACTCGTTTATTCCATCTTGCTTGTAAAGCTGAACGTGAAGTGCAGGATCGACAGGCATTGGCGCGAACTAATTTTTCTGCTGGTCGATCTTCATCATGGACACCGTGTGCCTCCTCTACTCCCACACGTCCTACTGCAGCACCACTGACTTCAGCCGCCAATTCCAACCGAGATACAAGAAAACTGGCACCACCACCACCATCTGCCAAGAGTACATCTTCTGGGCCTGCCCAGAGCTCTTCTTCATCTATGGCATCAACAGGGCACACACATGATATTATTTGTCGTCGTTGTAAGGAAGAGGTCATTATGCGAGAGAATGCCAATCTCCGCGTGTTATGATTGCTACTGAGGATGGTGGGTATGAGTCCGCTAGTGACTATGATGAGGAGACTTTGGCTCTTATTACAAGTGATGAACACGGTGGAGATGATTCTAATCATGAGACACAATACATGGCTCCTGAAGACGCTGACAGGTATGAATGTTTAGCTGCTCAACGTGTTTTGAGTGTGCAGGTCACACAAGCTGAGCAAAATCAGAGACATAATTTGTTCCATACAAAGGGAGTTGTGAAGGAACGTTCTGTTCGCGTCATCATAGATGGAGGGAGCTGCAACAACTTGGCTAGCATGGAGATGGTGGAGAAGCTATCTCTCACCACAAGACCACATCCACATCCTTACTATATCCAATGGTTCAACAACAGCGGCAAGGTTAAGGTAACACGTACTGTTCGTGTGCATTTTAGTATCTCTACATATGCTGATTATGTTGATTGTGATGTGGTACCTATGCAAGCATGTTCATTATTACTTGGTAGACCATGGCAATTTGATAAAAATTCTGTACACCATGGTAGAAACAATCAGTATACTCTTGTTCATAAGGATAAATATATTACTTTGCTTCCTATGACTCATGATTCTATTTTGAAAGATGATATTAATAGAGCTAGTAAAGAAAAACAGGAGAAAAATAAGAGTGAAAATCAGATTGTGGCAAAAGAATTTGAGCAACAAGTGAAGCCTAATAATAAACCATCTAGTGTTGCTTCTGAAATTAAATTGAAAAGTGCATGTTTACTTGCCACCAAATCTGATATTGATGAGCTAGATTTCAGCAAATCTGTTTGCTATGCTTTTGTGTGCAAAGAGGCGTTTTTTTCATTCGAGGACGTGCCTTCCTCTTTGCCTCCTGCTGTCACTAACATTTTGCAGGAGTTTGCTGATGTCTTTCCACAAGACGTGCCACCGGGATTACCACCTATTCGCGGGATTGAGCATCAGATTGACTTAATTCCCGATGCTTCGCTGCCAAACCGTGCGCCATACCGTGCCAATCCAGAGGAGACGAAGGAGATTATGCGTCAAGTACAGGAGTTGCTCGACAAAGGTTATATACGCGAATCTCTTAGTCCTTGTGCTGTTCCTATTATACTAGTGCCAAAAAAGGATGGTACATCACGTATGTGTGTTGATTGTAGAGGCATTAATAATATTACTATTCGCTATCGTCATCCTATTCCTAGACTAGATGATATGCTTGATGAATTGAGTGGCTCTACAATATTCTCCAAAGTTGATTTGCGTAGTGGATACCATCAAATTCGTATGAAATTAGGAGATGAATGGAAAACAGCATTTTAAACTAAGTTTGGTTTATATGAATGGTTAGTCATGCCTTTTGGGTTAACTAATGCACCTAGTACTTTCGTGAGATTAATGAACAAAGTTTTACGTGCTTTCATTGGACGATTTGTGGTAGTTTACTTTGATGATATATTGATTTATAGCAGATCTTTGGAGGAACATTTGGAACATTTACGTGCTGTTTTTATTGCTCTACGTGATGCACGTTTGTTTGGTAACCTTGGGAAGTGCACCTTTTGCACCGACCGAGTATCTTTTCTTGGCTATGTTGTTACTCCTCAGGGAATTGAAGTTGATAAAGTCAAGATTGAAGCTATTGAGAGTTGGCCGCAGCCCAAAACGATCACACAAGTGAGGAGTTTCCTTGGCCTCGCTGGTTTCTATAGGCGTTTTGTGAGAGATTTTAGCACCATTGCTGCACCTCTCAATGAGCTTACAAGGAAGGATGTGCCTTTTGTTTGGGGTACCGCACAGGAAGAAGCCTTCACGGTATTGAAAGATAAGTTGACACATGCTCCTTTACTCCAACTTCCTGATTTTAATAAGACTTTTGAGCTTGACTGTGATGCTAGTGGAATTGGATTAGGAGGTGTGTTATTACATGATAGAGGCGAGGGTGTCCCGATCTTTCGATGAGATGATAGCTATCGTTTTTGGTGGAGTAGACTTTGACGATCCGACTACGAACGTGCGAGGACGTCGCGCCTTAGCAATCGCTAAACCAACTCCGAGAGGTTATTGACCACGCCGGAGCACAATCAACCTGACCACGAGGGTCTATCTCCTGCAAGCAAACGAAGAACAAGCAAGAAACTAAGATTTGCAATCTGGATATTGCGAATATAAGATGAAAGCTTTATTGATCAAGGTGGGGTTCTGTGACGTCTTGGTCTGGTCGTTGAACACAAACGAAGTACGCGAAGTTGCAGCTATGGCGAACTTTTAATCTAAACAAAACCCAAAGTCTAAACGGTGCCCTAAGGGCTGTATATATGGAGGAAGAGGAGGGGATTTCGTGGCCCCTGAAGGAGGGGTCCGAAACCAACCCTATCTCTTGTTTCCCCACACATACGGACTCTAAAAACAGCCTATACTCAAGTATTTCGAAATTACATGGGCCTGGCCCAATAATAAGGTGACGCAGCACCTATAATAGCCTCTGGACGAAATTTATGAAGTGACAACTTGTATATTTCGTCCAAGGCTTCCTGCACTCATTATGGTGGCTTCAAAGTCCTGAAATCATCACTTGTAACTCCGTTCTTGTTCCCCTTGCGCATGCCATCATCTCCATGCTTGAACTTGCTCCAAGGTTCCTCTTTCTTGTCCAAGCTAGGCCCTTCATTTGTAAGCAAAACAAATGTATCCAATTTAGGCAGCATCATATTCTCATGAACTTTAGAATCATTACCAAGAAACGAAAGTACCTGATATTTTAATTGGCGTGCGCGAGCTCTAGTAATTGGTCCAGTATGTATAGAAGCAGGGGTTGTGGGTGTAACAATGGTATTGATGTCCTCATCATCCTCCCCTTCTTGAAATGAAGTCGTCCTCGACGGAAGCTCATCTTCCTCACCCAAATAAGGCTTCAGATCTGCAATGTTAAAAGTGGGACTAACCCCAAAATCTGCAGGCAGCTCAAGTTTATATGCATTATCATTTATTTTCTCTAACACCTTAAAACGACCATCAGCACGTGGCATTAGCTTTGATTTGCGCAAATCAGGAAATCTATCCTTACGCAAATGTAACCAAACAAGATCTCCAGGTGCAAACACAACATGTTTTCTACCCTTATCTCCAGCAAGTTTATATTTAGCATTCATACGCTCAATGTTCTCCTTAGTTAACTCATGCATTTTTAAGATCAATTCAGCACGTTGTTTAGCATCAAAATTAACCTTCTCCGAAGATGGAAGAGGCAACAAATCAATTGGTGCACGAGGAAGGAAACCATACACAATTTCAAAAGGACACATCTTAGTAGTAGAATGCAATGAACGATTATAAGCAAATTCAATATGAGGCAAGCATTCTTCACACATTTTCTTGTTATTCTTCAAAACAGCCCTAAGCATAGTAGACAATGTTCTATTGACTACTTCAGTTTGTCCATCAGTTTGGGGGTGACATGTAGTACTAAAAAGCAGTTTAGTCCCCAACTTAGCCCATAAACATCTCCAAAAGTGGCTAAGAAATTTAGTATCACGATCTGAAACAATAGTATTTGGCACACCATGCAAGCGTATAATTTCACGAAAGAACAAATCAGCAACATTAACAGCATCATCGCTTTTATGACATGGTATAAAGTGTGCCATTTTCGAGAACCTATCCACGACAACAAATATGCTATCCCTCCCCTTCTTTGTTCGAGGTAAAACTAAAACAAAGTCCATAGATATATCCTCCCAAGGAACACTAGGTACAGGCAAAGGCATATATAAACCATGAGGATTGAGTCGTGACTTAGCTTTTTGACATGTAGTGCAGCGAGCAACAAAACGCTCAACATCCCGTCTCATCTTTGGCCAAAAGAAATGTGTAGCAAGTATATCCTCCGTCTTCTTCACGCCAAAGTGTCCCATTAATCCTCCTCCATGCGCCTCCTGCAACAACAAAAGACGAACGGAGCTAGCTGGAATGCATAGCTTGTTAGCACGAAACACAAATCCATCGTTAACGACGAACTTGTTCCATGTTCTCCCTTCCTTACAATTCTGCAATACATCTTTAAATTCAGCATCATGCACATATTGATCTTTGATGGTCTCCAAACCAAATATTTTAAAGTCAAGTTGTGAAAGCATAGTATAACGACGAGACAATGCATCAGCTATAACATTTTCTTTACCCTTCTTGTGTTTAATGACATAAGGGAAAGTCCCAATAAATTCAACCCATTTAGCATGTCTACGGTTCAATTTTGCTTGACTTTTAATGTGTTTCAAAGATTCATGATCAGAATGTATAACAAATTCTTTGGGCCATAAATAATGTTGCCATGTTTCTAAGGTCCGAACAAGAGCATATAATTCTTTATCATAAGTAGAATAGTTCAGACTAGGCCCACTCAATTTTTCAGAAAAGTATGCAACAGGTTTGCCATCTTGTAATAAAACACCTCCTAATCCAATTCCACTAGCATCACATTCAAGCTCAAAAGTCTTATTAAAATCAGGAAATTGGAGTAAAGGAGCATGTGTCAACTTATCTTTCAATACCGTGAAGGCTTCTTCCTGTGAGGTACCCCAAACAAAAGGCACATCCTTCTTTGTAAGCTCATTGAGAGGTGCAGCAATGGTGCTGAAATCTCTCACAAAACGCCTATAGAAACCAGCGAGTCCAAGAAAACTCCTCACTTGAGTGACCGTTTTGGGCTGTGGCCAACTCTCAATAGCTTCAATCTTGGCTTTATCAACTTCAATTCCCTGTGGAGTAACAACATAGCCAAGAAAAGATACTCGGTCGGTGCAAAAGTGATAGAGGCGAGGGTGTCCCGATCTTTCGATGAGATGATAGCTATCGTTTTTGGTGGAGTAGACTTTGACGATCCGACTACGAACGTGCGAGGACGTCGCGCCTTAGCAATCGCTAAACCAACTCTGAGAGGTTACTGACCACGCCGGAGCACAATCAACCTGACCACGAGGGTCTATCTCCTGCAAGCAAACGAAGAACAAGCAAGAAACTAAGATTTGCAATCTGGATATTGCGAATATAAGATGAAAGCTTTATTGATCAAGGTGGGGTTCTGTGACGTCTTGGTCTGGTCGTTGAACACAAACGAAGTACGCGAAGTTGCAGCTATGGCGAACTTTTAATCTAAACAAAACCCAAAGTCTAAACGGTGCCCTAAGGGCTGTATATATGGAGGAAGAGGAGGGAATTTCGTGGCCCTTGAAGGAGGGGTCCGAAACCAACCCTATCTCTTGTTTCCCCACACATACGGACTCTAAAAACAGCCTATACTCAAGTATTTCGAAATTACATGGGCCTGGCCCAATAATAAGGTGACGCAGCACCTATAATAGCCTCTGGACGAAATTTATGAAGTGACATCTTGTATATTTCGTCCAAGGCTTCCTGCACTCATTATGGTGGCTTCAAAGTCCTGAAATCATCACTTGTAACTCCGTTCTTGTTCCCCTTTTGCATGCCATCATCTCCATGCTTGAACTTGCTCCAAGGTTCCTCTTTCTTGTCCAAGCTAGGCCCTTCATTTGTAAGCAAAACAAATGTATCCAATTTAGGCAGCATCATATTCTCATGAACTTTAGAATCATTACCAAGAAACGAAAGTACCTGATATTTTAATTGACGTGCGCGAGCTCTAGTAATTGGTCCAGTATGTATAGAAGCAGGGGCTGTGGGTGTAACAATGGTATTGATGTCCTCATCAGTTTGTCCATCAGTTTGGGGGTGACATGTAGTACTAAAAAGCAGTTTAGTCCCCAACTTAGCCCATAAACATCTCCAAAAGTGGCTAAGAAATTTAGTATCACGATCTGAAACAATAGTATTTGGCACACCATGCAAGCGTATAATTTCACGAAAGAACAAATCAGCAACATTAACAGCATCATCGCTTTTATGACATGGTATAAAGTGTGCCATTTTCGAGAACCTATCCACGACAACAAATATGCTATCCCTCCCCTTCTTTGTTCGAGGTAAACCTAAAACAAAGTCCATAGATATATCCTCCCAAGGAACACTAGGTACAGGCAAAGGCATATATAAACCATGAGGATTGAGTCGTGACTTAGCTTTTTGACATGTAGTGCAGCGAGCAACAAAACGCTCAACATCCCGTCTCATCTTTGGCCAAAAGAAATGTGTAGAAAGTATATCCTCCGTCTTCTTCACGCCAAAGTGTCCCATTAATCCTCCTCCATGCGCCTCCTGCAACAACAAAAGATGAACGGAGCTAGCTGGAATGCATAGCTTGTTAGCACGAAACACAAATCCATCGTTAACGACGAACTTGTTCCATGTTCTCCCTTCCTTACAATTCTGCAATACATCTTTAAATTCAGCATCATGCACATATTGATCTTTGATGGTCTCCAAACCAAATATTTTAAAGTCAAGTTGTGAAAGCATAGTATAACGACGAGACAATGCATCAGCAATAACATTTTCTTTACCCTTCTTGTGTTTAATGACATAAGGGAAAGTCTCAATAAATTCAACCCATTTAGCATGTCTACGGTTCAGTTTTGCTTGACTTTTAATGTGTTTCAAAGATTCATGATCAGAATGTATAACAAATTCTTTGGGCCATAAATAATGTTGCCATGTTTCTAAGGTCCGAACAAGAGCATATAATTCTTTATCATAAGTAGAATAGTTCAGACTAGGCCCACTCAATTTTTCAGAAAAGTATGCAACAGGTTTGCCATCTTGTAATAAACCACCTCCTAATCCAATTCCACTAGCATCACATTCAAGCTCAAAAGTCTTATTAAAATCAGGAAGTTGGAGTAAAGGAGCATGTGTCAACTTATCTTTCAATACCGTGAAGGCTTCTTCCTGTGAGGTACCCCAAACAAAAGGCACATCCTTCTTTGTAAGCTCATTGAGAGGTGCAGCAATGGTGCTGAAATCTCTCACAAAACGCCTATAGAAACCAGCGAGTCCAAGAAAACTCCTCACTTGAGTGACCGTTTTGGGCTGTGGCCAACTCTCAATAGCTTCAATCTTGGCTTTATCAACTTCAATTCCCTGTGGAGTAACAACATAGCCAAGAAAAGATACTCGGTCGGTGCAAAAGTGATAGAGGCGAGGGTGTCCCGATCTTTCGATGAGATGATAGCTATCATTTTTGGTGGAGTAGACTTTGACGATCCGACTACGAACGTGCGAGGACGTCGCGCCTTAGCAATCGCTAAACCAACTCTGAGAGGTTACTGACCACGCCGGAGCACAATCAACCTGACCACGAGGGTCTATCTCCTGCAAGCAAACGAAGAACAAGCAAGAAACTAAGATTTGCAATCTGGATATTGCGAATATAAGATGAAAGCTTTATTGATCAAGGTGGGGTTCTGTGACGTCTTGGTCTGGTCGTTGAACACAAACGAAGTACGCGAAGTTGCAGCTATGGCGAACTTTTAATCTAAACAAAACCCAAAGTCTAAACGGTGCCCTAAGGGCTGTATATATGGAGGAAGAGGAGGGAATTTCGTGGCCCTTGAAGGAGGGGTCCGAAACCAACCCTATCTCTTGTTTCCCCACACATACGGACTCTAAAAACAGCCTATACTCAAGTATTTCGAAATTACATGGGCCTGGCCCAATAATAAGGTGACGCAGCACCTATAATAGCCTCTGGACGAAATTTATGAAGTGACATCTTGTATATTTCGTCCAAGGCTTTCTGCACTCATTATGGTGGCTTCAAAGTCCTGAAATCATCACTTGTAACTCCGTTCTTGTTCCCCTTGTGCATGCCATCATCTCCATGCTTGAACTTGCTCCAAGGTTCCTCTTTCTTGTCCAAGCTAGGCCCTTCATTTGTAAGCAAAACAAATGTATCCAATTTAGGCAGCATCATATTCTCATGAACTTTAGAATCATTACCAAGAAACGAAAGTACCTGATATTTTAATTGACGTGTGCGAGCTCTAGTAATTGGTCCAGTATGTATAGAAGCAGGGGCTGTGGGTGTAACAATGGTATTGATGTCCTCATCAATTAATGGGATACTTTGGCGTGAAGAAGACGGAGGATATACTTGCTACACATTTCTTTTGGCCAAAGATGAGACGGGATGTTGAGCGTTTTGTTGCTCGCTGCACTACATGTCAAAAAGCTAAGTCACGACTCAATCCTCATGGTTTATATATGCCTTTGCCTGTACCTAGTGTTCCTTGGGAGGATATATCTATGGACTTTGTTTTAGGTTTACCTCAAACAAAGAAGGGGAGGGATAGCATATTTGTTGTCGTGGATAGGTTCTCGAAAATGGCACACTTTAAACCATGTCATAAAACGATGATGCTGTTAATGTTGCTGATTTGTTCTTTCGTGAAATTATACGCTTGCATGGTGTGCCAAATACTATTGTTTCAGATCGTGATACGAAATTTCTTAGCCACTTTTGGAGATGTTTATGGGCTAAGTTGGGGACTAAACTGCTTTTTAGTACTACATGTCACCCCCAAACTGATGGACAAACTGAAGTAGTCAATAGAACATTGTCTACTATGCTTAGGGCTGTTTTGAAGAATAACAAGAAAATGTGGGAAGAATGCTTGCCTCATATTGAATTTGCTTATAATCGTTCATTGCATTCTACTACTAAGATGTGTCCTTTTGAAATTGTGTATGGTTTCCTTCCTCGTGCACCAATTGATTTGTTGCCTCTTCCATCTTCGGAGAAGGTTAATTTTGATGCTAAACAACGTGCTGAATTGATCTTAAAAATGCATGAGTTAACTAAGGAGAACATTGAGCGTATGAATGCTAAATATAAACTTGCTGGAGATAAGGGTAGAAAACATGTTGTGTTTGCACCTGGAGATCTTGTTTGGTTACATTTGCGTAAGGATATATTTCCTGATTTGCGCAAATCAAAGCTAATGCCACATGCTGATGGTCCTTTTAAGGTGTTAGAGAAAATAAATGATAATGCATATAAACTTGAGCTGCCTGCAGATTTTGGGGTTAGTCCCACTTTTAACATTGCAGATCTGAAGCCTTATTTGGGTGAGGAAGATGAGCTTCCGTCGAGGACGACTTCATTTCAAGAAGGGGAGGATGATGAGGACATCAATACCATTGTTACACCCACAGCCCCTGCTTCTATACATACTGGATCAATTACTAGAGCTCGCGCACGCCAATTAAAATATCAGGTACTTTCGTTTCTTGGTAATGATTCTAAAGTTCATGAGAATATGATGCTGCCTAAATTGGATACATTTGTTTTGCTTACAAATGAAGGGCCTAGCTTGGACAAGAAAGAGGAACCTTGGAGCAAGTTCAAGCATGGAGATGATGGCATGCACAAGGTGAACAAGAACGGAGTTACAAGTGATGATTTCAGGACTTTGAAGCCACCATAATGAGTGCAGGAAGCCTTGGACGAAATATACAAGATGTCACTTCATCAATTTCGTCCAGAGGCTATTATAGGTGCTGCATCACCTTATTATTGGGCCAGGCCCATGTAATTTCGAAATACTTGAGTATAGGCTGTTTTTAGAGTCCGTATGTGTGGGGAAACAAGAGATAGGGTTGGTTTCGGACCCCTCCTTCAAGGGCCACGAAATCCCCTCCTCTTCCTCCATATATACAGCCCTTAGGGCACCGTTTAGACTTTGGGTTTTGTTTAGATTAAAAGTTCGCCATAGCTGCAACTTCGCGTACTTCGTTTGTGTTCAACGACGAGACCAAGACGTCACAGAACCCCACCTTGATCAATAAAGCTTTCATCTTATATTCGCAATATCCAGATTGCAAATCTTAGTTTCTTGCTTGTTCTTCGTTTGCTTGCAGGAGATAGACCCTCGTGGTCAGGTTGATTGTGCTCCGGCGTGGTCAATAACCTCTCGGAGTTGGTTTAGCGATTGCTAAGGCGCGACGTCCTCGCACGTTCGTAGTCGGATCGTCAAAGTCTACTCCACCAAAAACAATAACTATCATCTCATCGAAAGATCGGGACACCCTCGCCTCTATCAGAAGTGCACCTTTTGCACCGACCGAGTATCTTTTCTTGGCTATGTTGTTACTCCACAGGGAATTGAAGTTGATAAAGCCAAGATTGAAGCTATTGAGAGTTGGCCACAGCCCAAAATGGTCACTCAAGTGAGGAGTTTTCTTGGACTCGCTGGTTTCTATAGGCGTTTTGTGAGAGATTTCAGCACCATTGCTGCACCTCTCAATGAGCTTACAAAGAAGGATGTGCCTTTTGTTTGGGGTACCTCACAGGAAGAAGCCTTCACGGTATTGAAAGATAAGTTGACACATGCTCCTTTACTCCAACTTCCTGATTTTAATAAGACTTTTGAGCTTGAATGTGATGCTAGTGGAATTGGATTAGGAGGTGTTTTATTACAAGATGGCAAACCTGTTGCATACTTTTCTGGAAAATTGAGTGGGCCTAGTCTGAACTATTCTACTTATGATAAAGAATTATATGCTCTTGTTCGGACCTTAGAAACATGGCAACATTATTTATGGCCCAAAGAATTTGTTATACATTCTGATCATGAATCTTTGAAACACATTAAAAGTCAAGCAAAACTGAACCGTAGACATGCTAAATGGGTTGAATTTATTGAGACTTTCCCTTATGTCATTAAACACAAGAAGGGTAAAGAAAATGTTATTGCTGATGCATTGTCTCGTCGTTATACTATGCTTTCACAACTTGACTTTAAAATATTTGGTTTGGAGACCATCAAAGATCAATATGTGCATGATGCTGAATTTAAAGATGTATTGCAGAATTGTAAGGAAGGGAGAACATGGAACAAGTTCGTCGTTAACGATGGATTTGTGTTTCGTGCTAACAAGCTATGCATTCCAGCTAGCTCCGTTCATCTTTTGTTGTTGCAGGAGGCGCATGGAGGAGGATTAATGGGACACTTTGGCGTGAAGAAGACGGAGGATATACTTTCTACACATTTCTTTTGGCCAAAGATGAGACGGGATGTTGAGCGTTTTGTTGCTCGCTGCACTACATGTCAAAAAGCTAAGTCACGACTCAATCCTCATGGTTTATATATGCCTTTGCCTGTACCTAGTGTTCCTTGGGAGGATATATCTATGGACTTTGTTTTAGGTTTACCTCGAACAAAGAAGGGGAGGGATAGCATATTTGTTGTCGTGGATAGGTTCTCGAAAATGGCACACTTTATACCATGTCATAAAAGCGATGATGCTGTTAATGTTGCTGATTTGTTCTTTCGTGAAATTATACGCTTGCATGGTGTGCCAAATACTATTGTTTCAGATCGTGATACTAAATTTCTTAGCCACTTTTGGAGATGTTTATGGGCTAAGTTGGGGACTAAACTGCTTTTTAGTACTACATGTCACCCCCAAACTGATGGACAAACTGAAGTAGTCAATAGAACATTGTCTACTATGCTTAGGGCTGTTTTGAAGAATAACAAGAAAATGTGTGAAGAATGCTTGCCTCATATTGAATTTGCTTATAATCGTTCATTGCATTCTACTACTAAGATGTGTCCTTTTGAAATTGTGTATGGTTTCCTTCCTCGTGCACCAATTGATTTGTTGCCTCTTCCATCTTCGGAGAAGGTTAATTTTGATGCTAAACAACGTGCTGAATTGATCTTAAAAATGCATGAGTTAACTAAGGAGAACATTGAGCGTATGAATGCTAAATATAAACTTGCTGGAGATAAGGGTAGAAAACATGTTGTGTTTGCACCTGGAGATCTTGTTTGGTTACATTTGCGTAAGGATAGATTTCCTGATTTGCGCAAATCAAAGCTAATGCCACGTGCTGATGGTCCTTTTAAGGTGTTAGAGAAAATAAATGATAATGCATATAAACTTGAGCTGCCTGCAGATTTTGGGGTTAGTCCCACTTTTAACATTGCAGATCTGAAGCCTTATTTGGGTGAGGAAGATGAGCTTCCATCGAGGACGACTTCATTTCAAGAAGGGGAGGACGATGAGGACATCAATACCATTGTTACACCCACAGCCCCTGCTTCTATACATACTGGACCAATTACTAGAGCTCGCGCACGCCAATTAAAATATCAGGTACTTTCGTGTCTTGGTAATGATTCTAAAGTTCATGAGAATATGATGCTGCCTAAATTGGATACATTTGTTTTGCTTACAAATGAAGGGCCTAGCTTGGACAAGAAAGAGGAACCTTGGAGCAAGTTCAAGCATGGAGATGATGGCATGCACAAGGGGAACAAGAACGGAGTTACAAGTGATGATTTCAGGACTTTGAAGCCACCATAATGAGTGCAGGAAGCCTTGGACGAAATATACAAGATGTCACTTCATAAATTTCGTCCAGAGGCTATTATAGGTGCTGCGTCACCTTATTATTGGGCCAGGCCCATGTAATTTCGAAATACTTGAGTATAGGCTGTTTTTAGAGTCCGTATGTGTGGGGAAACAAGAGATAGGGTTGGTTTCGGACCCCTCCTTCAAGGGCCACGAAATCCCCTCCTCTTCCTCCATATATACAGCCCTTAGGGCACCGTGTAGACTTTGGGTTTTGTTTAGATTAAAAGTTCGCCATAGCTGCAACTTCGCGTACTTCGTTTGTGTTCAACGACCAGACCAAGACGTCACAGAACCCCACCTTGATCAATAAAGCTTTCATCTTATATTCGCAATATCCAGATTGCAAATCTTAGTTTCTTGCTTGTTCTTCGTTTGCTTGCAGGAGATAGACCCTCGTGGTCAGGTTGATTGTGCTCCGGCGTGGTCAATAACCTCTCGGAGTTGGTTTAGCGATTGCTAAGGCGCGACGTCCTCGCACGTTCGTAGTCGGATCGTTAAAGTCTACTCCACCAAAAACGATAGCTATCATCTCATCGAAAGATCGGGACACCCTCGCCTCTATCAACAACTCCCTTTGTATGGAACAAATTATGCCTCTGATTTTGCTCAGCTTGTGTGACCTGCACACTCAAAACACGTTGAGCAACTAAACATTCATACCTGTCAGCGTCTTCAGGAGCCATGTATTGCGTCTCATGATCAGAATCATCTCCACCGTGTTCTTCACTTGTAATAAGAGCCAAAGTCTCCTCATCATAATCACTAGCGGACTCATACCCACCATCCTCAGTAGCAATCATAACACGCGGAGATTGGCATTCTCTCGCATAATGACCTCTTCCCTTACAACGACGACAAATAATATCATGTGTGTGCCCTGTTGATGCCATAGATGAAGAAGAGCTCTGGGCAGGCCCAGAAGGTGTACTCTTGGCAGATGGTGGTGGTGGTGCCTGTTTTCTTGTATCTCGATTGGAATTGGCGGCTGAAGTCAGTGGTGCCGCAGTAGAACGTGTGGGAGTAGAGGAGGCACGCGGTGTCCATGATGAAGATCGACCTGCAGAAAAATTAGTTCGCGCCAATGCCTGTCGATCCTGCACTTCACGTTCAGCTTTACAAGCAAGATGGAATAAACGAGTGATATTATTATACTCCTTATACTCTAGAATGGTCTGAATCTCTCTATTTAATCCACCCATGAAACGTGCAAGCATAGCTTCATTCTCCTCAACAATACCACATCTAATCATGCCAGTTTGTAATTCCTGATAATATTCTTCTACAGAATTTTTTCCTTGTCTTAAGCGCTGCAATTTTTGAAGTAATTCACGTTGATAATATGGTGGAACCCAACGAGTACGCATAGCAGTTTTCAAAGCAGCCCACGTAGCTGGAATAGGATATAATCTACAATGTTCAGACCACCATACACATGCAAAAGTAGTGAAAGCACAAACAGCAGCAGCAACACGTCGTTCCTCGGGATATTGTAAACATGTAAAACGTTGTTCAGTTTCTAACTCCCAAGTAAGATATATATCAGGAACATATCTACCCTCGAATGGTGGAATATTCAATTTTAATTTAGGAAGATGGTCATGATCTCGTACCTGAAGTGGTGGTGCAGGCCTACCATTGCGATTATTTGCATGTGGACGACCTGGTGCTGGTGGTTGCACGTAGTTATGATTTTGATCAACCTCATCCTCATAATCGCCCGCGTAATCATCCTCCTCCTCGGCACCAGCAGCAGCAGGAGCAGGAGCCAAAGAAGCATCAACAGTAGGTACAGCAGCACCAGAAGTTTGGCCATCCTCAAGAGGAACACGCTTCGCTCGTCCGAACTGATTTGGAAGGGGGCTTTGTTGTTGTCGTTGCAGAGGTGCGACAGGTGCAGCCGGTGGTGGTTGGGGAAGACGCGTGAGCAATTCATTAAACTTGTTATCCAGCTTTATCTCGAATGACTTCTCCATGCCATCTATCTTCTCCATGGCCTCTTCAAATCTGTTTAGCACATCTCCCACCTGGCCACTCATCATTTGCTGAAATTTATCATGCAACTCCTTGTTCGTCATGTTCTCCCAGTCAATCTCGTCGGCTTGTGATCCTGCCATGGTTAGCAGCAATGGAAACACACAAGAATATGATCCTACAGACTACTAGAAAGTGGTGGTGGTGTGGTGTGGTGTCACAAATCCGTCAAGCAAATCTCAAATTCTTACCAGTTCTTACCCAGCAGCAGGTGGTGATCGGCAACCTTTGTAGTCAAAACTCTCAGAGCTTGGACAGAGCGATTGCCAGGTGGTGTCAAACGCACGATGTAGATGTATGTGGAGCTGGGAAGGCTTATGATATGGTAGCAAAAAGGGTGAGCAATAATCAATTCAGAGATGCAATGTTGAATAAACTCTCAACGACGGTACTGTGCTGGTCCTAGGCTAGACCGTGCTAGAGACGCGAGCCTAGAACACTAACAAAAATCACGGCGCTGCACGTAAACAAGGGAGGAGCACACTCTGATTTTTTTTTTCCTCTTTTTTTTTTTTTGCTCCGCAACAATTTTTTTTTAAAAAGTCTACAAATGGTCTAAAAACTGCCTAGCCAGAATTTTCCAGACTTAGTTTTTTTTTTTTGAAACTGGAACTATTTTTCCTCTGCGGGTAGCACGAAAATTGGGGAATCCGACTTGTTCACGACTCGTAGTATCGCGTGATCTGGAACTCTAAAATAAAGGAATAAATACTGGACTCGGACTAGGACTGGTGGCAGAGATGAATATGGTGGAACTCGGACTGGTGATGGTATATGACGGTAGTATATGTGGGCTCGGATTGGTGGTGGTATATGGACTCGGATCGGTGGTGGTATATGGACTCGGATCGGTGGTGGTATATGGACTCAGAGAAATAGCAGATAAGCTGTGGTGGTATATGGTAGGGGCGATGATGATGGTGCGGCGGCGGCGTGACAACTTGTGAACAGAACTCGAAACTCTAAAGAACTAGACGCTAAGACCAGCAACTTGACACGACGATGCAACCGCAAATTCAACAAAGCAAAAACCCTAAAAAGATTATGCAAAGGCTCAGATTGGTTCGGATATGATGAACTAACCCTAAAATTTTTTTTTTTGGCTTTTTCCTGGATGTAGGTATGAAGAACAGACTCGATCTAAACTACGAAAAACTGTAAATCTCACCGAGCAACCTGGGAATCTGATACCACTTGATAGAGGCGAGGGTGTCCCGATCTTTCGATGAGATGATAGCTATCGTTTTTGGTGGAGTAGACTTTGACGATCCGACTACGAACGTGCGAGGACGTCGCGCCTTAGCAATCGCTAAACCAACTCCGAGAGGTTATTGACCACGCCGGAGCACAATCAACCTGACCACGAGGGTCTATCTCCTGCAAGCAAACGAAGAACAAGCAAGAAACTAAGATTTGCAATCTGGATATTGCGAATATAAGATGAAAGCTTTATTGATCAAGGTGGGGTTCTGTGACGTCTTGGTCTGGCCGTTGAACACAAACGAAGTACGCGAAGTTGCAGCTATGGCGAACTTTTAATCTAAACAAAACCCAAAGTCTAAACGGTGCCCTAAGGGCTGTATATATGGAGGAAGAGGAGGGGATTTCGTGGCCCTTGAAGGAGGGGTCCGAAACCAACCCTATCTCTTGTTTCCCCACACATACGGACTCTAAAAACAGCCTATACTCAAGTATTTCGAAATTACATGGGCCTGGCCCAATAATAAGGTGACGCAGCACCTATAATAGCCTCTGGACGAAATTTATGAAGTGAAATCTTGTATATTTCGTCCAAGGCTTCCTGCACTCATTATGGTGGCTTCAAAGTCCTGAAATCATCACTTGTAACTCCGTTCTTGTTCCCCTTGTGCATGCCATCATCTCCATGCTTGAACTTGCTCCAAGGTTCCTCTTTCTTGTCCAAGCTAGGGCCTTCATTTGTAAGCAAAACAAATGTATCCAATTTAGGCAGCATCATATTCTCATGAACTTTAGAATCATTACCAAGAAACGAAAGTACCTGATAATTTAATTGGCGTGCGCGAGCTCTAGTAATTGGTCCAGTATGTATAGAAGCAGGGGCTGTGGGTGTAACAATGGTATTGATGTCCTCATCAATAGGTGCTGCGTCACCTTATTATTGGGCCAGGCCCATGTAATTTCGAAATACTTGAGTATAGGCTGTTTTTAGAGTCCGTATGTGTGGGGAAACAAGAGATAGGGTTGGTTTCGGACCCCTCCTTCAAGGGCCACGAAATCCCCTCCTCTTCCTCCATATATACAGCCCTTAGGGCACCGTTTAGACTTTGGGTTTTGTTTAGATTAAAAGTTCGCCATAGCTGCAACTTCGCGTACTTCGTTTGTGTTCAACGACCAGACCAAGACGTCACAGAACCCCACCTTGATCAATAAAGCTTTCATCTTATATTCGCAATATCCAGATTGCAAATCTTAGTTTCTTGCTTGTTCTTCGTTTGCTTGCAGGAGATAGACCCTCGTGGTCAGGTTGATTGTGCTCCGGCGTGGTCAATAACCTCTCGGAGTTGGTTTAGCGATTGCTAAGGCGCGACGTCCTCGCACGTTCGTAGTCGGATCGTCAAAGTCTACTCCACCAAAAATGATAGCTATCATCTCATCGAAAGATCGGGACACCCTCGCCTCTATCAAGTGGTATCAGATTTCCAGGTTGCTCGGTGAGATTTACAGTTTTTCGTAGTTTAGATCGAGTCTGTTCTTCATACCTACAGTCCAGGAAAAAGCCAAAAAAAAAATTTAGGGTTAGTTCATCATATCCGAACCAATCTGAGCCTTTGCATAATCTTTTTAGGGTTTTTGCTTTGTTGAATTTGCGGTTGCATCGTCGTGTCAAGTTGCTGGTCTTAGCGTCTAGTTCTTTAGAGTTTCGAGTTCTGTTCACAAGTTGTCACGCCGCCGCCGCACCATCATCATCGCCCCTACCATATACCACCACAGCTTATCTGCTATTTCTCTGAGTCCATATACCACCACCGATCCGAGTCCATATACCACCACCGATCCGAGTCCATATACCACCACCAATCCGAGCCCACATATACTACCGTCATATACCATCACCAGTCCGAGTTCCACCATATTCATCTCTGCCACCAGTCCTAGTCCGAGTCCAGTATTTATTCCTTTATTTTAGAGTTCCAGATCACGCGATACTACGAGTCGTGAACAAGTCGGATTCCCCAATTTTCGTGCTACCCGCAGAGGAAAAATAGTTCCAGTTTCGTGCTACCCGAGTCGTGAACAAGTCTGGAAAATTCTGGCTAGGCAGTTTTTAGACCATTTGTAGACTTTTTAAAAAAAAAATTGTTGCGGAGCAAAAAAAAAAAAAAGAGGAAAAAAAAGTGCAAAAAAAAAAGAAAAAAAAATTCAGAGTGTGCTCCTCCCTTGTTTACGTGCAGCGCCGTGATTTTTGTTAGTGTTCTAGGCTCGCGTCTCTAGCACGGTCTAGCCTAGGACCAGCACAGTACCGTCGTTGAGAGTTTATTCAACATTGCATCTCTGAATTGATTATTGCTCACCCTTTTTGCTACCATATCATAAGCCTTCCCAGCTCCACATACATCTACATCGTGCGTTTGACACCACCTGGCAATCGCTCTGTCCAAGCTCTGAGAGTTTTGACTACAAAGGTTGCCGATCACCACCTGCTGCTGGGTAAGAACTGGTAAGAATTTGAGATTTGCTTGACGGATTTGTGACACCACACCACACCACCACCACTTTCTAGTAGTCTGTAGGATCATATTCTTGTGTGTTTCTATTGCTGCTAACCATGGCAGGATCACAAGCCGACGAGATTGACTGGGAGAACATGACGAACAAGGAGTTGCATGATAAATTTCAGCAAATGATGAGTGGCCAGGTGGGAGATGTGCTAAACAGATTTGAAGAGGCCATGGAGAAGATAGATGGCATGGAGAAGTCGTTCGAGACAAAGCTGGATAACAAGTTTAATGAATTGCCGCTGCTGCTGCTGGTGCTCCTGCTGCTGCTGGTGCCGAGGAGGAGGATGATTACGCGGGCGATTATGAGGATGAGGTTGATCAAAATCATAACTACGTGCAACCACCAGCACCAGGTCGTCCACATGCAAAAAATCGCAATGGTAGGCCTGCACCACCACTTCAGGTACGAGATCATGACCATCTTCCTAAATTAAAATTGAATATTCCACCATTCGAGGGTAGATATGTTCCTGATATATATCTTACTTGGGAGTTAGAAACTGAACAACGTTTTACATGTTTACAATATCCCGAGGAACGACGTGTTGCTGCTGCTGTTTGTGCTTTCACTAGTTTTGCATGTGTATGGTGGTCTGAACATTGTAGATTATATCCTATTCCAGCTACGTGGGCTGCTTTGAAAACTGCTATGCGTACTCGTTGGGTTCCACCATATTATCAACGTGAATTACTTCAAAAATCGCAGCGCTTAAGACAAGGAAAAAATTCTGTAGAAGAATATTATCAGGAATTACAAACTGGCATGATTAGATGTGGTATTGTTGAGGAGAATGAAGCTATGCTTGCACGTTTCATGGGTGGATTAAATAGAGAGATTCAGACCATTCTAGAGTATAAGGAGTATAATAATATCACTCGTTTATTCCATCTTGCTTGTAAAGCTGAACGTGAAGTGCAGGATCGACAGGCATTGGCGCGAACTAATTTTTCTGCAGGTCGATCTTCATCATGGACACCGCGTGCCTCCTCTACTCCCACACGTCCTACTGCGGCACCACTGACTTCAGCCGCCAATTCCAATCGAGATACAAGAAAACAGGCACCACCACCACCATCTGCCAAGAGTACACCTTCTGGGCCTGCCCAGAGCTCTTCTTCATCTATGGCATCAACAGGGCACACACATGATATTATTTGTCGTCGTTGTAAGGGAAGTAATAGAGGCGAGGGTGTCCCGATCTTTCGATGAGATGATAGCTATCGTTTTTGGTGGAGTAGACTTTGACGATCCGACTACGAACGTGCGAGGACGTCGCACCTTAGCAATCGCTAAACCAACTCCGAGAGGTTATTGACCACGCCGGAGCACAATCAACCTGACCACGAGGGTCTATCTCCTGCAAGCAAACGAAGAACAAGCAAGAAACTAAGATTTGCAATCTGGATATTGCGAATATAAGATGAAAGCTTTATTGATCAAGGTGGGGTTCTGTGACGTCTTGGTCTGGTCGTTGAACACAAACGAAGTACGCGAAGTTGCAGCTATGGCGAACTTTTAATCTAAACAAAACCCAAAGTCTAAACGGTGCCCTAAGGGCTGTATATATGGAGGAAGAGGAGGGGATTTCGTGGCCCTAGAAGGAGGGGTCCGAAACCAACCCTATCTCTTGTTTCCCCACACATACGGACTCTAAAAACAGCCTATACTCAAGTATTTCGAAATTACATGGGCCTGGCCCAATAATAAGGTGACGCAGCACCTATAATAGCCTCTGGACGAAATTTATGAAGTGACATCTTGTATATTTCGTCCAAGGCTTCCTGCACTCATTATGGTGGCTTCAAAGTCCTGAAATCATCACTTGTAACTCCGTTCTTGTTCCCCTTGTGCATGCCATCATCTCCATGCTTGAACTTGCTCCAAGGTTCCTCTTTCTTGTCCAAGCTAGGCCCTTCATTTGTAAGCAAAACAAATGTATCCAATTTAGGCAGCATCATATTCTCATGAACTTTAGAATCATTACCAAGAAACGAAAGTACCTGATATTTTAATTGGCGTGCGTGAGCTCTAGTAATTGGTCCAGTATGTATAGAAGCAGGGGCTGTGGGTGTAACAATGGTATTGATGTCCTCATCATTACAAGATGGCAAACCTGTTGCATACTTTTCTGAAAAATTGAGTGGGCCTAGTATGAACTATTCTACTTATGATAAAGAATTATATGCTCTTGTTCGGACCTTAGAAACATGGCAACATTATTTATGGCCCAAAGAATTTGTTATACATTCTGATCATGAATCTTTGAAACACATTAAAAGTCAAGCAAAACTGAACCGTAGACATGCTAAATGGGTTGAATTCATTGAGACTTTCCCTTATGTCATTAAACACAAGAAGGGTAAAGAAAATGTTATTGCTGATGCATTGTCTCGTCGTTATACTATGCTTTCACAACTTGACTTTAAAATATTTGGTTTGGAGACCATCAAAGATCAATATGTGCATGATCTTGAATTTAAAAATGTATTGCAGAATTGTAAAGATGGGAGAACATGGAATAAGTTCATCGTTAACGATGGATTTGTGTTTCGTGCTAACAAGCTATGCATTCCAGCTAGCTCCGTTCGTCTTTTGTTGTTGCAGGAGGCGCATGGAGGAGGATTAATGGGACACTTTAGCGTAAAGAAGACGGAGGATGTACTTGCTACACATTTCTTTTGGCCAAAGATGAGACGGGATGTTGAGCGTTTTGTTGCTCGCTGCACTACATTCGCTTGCATGGTGTGCCAAATACTATTGTTTCAGATCATGATACCAAATTTCTTAGCCACTTTTGGAGATGTTTATGGGCTAAGTTGGGGACTAAACTGCTTTTTAGTACTACTTGTCACCCCGAAACTGAAGTAGTCAATAGAACTTTGTCTACTATGCTTAGGGCTGTTTTGAAGAATAACACGAAAATGTGGGAAGAATGCTTGCCTCATATTGAATTTGCTTATAATCGTTCGTTGCATTCTACTACTAAGATGTGCCCTTTTGAAATTGTATATGGTTTCCTACCTCGTGCACCTATTGATTTGTTGCCTCTTCCATCTTCGGAGAAGGTTAATTTTGATGCTAAACAACGTGCTGAATTGATCTTAAAAATGCATGAGTTAACTAAGGAGAACATTGAGCGTATGAATGCTAAATATAAACTTGCTGGAGATAAGGGTAGAAAACATGTTGTGTTTGCACCTGGAGATCTTGTTTGGTTACATTTGCGTAAGGAAAGATTTCCTGATTTGCGCAAATCAAAGCTAATGCCACGTGCTGATGGTCCTTTTAAAGTGTTAGAGAAAATAAATGATAATGCATATAAACTTGAGCTGCCTGCAGATTTTCGGGTTAGTCCCACTTTTAACATTGCAGATTTGAAGCCTTATTTGGGTGAGGAAGATGAGCTTCCGTCGAGGACGACTTCATTTCAAGAAGGGGAGGATGATGAGGACATCAATACCATTGTTACACCCACAGCCCCTGCTGCTATACATACTGGACCAATTACTAGAGCTCGCGCACGCCAATTAAATTATCAGGTACTTTCGTTTCTTGGTAATGATTCTAATGTTCATGAGAATATGATGCTGCCTAAATTGGATACATTTGTTTTGCTACAAATGAAGGGCCTAGCTTGGACAAGAAAGAGGAACCTTGGAGCAAGTTCAAGCATGGAGATGATGGCATGCGCAAGGGAAACAAGAACGGAGTTACAAGTGATGATTTCAGGACTTTGAAGCCACCATAATGAGTGCAGGAAGCCTTGGACGAAATATACAAGATGCCACTTCATAAATTTCATCCAGAGGCTATTATAGGTGCTGCATCACCTTATTATTGGGCCAGGCCCATGTAATTTTGAAATACTTGAGTGTAGGCTGTTTTTAGAGTCCGTATGTGTGGGGAAACAAGAGATAGGGTTGGTTTCGGACCCCTCCTTCACGGGCCACGAAATCTCCCCCTCTTCCTGATAGAGGCGAGGGTGTCCCGATCTTTCGATGAGATGATAGCTATCGTTTTTGGTGGAGTAGACTTTGACGATCCGACTACGAACGTGCGAGGACGTCGCGCCTTAGCAATCGCTAAACCAACTTCGAGAGGTTATTGACCACGCTGGAGCACAATCAACCTGACCACGAGGGTCTATCTCCTGCAAGCAAACGAAGAACAAGCAAGAAACTAAGATTTGCAATCTGGATATTGCGAATATAAGATGAAAGCTTTATTGATCAAGGTGGGGTTCTGTGACGTCTTGGTCTGGTCGTTGAACACAAACGAAGTACGCGAAGTTGCAGCTATGGCGAACTTTTAATCTAAACCAAACCCAAGCAAAAAGCTACTAGATGGATCTACTTATATAGGAGCAAGCGGTGGCGGCCAAGGAGGTGGGAGGACGTCCCAAGGCAGCCTAAAACTAACCCTAGGTCGTACAAGGCCAATGGGCCCAAGTGGAGGTCCTTTGGACTTGTAGTTTGACTCGAAATCTGCTACAGCGTCAGATTGTTTCGACGACAACTCAACGCTCTCGATGAATTTGAAGGTGAAACCAATTGGGTTAGAAAGAGCATGGAATCTACTTTCCAACAAAAAAAGAATCACCCAATTCGGAGTCCGTATGAAATAGTTCTTGGCGTTTTGAGTCAAGTATGTCTGTGCAGTCCGAATCTGAATCCAGAACGTGAGAGACTTGGACTCTATCTTCTCTTGGCCCAAAAGTGACGTGAGAGGACTTTTTGAACAGCACATAAACTTCTCTTTTTCCCTTATGTTCATATGTGGATTGTACAAATCTCTCATACACCTGCAATTAGACATGGCACAAAAGTTTGTGAAGTATTTTTGTCTTGGATGACATAAATAAATTATTCCATAGTATGCATTAGAAATCACCTCACAAATATACATGTATGCAATACTTTTGGTCGTATCCAAGATAGTCATGTCCTCATCATCCTCCCCTTCTTGAAAACAAAGCCGTCCTCGGCGTTGCTTAAGCTGAAATGTGGCTAACAAAAGAGACAAGGTGTACATGTTGTATATGTATATGTCATCCAGTTTTACTTCCCTTAGTTTTTGCATATATGACACATGTATACATGAGTAACCTTCATAGTTCATCAAATCTAAAGCCAAAATATTATCACAAGAAGTAGAAGGCATGAAAATATTGCAACTCAGTTTGCACATATAAGTGAAGCTCTTATTCATTTCAAAAGGTTGACAATGTTCATCATTAAACCATCCTAACATTGGTGAATAAACCTTAGTTGCATCAAATTTACATGCTACAACATGCTTAAATAAGCAAACATGCAATAAGTCATTGGTCACAAAATCATCACCAAGATTAGAGGTCATATCAAAATGATTAAACATTGGTTCTTTTGCATCAACAGTTAATTCAATGGGTGCACTCAAAATTGTTGGTATTTCAGCTGTTTGATCACATGATTTCATGACAGTAACACGATTCTCTAAAATATTCAAATCAATAGGTAACTCAACACATGATGTATTAAAGTTAACTAGGCATGCATCATTCTCATGTGAAAGTGAAAAATCTATACATTTGTCCTTACCTCTTATGATCAACTCAGATGATGTAGGCACTCTCGGTGGTGATGTGTCACATGGTGGAGATGATGTAGTCCTATACCACTTGATAGAGGAAGGGGTGTCCTGATCTTTCGATGAGATGATAACTATCGATTTGGTGGAGTCGACTTTGACGATCCGACTACAAACGTGCACGACGTTGTGCCTTAGCAATCGCTAAACCAATCTCCCGAGGTTACTGACGATGCTGAAAGCACGATCAGCCTGACCACGAAGGTCTATTCCTGCACGCAATCGAAGAACAAGCAAGAATATGATAATGCAATCTGAATATTGCGAATATAGATGAAGTATTGATAAAGGTGGGGATCCGAAAGCGGTCTTGGTCTGGTCGTTGGACACAAACAAAGTACACGAAGTTGCAATGGCTAACTTTTAACTAAACAAATCCCAAGGAAAAAGCTACTAGATGGATCTACTTATATAGGAGCAAGGGGTGGTGGCCAAGGAGGTGGGAGGACGACCCAAGGCAGCCTAAAACTAACTCTAGGTCGTACAAGGCTCATGGGCCCAAGTGGAGGTGATGCAACACCTTTGGACTTGTAGTTTGACTCGGATTCTGTTGCAGCGTCAGATTATTTCATCGAGAACTCAACGCTCCGGACGAATTTGAAGGTGAATCCAACTGGATTGGAAAGAGCACGAAATCTACTTTCCAACAAAAAAAGAATCACCCAATTCGGAGTCCGTATGTTCTTGGCGTTTTGAGTCAGGTATGTCTGTGCAGTCCGAATCTGAATCCAGAACGTGAGAGACTTGGACTCTATCTTCTCTTGGCCCAAAAGTGACGTGAGAGGACTTTTTGAACAGCACCTAAACATCTCTTTTCCCCTTATCTTCATATGTGGATTGTACAAATGTCCCATACACCTGCAATTAGACATGACACAAAAGTTTGTGAAGTATTTTTGTCCTGGATGACATAAATAAATTATTGCATAGTTTGCATTAGAAATCACCTCACAAATATACAAGTATGCAATATTTTTGGTCGTATCCAAGGTAGTCATGTCCTCATCATCCTCCCCTTCTTGAAAACAAAGCCGTCCTCGGCGTTGCTTAAGCTGAACTGTGGCTAACAAAAGAGACAAGGTGTACATGTTGTATATGTATATGTCATCCAATTTTACTTCCCTTAGTTTTTGCATATATGACACATGTATACATGAGTAACCTTCATAGTTCATAAAATCTAAAGCCAAAATATTATCACAAGAAGTAGAAGGCATGAAAATATTGCAACTCAGTTTGCACATATAAGTGAAGCACTTATTCATTTCAAAAGGTTGACAATGTTCATCATTAAACCATCCTAACATTGGTGAATAAACCTTAGTTGCATCAAATTTACATGCTACAACATGCTTAAATAATCAAACATGCAATAAGTCATTGGTCACAGAATCATCACCAAGATTAGAGGTCATATCAAAATGATTAAACATTGGTTCTTTTGCATCAACAGTTAATTCAATGGGTGCACTCAAAATTGTTGGTATTTCAGTTGTTTGATCACATGACGCATTCATGACAGTAAAACAATTCTCTAAAATAGGTGACGTGCCCAAATCAATAGGTAACTCAACACATGATGTATTCAAGTTAACTAGGCATGCATCATTCTCATGTGAAAGTGGAAAAATATGTACCTTTGTCATTACCTCTTATGATCAACTCAGATGATGTAGGCACTCTCGGTGGTGATGTGTCACATGGTGGAGATGATGTAGTCATCGCAACAACGGATGTGGTTGTCATAGTACGCCTAGTAGTTGAAGAAACATCTATATCAACACTTGGAATGTGCATCGTGCACTTGTTCTCCTTGTGGGCAAGACGTCGTTTTATTTCCTGTTCAGCTTTGCAAGCAAGACGAAACAAATGGTCCATAGGATAACACTCTTCATGAATTAGTATCTCTTGAATATCACGGTTTAATCCTCCCCAAAATCTATCCATAAAATCTTCTTCACTTTCTTCTAAAAATGAGTGCAACAATGTAGTTTGTAAATCATCATAATATTTTGTTACCGTGTCAGTGCCTTGTTTTAAATGTTGTAATTTTTTAATCATGCCACGAGTATAATAAACATCAACGAATCTATCTTTCATGACAAGTTTTAAATCATCCCAAGTAGTAGGTATAAGATCAGGGTTTAACCGACAATATTCACTCCACCAAACTAAAGCAAAGCTACTAAAAGTACTAACCGCAGCTTGAAATTTTCCACGCTCATCAAAATTATGGGAAGCAAATATAGCATTTATTTCGTACTCCCATTCAATATATAAATCAGGCCTAAAACGACCAGTAAATGGTGGCATGGAAACATTAACCTGATTATGTGCATTCTGATGTAATTGCTCCTCTTGTGGCGGTTGTTGCATTTTCTTAGGTGATGGCAAATCTCCCACGATCGATGAAGCCCAAGAACTAACAACTCCGGAACCTGCCATGATTAGTAGAAACAAAAAAAATCGAGAATAATGTTCCTATGAACTACTAAGATGTGGTGGTAAAGCGCTCACAGTAAAGCAAATATCAATATCTTACAAGTTCTTACCATGCAGCAGGTGGTGACGGGCAACCAGCGGTGTCAAATAACTCCGACGCCAATTAAAATATCAGGTACTTTCGTTTCTTGGTAATGATTCTAAAGTTCATGAGAATATGATGCTGCCTAAATTGGATACATTTGTTTTGCTTACAAATGAAGGGCCTAGCTTGGACAAGAAAGAGGAACCTTGGAGCAAGTTCAAGCATGGAGATGATGGCATGCGCAAGGGGAACAAGAACGGAGTTACAAGTGATGATTTCAGGACTTTGAAGCCACCATAAGGAGTGCAGGAAGCCTTGGACGAAATATACAAGATGCCACTTCATAAATTTCGTCCAGAGGCTATTATAGGTGCTGCGTCACCTTATTATTGGGCCAGGCCCATGTAATTTCGAAATACTTGAGTATAGGCTATTTTTAGAGTCCGTATGTGTGGGGAAACAAGAGATAGGGTTGGTTTCGGACCCCTCCTTCAAGGGCCACGAAATCCCCCCCCCCCTCTTCCTCCATATATACAGCCCTTAGGGCACCGTTTAGACTTTGGGGTTTTGTTTAGATTAAAAGTTCGCCATAGCTGCAACTTCGCGTACTTCGTTTGTGTTCAACGACCAGACCAAGACGTCACAGAACCCCACCTTGATCAATAAAGCTTTCATCTTATATTCGCAATATCCAGATTGCAAATCTTAGTTTCTTGCTTGTTCTTCGTTTGCTTGCAGGAGATAGACCCTCGTGGTCAGGTTGATTGTGCTCCGGCGTGGTCAATAACCTCTCGGAGTTGGTTTAGCGATTGCTAAGGCGCGACGTCCTCGCACGTTCGTAGTCGGATCGTTAAAGTCTACTCCACCAAAAACGATAGCTATCATCTCATCGAAAGATCGGGACACCCTCGCCTCTATCACTAGGCATGCATCATTCTCATGTGAAAGTGGAAAATATTTACCTTTGTCATTACCTCTTATGATCAACTCAGATGATGTAGGCACTCTCGGTGGTGATGTGTCACATGGTGGAGATGATGTAGTCATCGCAACAACGGATGTGGTTGTCATAGTACGCTTAGTAGTTGAAGAAACATCTATATCAACACTTGGAATGTGCACCGTGCGCTTGTTCTCCTTGTGGGCAACACGTCGTTTTATTTCCTGTTCAGCTTTGCAAGCAAGACGAAACAAATGGTCCATAGGATAACACTCTTCATGAATTAGTATCTCTTGAATATCACGGTTTAATCCTCCCCAAAATCTATCCATAAAATCTTCTTCACTTTCTTCTAAAAATGAGTGCAACAATGTAGTTTGTAAATCATCATAATATTTTGTTACTGTGTCAGTGCCTTGTTTTAAATGTTGTAATTTTTTAATCATGCCACGAGTATAATAAACATCAACGAATCTATCTCTCATGACAAGTTTTAAATCATCCCAAGTAGTAGGTATAAGATCAGGGTTTAACCGACAATATTCACTCCACCAAACTAAAGCAAAGCTACTAAAAGTACTAACCGCAGCTTGAAATTTTCCACGCTCATCAAAATTATGGGAAGCAAATATAGCATTTATTTCGTACTCCCATTCAATATATAAATCAGGCCTAAAACGACCAGTAAATGGTGGCATGGAAACTTTAACCTGATTATGTGCATTCTGATGTAATTGCTCCTCTTGTGGCGGTTGTTGTATTTTCTTAGGTGATGGCAAATCTCCCACGATCGATGAAGCCCAAGAACTAACAACTTTGGAACCTGCCATAGTTAGTAGAAAACAAGAAACAAAATCCAAGAATAATGTTCCTATGAACTACTAGGATGTGGTGGTAAAACACTCACAGTGTAGAAAATATCAATATCTTACAAGTTCTTACCATGCAGCAGGTGGTGACGGGCAACCAGCGGTGTCAAATAACTCCGAAGATTGAGTAAAGCGATTGCTAGGTGAACGTACGTATACACGGTGTAGAAATATGTGGAGCTGGGTTGGCTATATATGGTAGCAAAAGATTAGCAATAATCAATTCAGAGATGCAATGTTGAATAAACGCTCAACGACGGTACTGTGCTGGTCCTAGGCTAGACCGGACTAGAGACGCGAGCCTAGAACACTAATGAGGTCACGGCGTAGCACAACTAGCATCAATAAAGGATATGAAGTAGCTCTGGACAGTAAGATAAAAGTGAATACCACAATAGCAGTAAAGATAATGATGTAAAATAACTGCCAAGCAGGATATACCAACAACTTTCTCTCCAACTTTCCTCTGGAAAAGTTTTTGCCAATTTTCTGATAATTTTTTCTCAAGAATGGCACTGACTCAAGCTTTCAAACGCAAAAAGAATCACTCAATTCCGAGTTGATATGAGGAGTCAAAAAAATCTAAAACTGGCCTGAAAAACTGGAACAAGCTGTGTTCATGAACTTCGGAGGGCAAAAAGACCTATTTAGAAGCCGATTTTGAGGTGTCAAATATTGAACTAGCTTCTGCAACTATTTAAATGCGGCTCGTCGCTAGCTTTAATTTGAGTACTCACGGAGCCAAAACGGACTTCGTATGAGGAAGATACGCCTGTTTTACTGAATAGTGCGCAAAACAGATTCGAATCCGAATTCAGGTACGAGAGTGAGTCTAGATAGATCCGAATTTTGCGCTTTTTTTTCTTCTCTCTTTTTTTTATCTCACTTTTTTTCTCTTTTTTTCTGACTTTTTTTTTCTCTCTTTCCAAAACAAACTAGCTAAGATGTAGATTGGATCAAGCACAGATGTGAACGACCTCAACTATGATTATGACAATGAACAGTGGGTAGCACGATGTGGAAATTGATGGATGGGATGGTGGACAGCGGAAGGAATAACGATGCAGCGGCGGCGTGACTAATGTGAACAGAACTCGAAACTCTAAACGAACTAGACACTAAGACCAGCAACTGAACACGACGATGCAACCGATAATTCAATAATGCAAACAATGAAAAGAAAATTGCAAAGGCTCAGACTGGCTTGGACAAAGGATGAATAGATCTAACTTTTTTTTGTGGCTTTTTCTTGAACAATAGGTATGAAAATAAATCTAATCTAGGGAAAACTGGAAATTCTCACCGAGCAACCTGAAAACTGATACCACTTGATAGAGGCGAGGGTGTCCCGATCTTTCGATGAGATGATAGCTATCGTTTTTGGTGGAGTAGACTTTGACGATCCGACTACGAACGTGCGAGGACGTCGCGCCTTAGCAATCGCTAAACCAACTTCGAGAGGTTATTGACCACGCCGGAGCACAATCAACCTGACCACGAGGGTCTATCTCCTGCAAGCAAACGAAGAACAAGCAAGAAACTAAGATTTGCAATCTGGATATTGCGAATATAAGATGAAAGCTTTATTGATCAAGGTGGGGTTCTGTGACGTCTTGGTCTGCTCGTTGAACACAAACGAAGTACGCGAAGTTGCAGCTATGGCGAACTTTTAATCTAAACAAAACCCAAGCAAAAAGCTACTAGATGGATCTACTTATATAGGAGCAAGGGGTGGCGGCCAAGGAGGTGGGAGGACGTCCCAAGGCAGCCTAAAACTAACCCTAGGTCGTACAAGGCCAATGGGCCCAAGTGGAGGTCCTTTGGACTTGTAGTTTGACTCGGAATCTGCTACAGCGTCAGATTGTTTCGACGACAACTCAACGCTCTCGATGAATTTGAAGGTGAAACCAATTGGGTTAGAAAGAGCACGGAATCTACTTTCCAACAAAAAAAGAATCACCCAATTCGGAGTCCGTATGAAATAGTTCTTGGCGTTTTGAGTCAAGTATGTCTGTGCAGTCCGAATCTGAATCCAGAACGTGAGAGACTTGGACTCTATCTTCTCTTGGCCCAAAAGTGACGTGAGAGGACTTTTTGAACAGCACATAAACTTCTCTTTTTCCCTTATGTTCATATGTGGATTGTACAAATCTCTCATACACCTGCAATTAGACATGGCACAAAAGTTTGTGAAGTATTTTTGTCTTGGATGACATAAATAAATTATTCCATAGTTTGCATTAGAAATCACCTCACAAATATACATGTATGCAATATTTTTGGTCGTATCCAAGATAGTCATGTCCTCATCACTTCCTCCATATATACAGCCCTTAGGGCACCGTTTAGACTTTCGGTTTTGTTTAGACTAAAAGTTCACCATAGCTGCAACTTCGCGTACTTCGTTTGTGTTCAACGACCAGACCAAGACGTCACAGAACCCCACCTTGATCAATAAAGCTTTCATCTTATATTCGCAATATCCAGATTGCAAATCTTAGTTTCTTGCTTGTTCTTCGTTTGCTTGCAGGAAATAGACCCTCGTGGTCAGGTTGATCGTGCTCCGGCGTGATCAATAACCCCTCGGAGTTGGTTTAGCGATTGCTAAGGTGCGACGTCCTCGCACGTTCGTAGTCGGATCATCAAAGTCTACTCCACCAAAAACAATAGCCACCATCTCATCGAAAGACGGGACACCATTCGCCTCTATCACTCCTCCTTCCGTCTTGACTGAACCTGTAGTCTTTCTTGCTTGTAATGGAAGGATGACGCATTGTTTTATATGTTATTGTCCATTTATCAATCCGTAGGTGAGCTCACGGAATGTTGGTAAAGGGTGGCAGAGTATATTCCAAACATAAAATCGTCCAAAACTAAATTTTACAAGCCAGATCTTCAATCCGAAATGATGTCGAAGCCGGCGAATGGGTTATGGACGCATACAACTTCTCATTGTGATCGTTTTGGCGGGTGATGGAGCTCCAATGGAGTTTTCATGGCCAAATTGTGGCCGCTTTATGGATACAACATCGCGGAACAGACCGTGAATACAACTTGTAGGGTAAGTTGATCATACCGACGAGCCATCTTGCACCATTCAGAATGACCTATAATTTTTCGTGTGCATGAGCAAAATGGGGATGAGCTGTTATGTACTTTATGATCCAAGAATAATGCATCCGCTGGTGAAAACATGAGGGTGGTAGCGTGATGGGTGGTAGACCATGTAAAGCATGAATTCTTCGATTACGATGCAAAGCCTCCTCCTTCCGTCTTGACTGAACCAGTAGTCTTTCTAGTTTGTAATGGAAGGATGGCGCATTGTTTTATACTCCCTCCGTCCCAAAATAAGTGACTCAACTTTGTACTAACTTTAGTACAAAGTTAGTACAAAGTTGAGTCACTTATTTTGGGATGGAGGGAGTATGTTATTGTCCATATATCAGTCCATAGGTGAGCTCACGGAATGTTGGTAGAGGGTGGCAGAGTATATTCCAAACATAAAATCATCCGAAACTAAATTTTAGAAGCCGGATCTTGCTTCTGAAATGATGTCGTAGCCGGCAAGTGGGTTATGGACGCATACAACTTCTCGTTGTGATCGTTTTGGTGGGTGATGGAGCTCCAATGGAGTTTTCATGGCCAAATTGTAGCCGCTTTATGGATACAACATCGAGGAACACATCGTGAATACAACTTAGAGGGTAAGTTGATCGCACCGACGAGCCATCTTGCACCATTCAGAATGACCTATAATTTTGTGTGTGCATGAACAGAATGGGGATGAGCTGTTATGTACTTTATGATCCAAGAATAATGCATCCGCTGATGAAAACGTAAGGGTGGTAGCGTGATGGGTGGTAGACCATGTAATGCGTGAATTCTTCGGTTACGATGCAAAAAAGAGCCTCCTCCGTCCTTCTAGTTTGTAATGGAAGGATGGAGCACTGTTTTATATATTATTGTCCATATATCAGTCCGTAGGTGAGCTCACGGAAGGGTGGTAGAGGGTGGCAGAGTATATTCCGAACATAAAATCGTCCGAAACACAATTTTATAAGCCGGATCTTGCATCCGAAATGTTGTCGAAGCCGGCAAATGGGTTATGGAGGCATACAACTTCTCGCTGTGATCGTTTTGGCGGGTGATGGAGCTCCAATGGAGTTTTCTTGGCCAAATTGTGGCTGCTTTATGGATACAACATCGCGTGACAGACCGTGAATACAACTTATTGGGTAAGTTGATCGCACCGACGAGCCATCTTTGCACCATTCAGAATGACCTATAATTTTTCGTGTGCATGAACAGAATGGGGATGAGGTGTTATGTACATTATGATCCTAGAATAATGCATCCGCTGGTGAAAACGTGAGGGTGGTAGCGTGACATGTGGTAGACCATGTAAAGCATGAATTCTTCGATTACAATGCAACAAAGAGCCTCCTCCTTCCGTCGTGACTGAACCTGTAGCCTTTCTAGTTTGTAATGGAAGGATGGCACATTGTTTTATATGTTATTGTCCATATATCAGTCCGTAGGTGAGCTCACGGAAGGGTGGTAGAGGGTGGCAGAGTATATTCCAAACATAAAATCGCCCGAAACACAATTTTACAAGCCGGATCTTTCCTCCGAAATGTTGTTGAAGCCGGCGAGTGGGTTATGGATGCATACAACTTCTCGTTGTAATCATTTTGGCTGGTGATGGTGCTCCAATGGAGTTTTCATAGCCAAATTGTGGCCGTTTTATGGATACAACATCGCGGGACAGACCGTGAATACAACTTATAGGGTAAGTTGATCGCACCGACGAGCCATCTTGCACCATTCAGAATGACCTATAATTTTTCGTGTGCATGAACAGAATGGGGATGAGCTTTTATGTACTTTATGATCCTAGAATAATGCATCCGCTGGTGAAAACATGAGGGTGGTAGCGTGATGGGTGGTAGACCATGTAAAGCTTGAATTCTTAAGTTACGATGCAACAAAGAGCCTCCTCCTTCCGTCGTGACTGAACTCGTAGTCTTTCTAGTTTGTAATGGAAGGATGGCGCATTGTTTTATATGTTATTGTCCATATATCAGTTCGTAGTTGACCTCACGGAAGGGTGGTAGAGGGTGGCAGAGTATATTCCAAACATAAAATCGTCTGAAACACAATTTTACAAGCCGGATCTTGCCTCCGAAATGTTGTCGAAGCCGGCGAGCGGGTTATGGACGCATACAACTTCTCGTTGTGATTGTTTTGGCGGGTGATGGAGTGATAGAGGCGAGGGTGTCCCGATCTTTCGATGAGATGATAGCTATCGTTTTTGGTGGAGTAGACTTTGACGATCCGACTACGAACGTGCGAGGACGTCGCGCCTTAGCAATCGCTAAACCAACTCCGAGAGGTTATTGACCACGCCGGAGCACAATCAACCAGACCACGAGGGTCTATCTCCTGCAAGCAAACGAAGAACAAGCAAGAAACTAAGATTTGCAATCTGGATATTGCGAATATAAGATGAAAGCTATATTGATCAAGGTGGGGTTCTGTGACGTCTTGGTCTGGTCGTTGAACACAAACGAAGTACGCGAAGTTGCAGCTATGGCGAACTTTTAATCTAAACAAAACCCAAAGTCTAAACGGTGCCCTAAGGGCTGTATATATGGAGGAAGAGGGGGGGATTTCGTGGCCCTTGAAGGAGGGGTCCGAAACCAACCCTATCTCTTGTTTACCCACACATACGGACTCTAAAAACAGCCTATACTCAAGTACTTAGAAATTACATGGGCCTGGCCCAAAAATAAGGTGGCGTAGCACCTAAAATAAGCTATGGACGAAATTTATGAAGGGGCATCTTGTATATTTCGTCCATGTCCTTGTAGGTCATCACGGAGGCTTCAAAGTGCTTAAATATGCACTAGAAACGCCATTCTGGATCCCTTCACGCACACCTTCATCTCCATGCTTGATCCTGCTCCAGTGTTCATCCCTCTTGTCCATGCTAGGCCCTTCATTAGTAATCAATACAAATGTATCCAATTTAGGAAGCATCATATTCTCATGAACATTAGAATCATTACCAAGAAACGAAAGTACCTGATAATTTAATTGGCGTGCGCGAGCTCTAGTAATTGGTCCAGTATATGTAGCAGTAGGAGCTGTGGGTGTAACAACGGTATTGATGTCCTCATCATCCTCCCCTTCTTGAAATGAAGTCGTCCTCGACGGAAGCTCATTTTCCTCACCCAAATAAGGCTTCAAATCTGCAATGTTAAAAGTGGGACTAACCCCAAAATCTGCAGGCAGCTCAAGTTTGTATGCATTATCATTTATTTTCTCTAACACCTTAAAAGGACCATCAGCACGTGGCATTAGTTTTGACTTGCGCAAATCCGAAAACGTATCCTTACGCAAATGTAACCAAACAAGATCTCCAGGTGCAAAGACAACATGTTTTCTACCCTTATCTCCAGCAAGTTTACATTTAGCATTCATGCGCTCAATATTTTCCTTAGTTAACTCATGCATTTTTAAGATCAATTCAGCACGTTGTTTAGCATCAAAATTAACCTTCTCCGAAGATGGAAGAGGCAACAAATCAATGGGTGCACGAGGTAGGAAACCATACACAATTTCAGAAGGGCACATCTTAGTAGTAGAATGCAAGGAACGATTATAAGCAAATTCAATATGAGGCAGGCATTCTTCCCACATTTTCTTATTATTCTTCAAAACAGCCCTAAGCATAGTAGACAATGTTCTATTGACTACTTCAGTTTGTCCATCAGTTTGGGGGTGACAAGTAGTACTAAAAAGCAGTTTAGTCCCCAACTTAGCCCATAAACATCTCCAAAAGTGGCTAAGAAATTTAGTATCACGATCTGAAACAATAGTATTTGGTACACCATGCAAGCGAATAATTTCACGAAAGAACAAATCAGCAACATTAGCAGCATCATCGGTTTTATGACATGGTATGAAGTGTGCCATTTTCGGGAACCTATCCACGACAACAAATATGCTATCCCTCCCCTTCTTTGTTCGTGGTAAACCCAAAACAAAGTCCATAGATATATCCTCCCATGGAACACTAGGTACAGGCAAAGGCATATATAAACCATGAGGATTGAGTCGTGACTTAGCTTTTTGACTTGTAGTGCAGCGAGCAACAAAGCACTCAACATCCCGTCTCATCTTTGGCCAAAAGAAATGTGTAGCAAGTACATCCTCCGTCTTCTTTACGCCAAAGTGTCCCATTAATCCTCCTCCATGCGCCTCCTGCAACAACAAAAGACGAACAGAGCTAGCTGGAATGCATAGCTTGTTAGCACGATGATGAGGACATCAATACCATTGTTACACCCACAGCCCCTGCTTCTATACATACTGGACCAATTACTAGAGCTCGCGCACGCCAATTAAAATATCAGGTACTTTCGTTTCTTGGTAATGATTCTAAAGTTCATGAGAATATGATGCTGCCTAAATTGGATACATTTGTTTTGCTTACAAATGAAGGGCCTAGCTTGGACAAGAAAGAGGAACTTTGGAGCAAGTTCAAGCATGGAGATGATGGCATGCACAAGGGGAACAAGAACGGAGTTATAAGTGATGATTTCAGGACTTTGAAGCCACCATAATGAGTGCAGGAAGCCTTGGACGAAATATACAAGATGTCACTTCATAAATTTCGTCCAGAGGCTATTATAGGTGCTGCGTCACCTTATTATTGGGCCAGGCCCATGTAATTTCGAAATACTTGAGTATAGGCTGTTTTTAGAGTCCGTATGTGTGGGGAAACAAGAGATAGGGTTGGTTTCGGACCCCTTCTTCAAGGGCCACGAAATCCCCTCCTCTTCCTCCATATATACAGCCCTTAGGGTACCGTTTAGACTTTGGGTTTTGTTTAGATTAAAAGTTCGCCATAGCTGCAACTTCGCGTACTTCGTTTGTGTTCAACAACCAGACCAAGACGTCACAGAACCCCACCTCGATCAATAAAGCTTTCATCTTATATTCGCAATATCCAGATTGCAAATCTTAGTTTCTTGCTTGTTCTTCGTTTGCTTGCAGGAGATAGACCCTCGGGGTCAGGTTGATTGTGCTCCGGCGTGGTCAATAACCTCTCGGAGTTGGTTTAGCGATTGCTAAGGCGCGACGTCCTCGCACGTTCGTAGTCGGATCGTCAAAGTCTACTCCACCAAAAACGATAGATATCATCTCATCGAAAGATCGGGACAACCTCGCCTCTATCACACGAAAAACAAATCCATCGTTAACGATGAACTTGTTCCATGTTCTCCCTTCTTTACAATTCTGCAATACATCTTTAAATTCAGCATCATGCACATATTGATCTTTGATGGTCTCCAAACAAAATATTTTAAAGTCAAGTTGTGAAAGCATAGTATAACGACGCGACAAAGCATCAGCAATAACATTTTCTTTACCCTTCTTGTGTTTAATGACACAAGGGAAAGTCTCAATGAATTCAACCCATTTAGCATGTCTACGGTTCAGTTTGGCTTGACTTTTAATATGTTTCAAAGATTCATGATCAGAATGAATAACAAATTCTTTGGGCCATAAATAATGTTGCCATGTTTCCAAAGTCCGAACAAGAGCATATAATTCCTTATCATAAGTAGAGTAATTCAGACTAGGCCCACTCAATTTTTCAGAAAAGTATGCAACAGGTTTGCCATCTTGTAATAACACACCTCCTAATCCAATTCCACTAGCATCACATTCAAGCTCAAAAGTCTTATTAGAATCAGGAAGTTGGAGTAAAGGAGCATGTGTTAACTTACCTTTCAACACCATGAAGGCTTCTTCCTGTGCGGTACCCCAAACAAAAGGCACATCCTTCTTTGTAAGCTCATTGAGAGGTGCAGCAATGGTACTGAAATCTCTCACAAAACGCCTATAGAAACCAGCGAGGCCAAGGAAACTCCTCACTTGTGTGACCGTTTTGGGCTGCGGCCAACTCTCAATAGCATCAATCTTGGCTTTATCAACTTCAATTCCCTGTGGAGTAACAACATAGCCAAGAAAAGATACTCGGTCGGTGCAAAAGGTGCACTTCCCCAGGTTACCAAACAAACGTGCATCACGTAGAGCAATAAAAACAGCACGTACATGTTCCAAATGTTCCTCCAAAGATCTGCTATAAATCAATATATCATCAAAGTAAACTACCACAAATCGTCCAATGAAAGCACGTAAAACGTCGTTCATTAATCTCATGAAAGTACTAGGTGCATTAGCTAACCCAAAAGGCATGACTAACCACTCATATAAACCGAACTTAGTTTTAAATGCTGTTTTCCATTCATCTCCCAATTTCATACGAATTTGATTGTATCCACTACGCAAATCAACTTTGGAGAATATTGTAGAGCCACTCAATTCATCAAGCATATCATCTAGCCTAGGAATAGGATGACGATAACGAATAGTAATATTATTAATGCCTCTACAATCAACACACATACGCGACGTACCATCCTTTTTTGGCACTAGTATAATAGGAACAGCACAAGGACTAAGAGATTCGCGTATATAACCTTTGTCGAGCAGCTCCTGTACTTGACGCATAATCTCCTTCGTCTCCTCTGGATTTGTACGGTATGGCGCACGGTTTGGCAAGGAAGCACCGGGAATTAAGTCAATCTGATGCTCAATCCCGCGAATAGGTGGTAATCCCGGTGGCACGTCTTGTGGAAAGACGTCAGCGAACTCCTGCAAAATGTTAGTGACAGCAGGAGGCAAAGAGGAAGGCACGTCCTCGAATGAAAATAATGCCTCTTTGCACACAAAAGCATAGCAAACAGATTTGCTTAAATCTAGCTCATCAATATCAGATTTGGTGGCAAGTAAACACGCATTTTTCAATTTAATTTCAGAAGCAACACTAGATGTTTTATTATTAGGCTTCATTTGTTGCTCAAATTCTTTTGCCACAATCTGATTTTCACTCTTATTTTTCTCCTGTTTTGCTTTACTAGCTCTATTAATATCATCTTTCAAAATAGAATCAGGAGTCATAGGAAGCAAAGTAATATGTTTATCCTTATGAACAAGAGTATACTGATTGTTTCTACCATGGTGTACAGAATTTTTATCAAATTGCCATGGTCTACCAAGTAATAAGGAACATGCTTGCATGGGTACCACATCACAATCAACATAATCAGCATATGTAGAGATACTAAAATGCACATGAACAGTACGTCTTACCTTAACCTTGCCGCTGTTGTTGAACCATTGGATATAGTAAGGATGTGGATGTGGTCTTGTGGTGAGAAATAGCTTCTCCACCATCTCCATGCTAGCCAAGTTGTTGCAGCTCCCTCCATCTATGATGACGCGAACAGAATGTTCCTTCACAACTCCCTTTGTATGGAACAAATTATGCCTCTGATTTTGCTCAGCTTGTGTGACCTGCACACTCAAAACTTGTTGAGCAACTAAACATTCATACCTGTCAGCGTCTTCAGGAGCCATGTATTGCGTCTCATGATCAGAATCATCTCCACCGTGTTCTTCACTTGTAATAAGAGCCAAAGTCTCCTCATCGTAGTCACTAGCGGACTCATACCCACCATCCTCAGTAGCAATCATAACACGCGGAGATTGGCATTCTCTGGCATAATGACCTCTTCCCTTACAACGACGACAAATAATATCATGTGTGTGCCCTGTTGATGCCATAGATGAAGAAGAGCTCTGGGCAGGCCCAGAAGGTGTACTCTTGGCAGATGGTGGTGGTGGTGCCTGTTTTCTTGTATCTCGGTTGGAGTTGGCGGCTGAAGTCAGTGGTGCTGCAGTAGGACGTGTGGGAGTAGAGGAGGCACGCGGTGTCCATGATGAAGATCGACCTGCAGAAAAATTAGTTCGTGCCAATGCCTGTCGATCCTGCACTTCACGTTCAGCTTTACAAGCAAGATGGAATAAACGAGTGATATTATTATACTCCTTATACTCTAGAATGGTCTGAATCTCTCTATTTAATCCACCCATGAAACGTGCAAGCATAGCTTCATTCTCCTCAATAATACCACATCTAATCAGGCCAGTTTGTAATTCCAGATAATATTCTTCTACAGAATTTTTTCCTTGTCTTAAGCGCTGCAATTTTTGAAGTAATTCACGTTGATAATATGGTGGAACCCAACGAGTACGCATAGCAGTTTTCAAAGCAGCCCACGTAGCTGGAATAGGATATAATCTACAATGTTCAGACCACCATACACATGCAAAACTAGTAAAAGCACAAACAGCAGCAGCAACACGTCTCTCCTCGGGATATTGTAAACATGTAAAACGTTGTTCAGTTTCTAACTCCCAAGTAAGATATATATCAGGAACATATCTACCCTGAAATGGTGGAATATTCAATTTCAGTTTAGGAAGATGGTCATGATCTCGTACCTGAGCTGGTAATGCAGCCCTACCATTGCGATTATTGGCATGTGGACGACCTGGTGCTGGTACGTAGTTCTGATTTTGATCAACCTCATCCTCGTAATCGCCCGCATAATCGTCCTCCTCAGCGGCAACAGGAGCCATAGAAGTATCAACAGTAGGGGCAGCGGCACCAGAAGTTTGACCAGGCTCAAGGGGAACGCGCTGTGCTCGTCCCACTTGATTTGGAAGGCGACGTTGTTGTTGTTGTAGAGGTGCGACAGGTGCAGCCGGCGGTGGTTGTGGAAGACGCGCGAGCAATTCATTAAACTTGTTATCGAGCTTTGTTTCGAACGTCTTCTCAATTCCATCTATCTTCTCCATGGCCTCTTCAAATCTGTTTAGCACATCTTGCACCTGTCCACTCATCATTTGCTGAAATTTATCATGTAGTTGTTTGTTCGTCATGTTCCCCCAATCAGTCTCATCGGCTTGTGATCCTGCCATGGTTAGCAGCAATAGAAACACACAAGAATATGATCCTACAGACTACTACGAAGTGGTGGTGGTGGTGTATCACAAAACCGTCAAGTGAATCTCAAATGCTTACCTGATGAGGACATCAATACCATTGTTACACCCACAACCCCTGCTTCTATACATACTGGACCAATTACTAGAGCTCGCGCACGCCAATTAAAATATCAGGTACTTTCGTTTCTTGGTAATGATTCTAAAGTTCATGAGAATATGATGCTGCCTAAATTGGATACATTTGTTTTGCTTACAAATGAAGGGCCTAGCTTGGACAAGAAAGAGGAACCTTGGAGCAAGTTCAAGCATGGAGATGATGGCATGCACAAGGGGAACAAGAACGGAGTTACAAGTGATGATTTCAGGACTTTGAAGCCACCATAATGAGTGCAGGAAGCCTTGGACGAAATATACAAGATGTCACTTCATAAATTTCGTCCAAAGGCTATTATAGGTGCTGCGTCACCTTATTATTGGGCCAGGCCCATGTAATTTCGAAATACTTGAGTATAGGCTGTTTTTAGAGTCCGTATGTGTGGGGAAACAAGAGATAGGGTTGGTTTCGGACCCCTCCTTCAAGGGCCACGAAATCCCCTCCTCTTCCTCCATATATACAGCCCTTAGGGCACCGTTTAGAACTTGGGTTTTGTTTAGATTAAAAGTTCGCCATAGCTGCAACTTCGCGTACTTCGTTTGTGTTCAACGACCAGACCAAGACGTCACAGAACCCCACCTTGATCAATAAAGCTTTCATCTTATATTCGCAATATCCAGATTGCAAATCTTAGTTTCTTGCTTGTTCTTCGTTTGCTTGCAGGAGATAGACCCTCGTGGTCAGGTTGATTGTGCTCCGGCGTGGTCAATAACCTCTCGGAGTTGGTTTAGCGATTGCTAAGGCGCGACGTCCTCGCACGTTCGTAGTCGGATCGTCAAAGTCTACTCCACCAAAAACGATAGCTATCATCTCATCGAAAGATCGGGACACCCTCGCCTCTATCAAGTGGTATCAGATTCCCAGGTTGCTCGGTGAGATTTACAGTTTTTCGTAGTTTAGATCGAGTCTGTTTTTCATACCTACAGTCCAGGAAAAAGCCAAAAAAAAAATTTAGGGTTAGTTCATCATATCCGAACCAATCTGAGCCTTTGCATAATCTTTTTAGGGTTTTTGCTTTGTTGAATTTGCGGTTGCATCGTCGTGTCAAGTTGCTGGTCTTAGCGTCTAGTTCTTTAGAGTTTCGAGTTCTGTTCACAAGTTGTCACGCCGCCGCCGCACCATCATCATCGCCCATACCGTATACCACCACAGCTTATCTGCTATTTCTCTGAGTCCATATACCACCACCGATCCGAGTCCATATACCACCACCAATCCGAGTCCATATACCACCACCAATCCGAGCCCACATATACTACCGTCATATACCATCACCAGTCCGAGTTCCACCAAAGTTCCACCATTTCATCTCTGCCACCAGTCCTAGTCCGAGTCCAGTATTTTTATCCTTATTTTAGAGTCCAGATCACGCGATACTACGAGTCGTGAACAAGTCGGATCCCCAATTTTTGTGCTACCCGCAGAAGAAAAATAGTTCCAGTTCAAAAAAAAAAAAAATTTCTGGTAGGCAGTTTTTAGACCATTGTAGACTTTTTCGAAAAAAAAAATTGTTGCCGAGCAAAAAAAAAAAAAAAAAAAAAAGAGGAAAAAAGAGGGGAAAAAAAAAAAGTGCAAAAAAAAAAAAAATTCAGAGTGTGCTCCTCCCTTGTTTAGTGCAGCGCCGTGATTTTGTTAGTGTTCTAGGCTCGCGTCTCTAGCACGGTCTAGCCTAGGATCCAGCACAGTACCGTCGTTGAGAGTTTATTCAACATTGCATTCTGAATTGATTAGTGTGACCCTTTTTGCTACCATATCAAAGCTTCCCAGCTCCACATACATCTACATCGTGCGTTTGACACCACCTGGCAACGATCTGTCCAAGCTCTGAGAGTTTTGATACAAAGTTGCGGATCACCACCTGCTGCTGGGTAAGAACTGGTAAGAATTTGAAGATTGCGTTGACGGATTTGTGACACCACACCACACCACACCATTTTCTAGTAGTCTGTAGGAATCATATTCTTGTGTGTTTATTGCTGCTAACCATGGCAGGATCACAAGCCGAGAGATTGACTGGGAGAACATGACGAACAAGGAGTTGCATGATAAATTTCAGCAAATGATGAGTGGCCAGGTGGGAGATGTGCTAAAAATTTGAAGAGGCATGGAGAAGATAGAGGCATGGGAAGACGTTCGAGACAAAGCTGGATAACAAGTTTATGAATGATCACGCGTGCTTCCCAACCACCACCGGCTGCAAATGTCGCACTCTGCCACGACAACAACAACGCCCCCTTCCAAATCAGTCGGACGCCGAGAAGCTTGGTCCTTGAGGATGGCAAAATTCTGGTGCTGCTGATACCTCTGTTATGGTTCTTTGGCTCCTGGTCCTGTGCTGCTGGTGCCAGGGGAGGGAGGGATACCGGCGATATGAGGATGAGGTTGATCAAAATCATAACTACGTGCAACCACAGCACAGGTACGTCCACATGCAAATAATCGCAATGGTAAGGTCTGCAACCACTCAGGTACGAGATCATGGACCATCTTCCTAAATAAAATTGAAATATTCCACCATGAGGTAGATATTTCCTGATATATATCTTACTTGGGAGTTTAGAAACTGAACAACGTTTTACATGTTTACAATATCCCGAGGGAACGACGTGTGTGCTGCTGCTGTTTGTCTTCACTAGTTTTGCATGTGTATGGTGGTCTGACATTGTAGATTAATCTATTCCAGCTACGTGGGCTGCTTTGAAAACTGCTATGCGTACTCGTGGGTTCCACCATATTATCAACGTGAATTACTTCAAAAATTGCAGCGCTTAAGACAAGGAAAAAATTCTGTAGAAGAATATTATCAGGAATTACAAACTGGCATGATTAAGATGTGGTATTGTTGAGGAGAATGAAGCTATGCTTGCACTTTCATGGGTGGATTAAATAGGAGGATTCAGACCATTCTAGAGTATAGGAGTATAATAATATCACTCGTTTATTCCATTGCTTGGTAAAGCTGAACGTGAGAGTGCCGGATCGACAGGCATTGGCGCGAACTAATTTTTCTGCAGGGCGATCTTATCCTGGACCCCATGCCTCCTCTACTCCCACACGTCCTATCTGCGGCACCACTGACTTCAGCCGCCAATTCAACCAGAGATACAAGAAAACAGGCACCACCACCACCATCTGCCAAGAGTACACCTTCTGGGCCTGCCCAGAGCTCTTCTTCATCTATGGCATCAACAGGGCACACCATGATATTATTTGTCGTCGGTGTAAGGGAAGAGGTCATTATGCGAGAGAATGCCAATCTCCGCGTGTTATGATTGCTACTGAGGATGGTGGGTATGAGTCCGTAGTGACTATGATGAGGAGACTTTGGCTCTTATTAACAAGTGAAGAACACGGTGGGAGATGATTCTGATATGAGACGCAATAATGGCTCCTGAAGACGCTGACAGGATGAATGTTTAGTTGCTCAACGTGTTTGAGGTGTGCAGGTCACACAAGCTGAGCAAAAATCAGAGGCATAATTTGTTCCATACAAAGGAGTGTGAAGGAACGTTCTGTTCGCGTCATCATAGATGGAGGGAGCTGCAACAACTTGGATCGATGGAGGGTGGAGAAGCTATTCTCACCACACGACCACATCCACATCCTTACTATATCAATGGTTCAACACAGGGCAAGGTTAAGGTAACAACGTACTGTTCGTGTGCATTAGTATCTCTCACATAGTGTGATTATGTTAATTGTGATGTGGTACCCATGCAAGCATGTCGTTTATATTGGTAGACCATGGCAATTTGATAAAAATTCTGTACAACTGGTAGAAACAATCAGTATACTCTGCTTCATAAGGATAAACATATTACTTGCTTCCTATGACTCCTGTTCTATTTTGAAAGATGATATTAATAGAGTAGTAAAGCAAAACAGGAGAAAAATAAGAGTGAAAATCAGATTGTGGCAAGAATTTGAGCACAAATGAAGCCTAATAATAAACCATCTAGTGTTGCTTCTGAAATTAATGAAAAGGCATGTTACTTGCCACCAAATCTGATATTGATGATCTAGATTTCAGCAATTCTGTTTGCTATGCTTTGTGTGCAAAGAGCGTTATTTTCATTGAGGACTAGCCTTCTCTTTGCTCCTGCGGTCACTAACATTTTGCAGGAGTTCGCTGACGTCTTTCCACAAGACGTGCCACGGGATTACCACCTATTGCGGGTGAGATTGAGCTCAGATTGACACTTATATTCCGGTGCTTCGTTGGCCAAACCGTGCCCATACCGTACCAATCAGAGGAGGAAGGGTATGCGTCAAGTACAGGAGTGCTCGACAAAGGTTTATACGCGAATCCGTTAGTCCTTGTGCGTTTTTCCTATTATTCTAGTGCCGAAAAAAGGAGGGTACATCGCGTATGTGTGTTGATTGTAGAGGCATTAATAATTATACTATTCGTTATCGTCATCCTATCCTAGACTAGATGAATGCTTGATGAATTGAGTGGCCTCTACATATTCTCCAAAGTTGATTTGCGTAGTGGATACCATCAAATCGATTATGAAATGGGGGATGAATGGAAAACACATTTAAAACAAAGTTGGGTTATATGAGTGGTTAGTCATGCCTTTGGGTTAACTAATGCCCTAGTAACTTTCATGAGATTAATGAACGAAGTTTTACGTGCTTTCATTGGACGATTTGTGGTTAGTCTATTTTGAATGATACTGATGTTATAGCAGACTTTTTGGAGGAACATTTGGAACATTACGTGTTGTTTTATTGCTTTACGTGATGCACGTTGTGTGGAACCTTGGGAGTGCACCTCTTTGCACCGACCGAGTATCTTTTCTTGGCTATGTTGTTGACTCACAGGGAATGAAGTTGATTAAAGCCAAGATTGAAGCTATTGAGAGTGCCACAGCCCAAAACGGTTCACTCAAGTGAGAGTTTCTTGGACTGCGGGTTTCTATAGGCGTTTGTGAGGAGATTTCAGCACCATTGCATGCACCTCTCAATGAGCTTACAAAGAAAGATGTGCCTTTTGTTTGGGGTACCTACAGGAAGAAGCCTTCAGGTATGTGAAAGATAAGGTTGACACATGCTCCTTTACTCCAACTTCTGATTTAATAAGATTTTGAGCTTGAATGTGATGCTAGGGAATTGGAGTTAGAGATGTTTTATTACAAGATGGCAAAACTGTTGCATACTTTCTGAAAAATTGAGTGGGCCTAGTCTGAACTTTCTACTTATGTAAAGAATTATATGCTCTGTTCGGACCTTAGAAACATGGCAAACATTATTGGCCCAAAGAATTTGTTATACATTCTGATCATGAATCTTGAACACATAAAAGTCAAGCAAAACTGAACCGTAGACATGCTAAATGGGTTGAATTTATGACTCTTCCCTTATGTCATTAAACACAAGAAGGTAAAGAAAATGTTAGTTGCGATGCAGTCTTCGGTTCGTTATACTATGCTTTCACAACTGACTTTAAAATATTGTTTGGAGACCATCAAAGATCAATATGTGCATGATGCTGAATTTAAAGATGTATTGCAGAATGTAAGGAAGGGAGAACATGGAACAAGTTCGTCGTTAACGATGGATTTGTGTTTCGTGCTAACAAGCTATGCATTCCAGCTAGGCTCCGTTGTCTTTTGTGTTGCAGGAGGCGCATGGAGGAGGATTAATGGGACACTTTGGCGTGAGGAAGACGGAAGGATATACTTGCTACACATTTCTTTTGGCCAAAGATGAGACGGGGAGTTGAGCGTTTTGTGCTCGCTGCACTACATGTACAAAAAGCTAAGTCACGACTCAAATCCTCATGGTTATATATGCCTTTGCCTGTACCTAGTGTTCCTTGGGAGGATATATCTATGGACTGTGTTTTAGGTTTACCTCGAACAAAAGAAGGGGAGGGAGGAGCATATTTGTTTCGTGGATAGGTTCTCGAAAATGGCACACTTTTATACAATGTCATAAAAGTGATGATGCGTGTTAATGTGCTGATTTGGTTCTTTCGTGAAATTGAAATTATACGTTGCAGATGGTGTGCCAAATACTATGTTCAGATCGTGATACTAAATTTCTTAGCCACTTTGGAGATTGTTTATGGGCTAAAGTTGGGGACTAAACGCTTTTTAGTACTACATGTCACCCCCAAATGATGGACAAACTGAAGTAGTCAATAGAACATTGTTACTATGCTTAGGGCTGTTTTGAAGAAATACAAGAAAATGTGGGAAGAATGCTTGCTCATATTGAATTGCTTATAATGTTCATTGCATTCATCTAAGATGTGTCCTTTTGAAAATTGTGTATGGTTCCTTCCTGTGCACCAATTGATTGTTGCCTCTTCCATCTTCGGAGAAGGTAATTGATGCAAAACAACGTGCTGAATTGACTTAAAATGCATGAGTTAACTAAGGAGAACATGAGCGTATGAATGCTAAATATAAAACTTGCTGGGATAGAAGGTAGAAAACTGGTTGTGTTGACCTGGAGATTTGTTTGGTTACATTTGCGTAAGGATAGATTTCCTGATTTGCGCAAATCAAAGCTAATGCACGTGCTGATGGTCCTTTAAGGTGTAGAGAAAATAAATGATAAATGCATATAAACTTGAGTGCCTGAGGATTTTGGGTTAGTCCCACTTTTAACATTGCAGGTCTGAAACTTAGTTTGGGTGAGGAAGATGAGCTTCGTCGAGGAGACTTCATTCAAGAAGGGGAGGATGATGAGGACATCAATTATTCAGTTACACCACACCCCCCTGCTTCTATACATACTGGACCAATTACTAGAGCTCGCGCCACGCAATTAAAATACAGGTACTTCGTTTCTTGGTAATGATTCTAAAGTTCATGAGAATATGATGCTGCCTAAATTGGATGACATTTGTTTTGCTTACAAAGAAGGGCCTAGTGGACAAGAAAGAGGAACCTGGAGCAAGTTCAAGACATGGAGAGATGGATGCACAAGGGGAACAAGACGAGTTACAGTGATGATTTCAGGACTTTGAAGCCACCATAATGAGTGCAGGAAGCCTTGGACGAAATATACAAGAGTGTCACTCATAAATTTCGTACAGAGGCTATTAGGTGCTGCGTACACTATATTAGGGCCAGGCCCATTGTAATTTCGAAATACTTGAGTATAGGCTGTTTTTTTAGAGTCCGTATGTGTGGGGAAAACAAGAGAGAGGGTTGGTTTCGGACCCCTCCTTCAAGGGCCACGAAATCCCCTCTCTTCTCCATATATACAGCCCTTAGGGCACCGTTTAGACTTGGGTTTCGTTTAGATTAAAGTTCGGCCATAGCTGCAACTTCGCGTACTTCGTTTGTGTTCAACGACCAGACCAAGAACGCACAGAACCCCACCTTGATTAATAAAGCTTTCATCTTATATTCGAATATCCAGATTGCAAATCTTAGTTTCGTGCTGTTCTTCGTTTGCTTGCAGGAGATAGACCTCGTGGTCAGGTGATTGTGCTCCGGCGTGGTCAATAACCTCTCGGAGTTGGTTTAGCGATTGCTAAGGCGCGACGTCCTCGCACGTTCGTAGTGGATCGTTCAAAGTACTACCCAACCAAAAACGATAGCATCATCTCATCGATAAGATGGGACACCCTTCGCCTCTATCACAAGACGAAAAAAATAATATCATGTGTGTGCCTGTGAGCCATAGATGAAGAGAGCTCGGGCAGGCCCAGAAGGTGTAATTTGGCAGATGGTGGTGTTGTGGTGCTGTTTTCTGTACCGGTGGAATTGGCGGGCTGAAGTCAGTGGTGCCGCAGTAGGAAGTGTGGGAGTAGAGGAGGCACGCGGTGTCCATGATGAAGATCGACCTGCAGAAAAATTAGTTCGCGCCAATGCCTGTCGATCCTGCACTTCACGTTCAGCTTACAAGCAAGATGGAAAAACGAGTGATATATTATACTCTTTACTCTAGAATGGTCTGAATCTCCTATTTAATCCACCCATGAAACGTGCAAGATAGCTTCATATCCTCAAACAATACACATCTAATCATGCCAGTTTGTAAGTCCTGATAATATTCTTCTACAGAATTTTTTCCTTGTCTTAGCGGCCAATTTTGAAGTAATTCACGTTGATAATATGGTGGAACCACGAGTACGCCATAGCAGGTTTCAAAGCAGCCCACGTAGTGGAAAGGATATAATCTACAATGTTCAGACCACCATACACATGCAAAACTAGTGAAAGCACCAACAGCAGCAGCAACACGCGTTCCTCGGGATATTGTAAACATGTAAAACGTGTTCAGTTTCTAACTCCAGTAAGATAGTATATCACGAACATATTACCCTCGAATGGTGGAATATTCAATTTTTAATTTAGGAAGATGGTCATGATCTTGTACCCTGAAGTGGTGGTGCAGGCATACCATTGCGATTATTGCATTGTGGACGAACCTGGTGCTGGTGGTGGCACGTAGTATGATTTGATTCAACCTCATCTCTAACGCGCACGTGTAATCATCCTCCTCTCGGCACCAGCAGCAGCAGGAGCAGGAGCCCAAAGAAGCATCAACAGTAGGTACAGAGCAAAGAAGTTTGGCCATCCTCAAGAGGAACACGCTTCGCTCGCCGAACTGATTGGAAGGGGGCGTTGTTGTTGTCGTGCAGGGTGCGACAGGTGGCAGCCGGTGGTGGGTGGGGAAGACGGTGTAGAATTCATTAAACTTGTTATCCAGCTTTGTCTCGACGCACTTCTCCATGCCATCTATCTTCCCATGGCCTCTTCAAATTGTTAGCACATTCCCACCTGGCCACTCATCATTTGCTGAAATTATCATGACAACTCCTTGTTCGTCATGTTTCTCCAGTCAATCTCGTCGGCTGTGATCCTGCCATGGTTAGCAGCAATAGAAACACACAAGAATATGATCCTACAGACTACTAGAAAGTGGTGGTGGTGTGGTGGTGGTGTCAACAAATCAGTCAAGCAATCCAAATTCTTACCAGTTCTTACCAGAAGCAGGTGGTGATCGGCAACCTTTGTAGTCAAAACTCAGAGAGCTTGGACAGGAGCGATTGCCAGTGGTGTCACACGCACGATGTAGATGTATGTGGAGCTGGGAAGAGCTTATGATACGGTAGCAAAAGGGTCAGCAATAATCAATTCAGATAGGCAATGTTGAATAAACTCTCAACGACGGTACTGTGCTGGTTCCTAGGCTAGATCGTGCTAAGACGCCGAGCCTAGAACACTAACAAAAATCACGGCACTGCACGTAAAAAGGGAGGAGCACACTCTGAATTTTTTCTTTTTTTGCACTTTTTTTTTCCTCTCTTTTTTTTTTGCTCGCAACAATTTTTTTCCGAAAAAAGTCTACAAATGGTCTAAAAACTGCCTAGCCAGAATTTTCCAGACAGTTTTTTTTTTTGAAACTGAACTATTTTTCTTCTGCGGGGGGTAGCACGAAAATTGGGGAATCAGACGTTCACGACTCGTAGTATCGCGTATCTGGAACTCTAAAATAAAGGAATAAATACTGGACTCGAACTAGGACTGGTGGCAGAGATGAATTGGTGGAACTCGGACGTGTGATGGTATATCGACGGTAATATATGTGGGCTCGGATTGGTTGGTGGTATATGGAATCGGATGGTGGTGGTATATGGACTTCAGAGAAATAGCAGATAAGCTGTGGTGGTATATGGTAGGGCGATGATGATGGTGCGGCGGCGGCGTGACAAATTGTGAACAGAACTCGAAACTTAAAGAACTAGACGCTAAGACCACAACTTGACACGACGATGCAACCGCAAAATTCAATAAAGCAAAAACCCTAAAAAAGATATGCAAAGGCTCAGATTGGTTCGGATTGATGAACTAACCCTAATTGTTTTTGGCTTTTTCCTGGACGTAGGTATGAAGAACAGACTCGATCTAAACTACGAAAAATCGTAAATCTCACCGAGCAACCTGGGGAATCTGATACCACTTGATAGAGCGAGGTGTCCCGATCTTTGATGAGATGAATCTATGTTTTTGGTGGAGTAGACTTTGACGATCCGACTACGAACGTGGAGGACGTCGAGCACTGACAATCGCTAAACCAACTCCGAGAGGTTATTGACCACGCCGGAGCACAACAAACTAGACCCCGAGGGTCTCCTCTCCTGCAAGCAAACAAGAACAAGCAAGAAACTAAGATTTGCAATCTGGATATGCGAATATAAGATGAAAGCTTTATTGATCGAGGTGGGGTTCTGTGACGTCTTGGTCTGGTCGTTGAACACAAACGAAGTACGCGAAGTTGCAGGCTATGGTGAACTTTTTAATCTAAACAAACCAAGTCTAAAACGGTGCCCTAAGGGCTGTATATATGGAGGAGAGGGGGTGGGATTTCGTGGGCCCTTGAAGGAGGGGTCCGAAACCAACCCTACTCTTGTTTCCCACACATACGGACTCTAAAATAGCCTATACTCAAGTATTTCGAAATTACATGGGCCTGGCCAATAATAAGGTGACGCAGCACCTATAATAGCCTTGGACGAATTATGAAGTGGCATCTTGTATATTTCGTCCAAGGCTTCCTGCAATCCTTATGGTGGCTTCAAAGGCCTGAAATCATCACTTTACTCCGTTCTTGTTCCCCTTGCGCATGCCATATCTCCATGCTTGAATTGCCCCAAGGTTCCTCTTCTTTGTCCAAGCTAGGCCCTCATTTGTAAGCAAAACAAATGTATCAATATTAGGGCAGCATCATATCTCATGAACATTAGAATCATTACCAAGAAACGAAAGTACCTGATATTAATTGGCGTGGGCGAGCTCTAGTAATGTACAGTATGTATAGCAGCAGGGGTGTGGGTGTAACAATGGTATTGATGTCCTCATCACCTACGGACTGATATATGAACAATAAATATAAAACATGCGCCATCCTTCATTTACAAAACTCAGAAAGACTAAAGGTCAGTCACGAGAAGGCAGGAGGTCTTTGTTGCATTGTAACCGAAGAATTCATGTTTACGTGGTCTACCTGATGAGGGACATCAATACCATTGTTACACCCACAGTCCCCAGCTGCTATACATAGTGGACCAATTACAGAGCTCGCGCACGCCAATTAAATTATCAGGTACTTTCGTTTCTTGGTAATGATTCAATGTTCATGAGAATATGATGCTGCCTAAATTGGATACATTTGTTTGCTACAAATGAAGGGCTAGCTTGGACAAGAAAAGATGGAACCTTGGAGCAGTTCAGCATGGAGATGATGGCATGCGCAAGGGGAACAAGAACGGAGTTACAAAGTGATGATTTCAGGACTTGAAGCCACCAAGAGTGCAGGAAGCCTTGGACGAAATATACAGATTGCTCACTTCATAAATTTTTCCAAGCTATAAGGTGCTGTCACCTATATTGGGCCAGGCCCATGTAATTCGAAATACTTGAGTATAGGCTTTTTAGAGTCCGTATGTGTGGGGAAAACAAGAGATAGGGTTGGTTTCGGACCCTCCTCTTCAAGGGCCACGAAATTCACCCCTCTTCCTCCCATATATACAGCCCTTAGGGCACCGTTTAGACTTGGGTTTTGTTTAGTTAAAAGTTGCCATCTGCAACTCGTCGTACTTCGTTTGTGTCAACGACAAGACCAAGACGTTCGATCCCCACCTTGATCAATAACTTCATCTATATTCGCAATATATCCAGATTGGCATTATCAATTCTTGCTTGTTCTTCGATTTGCTTGCAGGAAATAGACCTCTCGTGGTAGGTTGATCGTGCCTCCAGCTCGTCAGTACCTCAGGAGTTGGTTTAGCGATTGCTAAGGCGCACGTCCTGCACGTTTCGTAGTCGGATCGTCAAAGTCTTCTCCACCCAACGATAGTACATACTCATCGAAAGATCGGGGACCACCCCCTCTATCAAGTGGTATCAGATTCCCAGGTGCTCGGTGTAGATTTACAGTTTTTCGTAGTTTAGATCGAGTCTGTTCTTCATACCTACAGTCCAGGAAAAAGCCAAAAAAAAAATTTAGGGTTAGTTTCATCATATCGAACCAATCTGAGCTTTGCATAATCTTTTTAGGGTTTTGCTTTGTTGAATTTGCGGTTGCATCGTCGTGTCAAGTTGCTGGTCTTAGCGTCTAGTCTTTAGAGTTTCGAGTTCTGTTCACAAGTTGTCACGCCGCCCCGCCCACCATCATCATCACCCCTACGTAGACCACACACAGCTTATCTGTATTTCTCTGAGTCCATATACCACCACCGATCCGAGTCCATATACCACCACCATCCGAGTCCATATACCACCACCAAATCCGAGCCCCATATTACTACCGTCATATACCTATCACAGTCCGAGTTCCACCAGATTCATCTCCGCCACCAGTCCTAGTCCGAGTCCGTATTATTCCTTATTTTAGAGTCCAGATCAGCGATACTACGAGTCGTGAACAAGTCGGATTCCCAATTTTTGTGCTACCCGAGAAGAAAAATAGTTCCAGTTCGTGCACCCAGTCTGACAAGAAAAAAAAAATTTGGCTAGGCTTGTTTTAGACATTGTAGACTTTTTCGAAAAAAAAAATTGTTGCGGAGCCAAAAAAAAGAAAAAAGAGGAAAAAAAAAAGTGAAAAAAAAAAAAATTCAGAGTGTGCTCCCTCCTTGTTTACGTGGGCTGCAGCCGTGATTTTTGTTAGTGTTCTAGCTCGCGTCTCTAGCACGGTCTAGCCTAGGAACCAGCACAGATCGTCGTTGAGAGTTATTCAACATTGCATCTCTGAATTGATTATTGCATGACCCTTTTTGCTACCATATCAAGCCTTCCCCGCTCCACATACATCTACATGCGTTGCGTTTGACACCACCTGGCATCGCTCTGTCCAGCTCTGAGAGTTTTGACTACAAGGTTGCCGATCGCCACTGCTGCTGGTGGGTAAGAACTGGTAAGAATTGAGATTTGTTGACGGATTGTGACACCACACCCACACCACACCACTTTCTAGTAGTCTGTAGGATATATTTTGTTGTGTTTCTATTGCTGCTAACCATGGCAGGATCACAAGCCGACGAGATGACTGGTGAGAATGACGAACAGGAGTTGCATGATAAATTTCAGCAAATGATGAGTGGCCAGGTGGGAGATGTGCTAAACGATTTGAAGGGCCATGGAGAAGATAGAATGCATGGAGAAGCGTCGAGACAAGCTGGATAACAAGTTATGAATTGCCCACGCGCTCCCCAACCACCACCAGCTGCAACCTGTCGCACCTCGCCACGACACAACAAGCGCCCTTCCAAATCAGTTCGGACGAGCGAAGCGTTCCTCTTGAGGATGGCCAAACTTCTGGTGCTGCTGTACCTACTGTTGATGCTTCTTTGGCTCCTGCTCCTGCTGCTCTGGTGCCGAGGAGGAGGAGGATGATATTACGCGGGCGATTAATGAGGATGAGTTGATCAAAATCATAACTACGTGCAACCACAGCACCAGGTCGTCCCATGCAAATAATCGCAATGGTGTCTGCACCACCACTTCAGGTACGAGATCATGACCATCTTCCTAAATTAAAATTGAATATTCCACCATTCGATGGGTAGATATGTTCCTGATATAATCTTATTGGGAGTTAGAACTGAACAACGTTTTCAGTTTAAGATCCGAGGACACCGTGAAGTTGTTGCTATTGCCCGATGTTTGTGTTTCAATAGTTTTTCATTGTTGTTGTATGGTGGTCTGAACATTGTAGATTATATCTATTCCAGCTACGTGGGGCTGCTTTGAAAACTGCTATGCGTACTCGTTGGGTTCCACCATATATCAACGTGAATTACTTCAAATTGCAGCGCTTAAGACAAGGAAAAAATTCTGTAGAAGAATATTATCAGGATACAACTGGCATGATTTATAATGTGCTAATTGTTGAGGAGAATGAAGCTATTGCGTGTCACGTTTCATGGGGGATAAATAGGAGAGTACAGACCATTCAGAGTATAAGGAGTATATAAATATCAATCCGTTTTACTTCCATCTTGCTTGAAAAGCGTGAACGTGAAAAGTGGCAGGAGTCGACAGGCATTGGCAGCGAACTAATAATTTTCTGCAGGTCGTACTTCATCTGACACCGCAGTGCCTCCTCGCTCCCACACACGTCCTACTGCGGCACCATCTGCATCTTCGCCGCCAATTCCAACAGAGGATCAAGAAACACAGCACCCCACCACTGCTGCCAAGAGTACACCTTCTGGCCTGCCCAGACTCGTCTTCCATCTATGGCATCAACAGGGCACACACATGGATATTAGTTGTTGTCGTGTAAGGGAAGAGGTCATATGGCGAGAGAGAATGCCAATATCAGAGTGTATGATTGTACTGGGATGGGGGGTATGAGTCCGCTAGTTTTATGAGGAGGAGGACTTTGGCTCTATTACAATGAAGAACACGGTGGAGATGATTCTGATCATGATGAGACGCAATACAGGGTCCTGAAGACGCTGATAGGTATGAATGTTTAGTTGTCAACGTGTTTTGAGTGTGAAGGTACACAAGCTGAGCAAATAAGAGGCATAATTTGTCAATACAAAGGAGGTGTGAGGAACGTTCTGTTCGCGTCTCATAGATGGAGGGAAGCTTTGCAACTAAGCTTGGCAGCATGGAGATGGTGGAGAAGATATCTCTCACCACAAGACCACATCACACCTTACTATATCCAATGGTTCAACAATAGCGGCAAGGGTTAAGGGAACACGTACTATTCGAATGTGCATTTTAGTATCTCACATTGCGGATTATGTTGATTTGATGTGGTAACCATGCAAAGCTGTTCATTATATTTTACTTGGGCGTAAGACCATGGGCATTGAATATAAAAAATCTGTACACCATGGTAGAAACAATCAGGGATACTCTTGTTCATAAGAAAACAAGGATAAACATATATTCTTTGGGGCTTCTATGCCTCCTGTTCTATTTTTGAAAGATGATATTAAGATTGAGCTAGTAAAGGCAAAGCAAGGAATGAAAAATGAGTGAAAATCAGATTGTGGGCACAAAGAATTTTTGAGGCAAAATGACCTAATATATAAACCATCTAGTGTTGCTTCTGAAATTAATTGAAAAGTGCCTGCTTACTGCCACCAATCTGATATTGAGAGCTGATTTCAGCAATTCTTTTGCTTATGGCTTTTGTGTGGCACAGAGGCGTGATTTTCATTCGATGACGTGCTCTTCCTCTTGGGCCTTCTGCGTCCACCCCACTAACATTTTGCGAGTTTCCGACTCGTCTTTCCACCAAACCGTGCCACGGAATACCTACCTATTCGCGGGATTGATGCATACAGATGACCTTAATTCCAATCCCGTGCTCTCGTTTGTCCAAACCGTGCCGCCATAACCGTACCAATCCAGAGGAGACTAGGAAGGATTATGCGTCAAGTTACAGGAGCTGCTCGACAAGGTTAGGTCCTTGTGCTGTCCTATTATAGCCTAGTGCCAAAAAAGGATGGTATCGTTCGCTTATGTGTGTGATTCGTAGAGGCATTAATACATGATTACTATTCTTATCGTCATCCTCATTCCTAGGCTAGATGATATGCTTGATGAAATTGAGTGGCTCTACAATATTCTCCAAGTTGATTATGCGTAGTGGATACCATCAATTCGTATGAAATTGGGAGATGAAGGAACACGGCATTTAAAACTAGTTCGGTTAATATGAGTGTTTAGTCATAGCCTTTTGGGTTACTAATGCACCTAGTACTTTTCATGAGATTACATACAAGTTTATACGTGCTTTCATTGGGAACGATTTGTGGTATTATACTTTGATGAATATTGATTATAGCAAGATCTTTGGCAGGAACAATTTGGAACCATTACGTGTTGTTTTTATTGCTCTACGTGATGCACGTTTGTTTGGTAAACCTTGTGGGAAGTGGCACCTTTGCAACGCCGGACCGAGTATCTTTTCTTGGCTATGTTGTTACTCCCACAGGGATTGAAGTTGATAAAGCCCAGATTGAAAGCTATTGAGAGTTGGTCCGCAAGCCCAAAACGGTCACAACAAGTGATGGGTTTCCTTGGCTCGCTGGTTTCTATAGGGTTTTGTGAGAGATTATCAGACCTTGCTGCACCTCTCAACGAGATTACAAGAAGGGATGTGCTTTTGTGTTGGTGGTAACCGCACAGGAAGAGCTTCACACGGTGGTTTGAAGATAAGTTAACACATGCTCCTTTTACCTCAACTTCCTGATTTTAATAGACTTTTGAAGCTTGGAATGGGATGTTAGTGAATTGGATTAGGAGGTTTTGTTTACAAGATGGGCAAACTGTTGCATCTTTTCAAAAATTGTGGGTCCGTAGGTCTGAATTACTCGCTACTTATAAGGAATTAAATGCTCTTGTCTTCGTTTCACTTTTGGAATACATGGCAACATATGTTAATGGCCCCAAGAATTTTATCATTCTTATCATGAATCTTTGAACATATTAAAGTCAGCAAAACTGAACCAAGACAGCCAATGGGTTGATTCATTGAGACT
>JAAAXO010000129.1:52018-127997 GCA_011799875.1 Thinopyrum elongatum | reverse complement strand
GGCATTTCCAATGAACATTCATTTAAACACAACCAAGTAAGCAAGAAAGATGTCATTTACCACTTTTATATGTACTTCCGTTTGGGACCCTAAAAGTGGATTTCTACATGTCGTGAAAGTGGTGTTCTCATTTTGGGACCCTAAAATAGAACTTTCGATCAACTAAAAGGGGAGAATGAAGGTTAATTTTTTCACAAGTTAGTCTGTAACGTGAATGAAAACCTCATATACTACTGGTACTAATCTGTTTTCAAAGTGAAAAATAGTATGCTCGTCCTCAAGCTTTCTTCAGTGATGCCAAGTGCGACTCCTTCCAAACCCTTTTGGCAAGATTGGATCAATTAACCCATTTGAAACTTCCACGTGGGTCAGATTGAACTACGAAGTAAAACGCGAGAAATGGTTAAATCCTCCCCTATAAGGAATTCTTCTTGATTTATTTTTTGTTTGAATATTTAATATGGTAATTAGTCTTTTTTGGATTCTGATATTGAGTATATGTGCAATCATGTTGGTGTTACAATTCATATGATCATTTTGAACTAAATATGATAGGCCATGATTGTTGCTGGATTGCTTCGAGTATGATCTCTATTCTCTATGTGTTACACACTATTCTTAATGAATGGATGAGTGAACTTTTGTTGAATGAACACAGTAAACCCTGTTATAACTCGGCATACCACTTGTTACTGTAACTTGCAAATTTAATCGGATGATATAACTTTAAACTAGTTGTGCCTTTCCTGGACTTGTGATGAATTTTAGTTTGGCATTGGGATAGCTTTCATGTCTTATAATTTCATTGTATCTCCACTACGTCAGCATGTTTCTCTCTTCACGCTCTGTGTTTTAAGAAAAATGTGTCCTTATTCAGGAGTTTGGGATCATACAAGCTTGAATATTAGTTTTTTCAGTTTTCATAATGTACAATTTATAAACTTCTATGATTAGTGACTACTGATAATGCTGTACACATCTCGAGAACTTCCTTGGAATACATCCTAACCTTTTTGTATTTTTATCAGTAATTTAACAGTTGATGCGAAGTTCTACCAATATCAGCTTCCACATGTGCCGCATGGTTAGGGTGGGATGCTAGGGCACCCACTATGGCGAAATACTAAAAATGGGCATACCTAAGCTAAATCCAACAGCACACTGTTTGCAAATAATGTGGTTGCCAGCTATTTGTGGTTCAATCATTACCAATGGATCAGATCTTAATGGAGTTTTTCCATCATAAGGGGACCATGTCACAGCTGATAAATCAAGAAATGTCACTGTTCAGGCCTCCCCTATACCTAAGGTTGACTCGTCTATTAGCATATTACCTCTAGGATAGGGGTCTGATGTGCCATAAAGCATTGGTGCTACTTCACGAATGTGAGTGCACCAAGATCATTTACTATGGAGTCAACAACGACGTCGTTGGAGATGCCACAATTTGGAGCAAACTAAGGAGATAAGTGCCAGAAATACAAAGGTCTAGCATCTACCAAGCCATTTTCACCGTCTAATAAAGGCACACCCTTGAGTAAGACTAATAGATGATCAAATAATTAGTCCACAACACCAATTAGCACAAGTTTGGCACATACCTTCTCAGCACAAGCAAGGAACCTCCTGCCAGTAAGGATGCCCTCGAAAGCAACATGCCTCTTGCTGTCTTCCGTGTTCAGCACAAAACAAGGACGTCAGTTGTAGTCCCTGGAAATTGGAGTCATCCGTGGTAGCGGGGTCTGCACGTGCAAAGGAAAGCCAGAGACTTCGGAAGAAAACTTCAGATCATGCTCAACATAAAAACCCCAAATCCAAACCCTAACCCTAACCCTAGCTCTGCAACTCACCTGATGATGTTGTCGTCTGAAGCTGAGTTGGTACTTGTAAGAATTCTCGTTGTTTCGTCATCAGTCAGGACACCATGGTGAGGCGGCGCGATCGGAGATGTGGGAGGGGGGGCGCGGCGAACGAGTGGGAGCAGAGAGGGAGAAGTCGAGCGAGAGAGAATAGGGCTGGGGGTGGGCTGTACCAATTCTGGGGGTTTGACAGTAGCGGCTCGACCGGCCCGGCGCACGGCGTCTGATGCCGTCTAACTGCTCGGAGGATGAACATGCCACCACGTGACAAAAGCGGGTCCACCTGTCATAATCCTAATTAAAAAACCCGAACCGAGGACTAGTGTTTTTTTGCAAAAACAATAGCCTGGGAATTAGTGTTTGGGCACAAGACCCGAATGTGAGTTCCTGCAAACCTAGCCTTCAATGTCTATGTTCTTTGCATTCACTAGTTGGCAAGGATTCACCAATGGTCGCCATGCGTTGAGTTCTCCTTGTGCATGATATGGTGACCAGTGACCATGCATATATGTGTATCACACGTTACTAATACTTCCAGTTCAAAAAAGTTACGCTTTTAGTCAATCTGTCGGTCTCCAGCTATGTACGCGTGTGTGTTTGGCACTTTTGGCGGAGATGGGTATCCTAATTTGATTACTCCGTCATTTTTTTCTCGCATGCAACAAATATTAAATCAGGGCATTTACGGTAGATTGTTCAGTCACCTTTCTTTTTTCTCATAGAGGGAATACCATCCGGGCATTTTTTTTATCAGGCCAAATGGCCATGTCATTTACAGCTCGCTTACAAGAAATTTCTTTGGGGGGGGGGGGTATAAATCGACCAAATTACAGAGAATATCATGCTATAGTGTGCGCTGTTTCGTTGGCCTCCTCGGCAAAGCAAGAACTCCACAGTCGTACATCAGCCCGTCGTGCAAAACTTACATTAGCCTTGTTTTCTTTGCAATTCAAATTCTTCGCTCTGGCCCTTGAAATCAAAATCACAAAGATTTGTTCGCTTCCACATAAAGAATCAAATCATACAGCAAAAAATAATTAAAAGGGCAGTTGGCCCCGCACCTCCACTCCGGTTAATCCCCTTCCACCATAGACATCTCCTCCGAATGGTTTACTGTTGGTTTTATCCAATTTCCTTCCAAAATTCTTCCCATGAAATTTTCTCTGCACGAAACATTTTTCTCTTTCCCTTCATTCTGGCCCTTGATGAATCAAAATCATAGAGATTAGTCGCCTCGCATAAAGGAATCTAATCATATGGCTAAAACAGAGTTAAATCATAACGCCATCCCAGGAATCAAACATTCTTCTATGCTTTCCCTAAACAAAAAACCCCGATCTCCCACCACATCATCCACCCCGACTCCTCTCTTCTATGCCCTAACCCCTTGCTTCTATGGCTTTGTGTCGAGCCAGAGGCACCGCTGCTCACCCACGTCGATGACCAGGTGAGCATGCTCCAGTCCTCGGCCTCCCTACCACAGCCCAAACGGTTGGCGTTGGCCCACTGATGATGACATGTACCTAGGGTAGGGTCTAGACTTGACCTACATGCCCTGCCCAAGGACACTACACAAGAGGCCAAGGCCTACAAAGATAGAAAGAGGATACCGACTGGAATCTTCACAGGATGCAATCCACTCGACGATGGATCCACTCGGATACCCCAATTCCACTCGACCGTCGTTATTCACTCGGAAGACAAGATTCACTCGAAGGACAGAAGGCCTAAAGTCACCCCTGAATGGGAACGGTCGGGCATCACTCTGTAGCCTTAAGGTTCATTAAATGCGGGCGTTACCATAAAGTAACTCGTGCCATTATTCTCTCATGAAACCTTGTGTAACTGAGGACGGGAAGGGGTCGGCGCACTCTATATAAGCCACCCTCCCCTCAGGCACAGGGTTCGCTCCTCCTGTAACGACACACTCCAATCAACAAGCCTCCGCGGCACCGGTCGAGACGTAGTGTTGTTACTCCTCCGAGGAGGGCCTGAACTCGTAAAACCGAGTGTACGACCTCGCCGTAGCTAGGATTGCCCTCTCCTACGTACCTATCTCTACTGTCAGATCGTTCCCACGACAGTGGCGCCCACCAAGGGCGGCGTCTAAGCAACTTCTGGTGAGGTTGCATCTTCGATCTCGTCAACATAGTTTCCGGCGGTGGATTGTCTTTGGGTCGAGAGTCCCGTCGCTGCCGTCTCCGCGCACGCGTCACCTCATCGCCGACATTCAGCTTGGCTCCAAGAGGCCCCCCTCGACGTCGAGCGCTCCCCATTCTTCGGGGCGTGCACTTCCACGTGAGAGTCCTACAGCGTCTCGCGGCAGCCGTCGACTCAAATATGGTCGGCTCCCGCGGCGTCTTCGGTTCCCGCTGCCCGTCGCCGCAAGCGATCCGGTGGCTGCGGCCTCAGCGGTGTGTGAAGCACGCGGTGGCCCGTCAGTCGGCCAACCTGAAATCGCGGCAATCGAGCCCAATGAGTCCCTTTATGGCTTGTTGATCATCTGTCGACTGGCCACTCAGATACTCTCTCTGAGTGCGAAAGCAATGAGCCCGCGGCGGAAGTCCTCATGGTTGGTCTCAGCGCAGCGCCAGGCTTTCCCCGTGGCGGGGGTGGTAGCGGCGGTCCATCGCGCGACCAGATGAGTACTATCCTCAAGCTCCACTAGGAACAAAGGGAAGAGCTGCAGCACAGAAATGATCAAGCTCTCCCAGACCCCCATCGTTGGGGAGACCCCGAAGCTCAGTCCTTGAAGGTGCGCGCGCAGTAGCCACTCTGGCTCAGCATGCGCACCTGGAATCTTCAGCAAGCACGACGACCATGCCCGCAGACATATTGCAAGTTCCAGTCGACGGCAAAGGCAGTTGTTCCAACTGGACCTCAGGATGAGTGTCAGGTATACCGTACTCCGATCCAAATGTCACAGCAACTGTGCGTAATGCAGATTCGATCCAGCCGTCCCGTTCCGAGGCTGGTAGAGGCTACAGCAGATTCGGGCACTGCTCATGGGCGGCCGGAGAACAGAACTCGGCTGTTTCCCAGTCGCGCAACAGACTTATAGCAGGTGTGTCATGGCAGACACAGTTCAGTGGCACACAACCCAACATCGCCTCTTCGGCATGAAGATCATGGCTATCGCCAGGGCCAGTACCTGGGTCGAGGCCACGTGCATTTTGACCCTCGATACCACCGTGATGACCGCCGTCGAGTGCCTATGCCCCCTCCGAGGGTGGTTCGTACGGCCCCGGCGGTTATGATGACAGGCGCCCGTACGGCGATGAGAGGAGGATTCCAGTCGACCTCGAGAGCCGGGTTTGATGCAAGGTCAGTCCACATGCAGCGGCCTGGTCGACAGCAGGCAGAGCTACAGAGAAGGTTTGGACAGAGATTACCGAGTGGGAGTAGAGCGTTCGTCTCTGGGCCCAGTGTTTCAGCAGAGCCATTCGAGCTGCTGAGATTCCTCCCAACTTCAGATTGGCTGCAGGAGTGAGCAAGTTTACTGGCGAGTCAAAGCCCGACACGTGGTTGGTGGATTACCGAGTGGCAGTGCAGATTGGCAGAGGCAATGATGAAGTAGCCATGAAGCACCTGCCCTTGATGCTTGAAGGCTCAGCTAGGGCCTGGTTGAATCAGTTGACCCTGCTAGCATTTACTGTTTGGAAGACTTGGCCTGAGTGTTTATCAAGACATTTGAAGGCACTTGCAAGCGTCCCGCTGGACTGTCTGAGTTGCAACATTGTGTCCAAAAGCCGAATGAAACTTTGGGAGATTACATCCAGCGTTGTACTACATTTCACCATCTGGTGGAGAATGTTTCAGAGCACCAAGCAGTCTGCGCTTTCAAGGAAGGCGTATGGTACAGAGAGCTCACACTGAAATTTGGTCGCTCTGGGACCATGACTCTGAATCGGATGATGAAGATAGCCACTCGGTACGCGAATGGCGAAGAAGAAGACCGATCTGTAATGGCAAAGGGAAGACAGTCGACCCGACGCTGGGGGCGGAAATCCCAGTCGGAAGCAGAAACGCAAAGTTGATGCCGCAGGCCAGGCTGAAGCTGCAGTGGTGAATACCCAAGGAAAGTTCAATGGAAAGCCCAAGGGGCCATGGATACCCAAGAACATCAAGGACCAGTCGGGCCAGGATGTCGCTGTGGTACGTGTGCCACCTCACGAAGAAAGATGATGAGTGCAACTTGATTTTGTCCAAACACCCCACTTGACAGTGCAGATTCCTTATCCAGCTGTTCGTGAAGGTCAGCACAGTGAGAAGGGCTCTGATAAGGATGAAGATGAAGAAAAAGGCAGATAATTACCCAAAGGTCAACTCAACCGGTAATTTTGCTGACATCGAGAGGCAAATTCGAACTGAAAATTATCAACAGAGAGGTGAACATGGTTGCTCAGCAGCTACAACATACCTCAAGTGGCCAAAGACTCCTATCACCTTCGATCAGTCGGATCACCCAGCTCACGTTGCTACCCCGGGCGGCAAGCTTTGGTGGGACCCAGTCGTTGGAGGCACTCGACGCGTAAAGTTCTCATGGATGGTGGCAGTGATTTGAACATTCTGTATGCTGAAACCCTTCAGGGGATGGGCATTCTGATGTCTCGACTCAGTGAGAGCAACATGCAGTTCCACGGAGTCATCCCAGGAAAGAAGGCGAAATCACTCCGGGCAGATTGCTTTAGATGTGGTTTTTGGTGATTCAAAGAATTTTTGCAAAGAAAAGCTGACGTTTGAAGTGGTAGATTTTCACAGTGCCTATCATGCTATTTCGGCAGACCGGCGTATGCTCGGTTCATGGCCCGTCCATGTTACGTATATCTCAAACTGAAGATGCCCAGACCCAAAGGTGTGATCGGTCACTGGGAAAAAGACAGAGAGCAGAGGAGGGACTCAGAAGGGTTCCAAGATCGCTGACGAGCAAATGGCGGTGGTAGAACTAGAAGAGTACAAGAAGAATGTGATCGAGTGATTTGCTCCGTTTAAGAAGCTGCTTCTGAGTCCGCATTTCAGTCGGCTGGCGAGACGAAACCAGTTCACATTCACCTGGAAGATCCACAAGCTGCTCCGACCCACATCTCAATGACACTCGACAGCAAATACGAAGCCGCGCTCATCCAGTTCCTCCATGAGAACTGGGACATCTTCGCATGGAAACCATCAGACATGCCAGGTGTACCCAGGGGGCTAGCTGAGCACCTTTTGCGGGTCGACTCAAAGGCCAAACCTGTCAAAGAGCATCTCCGTCGTTCCGCGGCGGAGAAGGAAAGGCGATTGGCGAGGAAGTGGCGGCTCCTGGCAGCTGAGTTCATACACAAGATGTACCACTCCGAGTGGCTCCCTAACATCGTCATGGTCCCCAAGAAGGATAATTCACTCCGCATGTGCATTGACTTCAAGCATATCAATCGGGCTTGCCCGAAAGATCATTTTCCGCTCCCTCGCATCGATCAGATAGTCGACTTGACTGCGGGGTGTGAGCGTTTGTCTTTTCTTGATGCGTATTCCGAATACCATCAGATCCGACTGTATTGGCCAGATGAAATAAAAACGGCCTTCATCACCCCATTCGGGTGTTTTTGCTATGTCGCCATGCCATTTGGTCTCAAAAACGCTGGCGCCACATTCATGCGCATGATTCAGAAGTGCCTGCTCACACAGATCAGTCGGAATGTGGAGGCGTATATGGACGATATTGTGGTTAAGTCACACAAAGGTTCTGACCTGCTGACTGACCTCGCTGAAACCTTTGCCAATCTGAGAAGGTACGTAATTAAGTTGAATCCGTCCAAGTGCACATTCAGAGTGCCCGGAGGAAGTATCTGGTTTTCTCGTTTCCAAAATGAGGGATAGATGCCAATCCCGAGAAGATCGGTGCAATTCTCCGAATGAACACTCCTGTGCGTGTGCATGATGTCCAGAAGCTCACAGGTTGTCTCGCTGCACTAGTCGGTTCATTTCTCGTCTCGGTGAAAAGGCACTGCCCCTTTACCGACTGATGAAAAAGTCTGACACGTTCGAGTGGACTCCCGAAGCCGAAGCATCGTTTGTGGAACTCAAAGCCCTGCTCTCCACTCAGCTGGTGCTTGCTGCTTCGAACAGCAAAGAGCCTCTACTCTTATACATTGCAGCCACTGGTCAGGTCGTCAGCACAATGCTCTTAGTTGAGCGAGAAGAAGAAGGCAAAGCCTATAAAGTACAACGTCCAGTGTACTATATCTCTGAAGTCTTGACTCCATCCAAGCAGAGGTATCCACATTACCAGAAGCTTGTTTATGGAATTTACTTGACTGCGAAAAGTTGCACATTATTTCCATGACCACTCGGTTTCGTCGTCTTTGATGCTCCATGTCTGAGACCATGAACATCGGAGTGCAACTGGTCGAGTGGCTAAGTGGGCAATTGAACTTCTCCATTTGGATATCAAGTTTGAAGCAAAGAAGGCGATCAAATCTCAAGCGCTCGCAGATTTCTTGGCCGAGTGGATTGAACAGCAACAGCCGACTCAAGTTCAGTCGGAACACTGGACTATGTCCTTTGATGGGTCTAAGATGTTAAATGGTTCTTGTGCCAGAGTGGTCCTGGTGTCCCCAAGAGGTGATAAACTCAGTTATGTCCTCCAGATTCACTTTGATTCCTCCAATAACGAAGCTGAGTATGAAGCACTCCTCTATGGGTTGCGTATGGCCATCTCACTTGGCGTCCGTCGCCTGATGGTCTACGGCGACTCAGATTTGTTGGTCAATCAGGTGATGAAGGAGTGGGACGTCAGGAACCCTGCCATGACTGGATACTGCAATGCAGTGAGGAAATTAGAGAAAAAGTTCGAGGGATTGGAGCTTCACCACATTCCCCGACTCAAAAATGAAGCAGCTGACGATCTGGCAAAGATAGGATCCACTTGGAAGCCCATCCCCAGCAATGTGTTTTTAGAACCCCTCCATTACCCTTAATACAGAAATCCTTTCACTGAAGAGCCTCCCCAAGCGAAAAATCCTAGCGATCCGACTGAAATTGAGATACCTGCTATTATTGACTTGGTGATGGAGATCCTAGTAATCACCCCCGACTGGACAGTGCCATAAATCGCATATCTGCTCAGGAAGGAACTTCCAGAAGATGAAGTTGAAGCAAGACAAATTGTTCGCAGATCCAAAGCATTCACAGTAATCAATGGGCAGCTTTATATAGAGAGTGTCACCGGCGTCGCCCAACGATGCATTTCCCCAGAAGAAGGTCGACTGATTCTGGAAGAGATTCACTCGGGGACCTATGGTCATCATGCGTCCTCTCAGACAATTGTGGCCAAAGCATATCGAGTAGGATTTTACTGGCCGCCTGCCAATGAAGCTGCAAACGAAATTGTTCAAAAGTGCGAGTGATGCCAGTTCTACGCAAACATGTCCCATAAACCTGCATCTGCCCTGAAGACCATTCCACTCGTCTGGCCTTTTGCTGTGTGGGGTTTGAACATGATTGGGCCACTCAGAACCGGGAGAAGTGGCTTCACTCATTTACTTGTCGCAGTCGACAAGTTCATCAAGTGGATTGAAGCCAAGCCTATCAAGAACCTAGACTCACGCATAGCAATCAAGTTTATAAAAGAGCTGATATTCCGATATGGTGTTCCGCACAGTATTATCACAGACAACAGCTCAAACTTTGATTCGGAAGAATTCAGAGCATTATGCGCTTCCCAGGGCACTCGGGTAGATTACGCATCCGTTGCGCACCCGCAGTCGAATGGGCAAGCTGAAAGAGCAAATGGTTCAGTCATTGCTGTTGTTGGCATGCCAGCTGTTGTTGGTTCAGTCATTGCCAATGCATGAAATATTAATGCAGTTTTGCCATCATAAGGGGACTGTGTCACAACTGATGAATTACTAAGTGTCACTATTTTGGCCTCCTCTGTACCTAAGGATGACTCATATGTTCTCATAGTACCTGCAGGATAGGGGTCTGATGTGTGAGAGGGCACTGGTGCTACTCCCACGAATGTGAGTGCACGAAGATCATTTACTATGTAGGTCAACAACGACGTCGTTGGACATGCCAAAAAATTTGAGCAAAGTAGGGAGATATGTGCAAGAAATGCCAGTGTTCTAGCATCGACCGGGCCATTTTCGCCATCTGATAAAGGCAGACCCTTGAGTAATGACTTAATAGAGAAAACATATGGCAATTTGTCTAATGAACATTCATTTAAACACAACCAAATTAAGGAATGAAAGATATCATTTACCACTTTTTATATGTACTTCCGTTTGGGACCCTAAAAGTGGATTTCTACATGTCGTGAAAGTGGTGTTCTCATTTTGGGACCCTAAAATAGAACTTTCGATCAACTAAAAGGGGAGACTGAAGGTTAATTTTTTCACAAGTTAGTCGCGTAATGTGAATGAAAACCTCATATACTACTGGTACTAATCATTTTTTTCAAAGTGAAAAATAGTAATGCTCGTCCTCAAGCTTTCTTCAGTGAAGCCGAGTGCGACTCCTCTCCAAACCCATTTGGCAAGATTGGATCAATTAACCCATTTGAAACTTCCACGTGGGTCAGATTGAACTACGAAGTAAAACGCGAGAAATGGTTAAATCCTCCCCTATAAGGAATTCTTCTTGATTTATTTTTCGTTTGAATATTTAATATGGTAATTAAGTCTTTTTGGATTTCTGATACTGTAGGTATATGTGTAATCATGTTGGTGTTACAATTCATATGATCATTTTGAACTAAATATGTATAGGCCAATGATTGTTGCTGGATTGCTTCGAGTATGATCGCTATTCTCTATGTGTTACACACTATTCTTAATGAATGGATGGAGTGAACTTTTGTTTGAATGACCACAGTAAACCCTGTTATAACTCGGCATACCACTTGTTACTGTAACTTGGCCAAATTTAATCGGATGATATAAACTTTAAACTAGTTGTGCCTTTCCTGGACTGTGATGAATTTTAGTTTGGCATTGGGATATCTTTCATGTCTTATAATTTTCATTGTATCTCCACTACGCACATGTTTCCTTCTTCACACTCTGTGTTTTAAGAAAAAATGTGTCCTTATATCAGGAGTTTGGGATCATTACAAGCTTGAATATTAGTTTTTTCAGTTTTCATAATGTACAATTTATAAACTTCTATGATTAGTGACTACTCATAATGCTTGTACATATCTCGAGAACTTCCTTGGAATACATCCTAACCTTTTTGTATTTGTTATCAGTAATTTAACAGTTGATGCGAAGTTTACCAATATCTAGCTTCCACATGTGCCGCATGGTTAGGGTGGGATGCTAGGGCACCCACTATGGCTGAAATACTAAAGATGGACATACCTCAAGCTAAATCCAGGATCACACTGTTTGCAAATAATGTTGGCTTGCCAGCTATTTGTGGTTCAATCATTACCAATGGATCAGATCTTAATGGAGTTTTTCCATCATAAGGGGACCATGTCACAGCTGATAAATCACGAAATGTCACTGTTCAGGCCTCCCCTATACCTAAGGTTGACTCGTCTATTAGCATATTACCTCTAGGATAGGGGTCTGATGTGCCATAAAGCATTGGTGCAACTTCCACAAATGTGAGCGCACCAAGATCATTTATGATGGAGGTCAACAATGACGTCGTTGGAGATGCCAACAATTTGGTGCAAACTAAGGAGATACGTGCCAGAAATACCAAAGGTCCAGCATCTACCAAGCCATTTTCACCATCTAAGAAAGGCACACCTTAGAGTAATGACTTAATAGATGATCAAATAATTAGTCCACAACATCCAATTGGCACAAGTTTGGCACATACCTTCTCAGCACAACCAAGGAACCTCCTGCCAGTAAGGATGCCCTCGAAAGCAACATGCCTCTCTGCCGTCTTCCCGTGTTCATGGTACAAAACAAGGACGTCAGTTGTAGTTCCCTGGAAATCGGAGTCATCCGTGGTAGCAGGGGTCTGCACGTGCAAAGGAAAGCCAGAGACTTCGGAAGAAAACTTCAGATCAAGCTCAACATAAAAATCCCCAAATCCAAACCCTAACCCTAACCCTAGCTCTAGCAACTCACCTTAATGATGTTGTCGTCTGAAGCTGAGTTGGCGTACTTGTAAGAATTCTCGTTGTTGCCATCATTAGTCCAGGACACCATGCCGATGCGGCGGCGGTCGGAGATGTGGGAGGGGTCGTCAACGGCGAACGAGTGGGAGCAGAGAGGGAGAAGTCGAGCAAGAGAGAATGAGGGCAGGGGGTGGGCCTGTACCGATTCGGGGGGTTTGACAGTAGCGGCTCGAACCGGCCCGGAGCACGGCGTCTGACGCCGTCTAACGGCTCGGACGGATGAACATGCTGCCACGTCGACAAAAGCGGGTCCCACCTGTCATAATCCTACTTAAAACGACCGAACCGAGCGACTAGTGTTTTTTGCAAAAACAATAGCCTGGGAATTAGTGTTTTGGGCACAAGACCGTTGAATTGTAGTTCCGGCAAACCTAGCCTTCAATGTCGATGTTCTTTGCAATTCACTAGTTGGCAAGGATTCACCAATGGTCGCCATACGTTTGAGTTCTCCTTGTGCATGCATATGTGACCAGTGACCATGCATGTATGTGTATCACACGTTACTAATACTTCCAGTTCACAAAAAGTTACGCTTCCAGTCAATCTGTCGGTCTCCAGCTATGTACGCGTGTGTGTTTGGCACTTTTGGCGGGAGTTTGGGTATCCAATTTGACTACTCCGTCATTTTTTTGTCGCATGCAACAGAGAATATCATGCTATAGTGTGCGCTGTTTCGTTGGACTCCCTCTGGCAACGCAAGAACTCCACAGTTCCTATTTGTTTGCTTCCACATAAAAGAATCAAATCATAAAACAAAAAAGAATTCAAAGGGGAGTTGGCTTCCTCACCTCCACTCCGGTTAATCCCCTTCCACCATAGACATCTCCTCCGAATGGTTTTTACTGTTGGTTTTATCCAATTTCCTTCCAAAATTCTTCCCATGAATTTTTCTCCGCACGAAGCGTTTTTCTCTTTCCCTTCATTCTGCTGGCCCTTGATGAATCAAAATCACAGAGATTAGTTCGCCTCGCATAAAGGAATCTAATCATATGGCTAAAATAGAGTTAAATCATAACTTGCCATTTCCCAGTAATCAAACATTCTTCTATGCTTTCCCTACCAAAAAAATCCCGATCTCCCACCACATCATCCACCCCGACTCCTCTCTTCTATGCCCTAACCCCTTGCTTCCATGGCTTTGTGTCGAGCCAGAGGCACCCGCTGCTCACCCATGTCGATGACCAGGTGGGCACGCTCCAGTCCCCGGCCTCTTACCACAGCCAAAACAGGTTGGCGTTGGCCCACATCTGGGCATTTCTTTGCGTCCTCAACAACCCCATCCTTCTGATGCAACACTCCTGCCCGCAGCACCGCCCCGCTATGGATCTCGCCGCCGCAGTAGCTAGCTACGTGCCCGTGCTAACCCACGCCTGGGCCTCCACCACCTCTGGACTTGAGGTGTGCGCACGATGGTCGAGGTTGTGGGCGGCACATGAGCGCATCAGCCTGTATCTTCCTCGAGGACGCCATCCTTGCTGATGTTTCCTCCACTTCTGCCATGGCGCTGGAGTCCTCCTCCTCCTCGTCCAAGGCAAGGCTAGTGCCGGTGGGCATCAAGATGCAGACCACAACCAACAAGAGTGAGTACAGGGCTGTGACGAGTCTGCAGGCGGTGAAGCGGTGCGCAGAGAAGATGAAGAGCACGAAGGTGTTCAAGAGCCTCGTGCCCACCAAGGTCTCTTTGCACAACATCCACACGCCAATTTAGTTTCATATTGCTACACACATAATTGCTCAAGAAATCTCAGGGTGAAAGGATTTCTACAATAGGACTTGCTTGCTTGCAAGGATTAAAATAACTAGGAGTTCCACCAAATTGTATGTGTGTGATGGAACTTTTAAACTTCACTTCCTATTCAATTAGGTGTGTAGTCGTGAGATAATCGATTCAAAAAAATCATGTGGATTTCAGGATAGGAGGGCAGCTTCGCGGAGGTGGGGGGGTCAAAAAGCAAGGCGATGATGTTGTGTCTATTTTTGTGTAGTTTGTTTCAGAGAAGTCATACTGATTTCTCTCAATATTTGTCTATCTGAGGATAAATTAGTCAAAGGCAGGCTTCAGTTAAGACTGGTCTAGAACTAATTGAACAATGCCAACTTTGCATAGTTGTATGTCATTTCGGGTTGTCTAAATTTCATATCACCCGGAGTTGTCTGATATCTCCGAATATGATGATCTCACGAGGTAATAAATTTTACAACATTATACTAAGCATACTTAGATTGAAAAATTAAATCATGCATGCGTTCAGTAACTAAATTCAAAATCATGTTGTGGTTTTCTTTAATTTCTATGCTCCAGGCACTTTTTTTGGCAATTGTTGGGGAAATATTTGGTTATGTTTGATTTTTGTCTTTCTTTCACGGTAATATATATTTTATCATAATGTGTGGACGTTCAACTATGATATCATATAATCCTTCACTGATCCGCCGATGAAATTACTAAATGATGGACATAGCAATGCACACACATTGTCATAGTTTGGATTCACTAGATGACCCGTTGCACCGATGGCGCAAAAGGCGAGAGAGAACCAAGCATTCAAACCATGCAAGTAAGAATATTTAGAGACCAATCATCAACAAAAGGCATTGATGTTGAGGTCTTCAAGAGAGGGTTGGCATTTTTTCCCTATTTCACGGCTGATTCTATTGAAGAACTAAACGCAAGCACTTAGGGCCATATTCTTAATAGCATGCCAGTTGTTGTGGTTCAGTCGTTGACTATGCATCTAATCTTAACAAAGTTTTGACATCATAAGGGGACCAAGATCATTTACTATGGAAGTCAACAACGACGTCATTGGAGATGCCAACAATTTTGAGCAAACTAAGGTTGTAAGTGGAAGCAATGCCAATGGTCTAGAATCTACCGGGAAAATTTTCCCGTCTGATGAAGGCACACCCTTGAGCAATGACTTAATATAGAAAAAAGATGGCTATTTGTCTAATGAATATTCACTTGAACACAACCAAAGTAAGTTATGAAAGATGCCATTTACCACTTTTTATTTGTAGCTCCATTTCAGACCCTAAAAGAGGATTTCTACATGTTGTGAAAGTGGTGTTCTCATTTTGGGACCCTAAAACAGAATTTCTGATCAATTAAAAGGGGAGAATGAAGGTGATCTTTTGTAACCAGTTATTCTACCAATAACACAAATGAAAACCTGATATACTACTGGTAATAATCATTGTTTTCAAAGCAAAAAAGACTACTTATCATCCTCGTTTATTATTCAATAATACCATGTGGAACTCCTTTCCAAACCCTTTTGGAAATATTGGATCAATTAACCCATTTGAGACTTCCATGTAGGAAAGATTAAACTACGCAGTAAAACATGGCAAACGATTAATACTCCAAAGTAATTCCCCTTGATTTATTTTAAGTGTGAATAATTAATATGGTAATTAAGTCTTGTTTGGATTTGTGATATTGCAGGTTATATGGGTAATCATGTTGGTGTTACAATAGGTGGCTCATATGATCATTTTGAACTACATACTTATAAGCCAATGATTGTTGCTGGATTGCTTCGAGTATGATCTGTATTCTCCGTGCGTTACATACTATTCTTGATGAATGGATGGAGTGAACTTTCATTTTAATGACAATAGTAAACCCTATTACAAATTGCATACCCCTTGTTACTCTGAGTTTCCAAATTTAATTTGGATGATATTACATTAAACTGGTAGTGTCGTGGCAGGAATATGATGAATTTAATTTTGCATTGGGATAGCTTTCATGTATTCTAATTTTCATTTTATCTCTGCTTTGCACATGTTTCATTCTTCACATGATGAGTTTTAGCTAAATTTTGTCCTTATATTAGGAGTTTGGGATAATTACAAGATTGAACATTAGTTTTTTCAGTTTTCATAATGTACAATTTATAAACTTCTATGATTAGTGACTACTGGTAATGCATGTACATATCTCGAGAACTACCTTGGAATACATCCTAACCCTTTGTGTATTTGTTATTAGTAATTCAGCAGTTGATGCGAAGCCTACCAATATCCAGCTTCCACATGTGCCGCATGGTTAGGGTGGGATGCTAGGACACCCACTATGGCTGAAATACTAAAGATGGGCATACCTCAAGCTAAATCCAGGAGCATACTGTATGCAAATAATGTTGGCTTGCCAGCTATTTGTGGTTCAATCATTACCAATGGATCGGATCTTAATGGAGTTTTTCCATCATAAGAGGAACATGTCACAGCTGATAAATCAAGAAATGTCACTGTTCAAGCCTCCCCTATACCTAAGGATGACTCATCTATTAGCATATTACCTCCAGGATAGGAGTCTGATGTGCCATAAGGCATTGGTGCTACTTCCACGAATGTGAGTGCACCAAGATCATTTACTATGGAGGTCAACAATGACGTCGTTTGAGATGCCAACAATTTGGAGCAAACTAAGGAGGTAAGTGCCAGAAATACCAAAGGTCTAGCATCTACCGAGCCATTTTCACCGTCTAATAAAGCACACCCTTGAGTAATGACTTAATAGATGATCAAATAATTAGTCTACAACATCCAATTAGCACAAGTTTGGCACATACCTTCTCAGCACAAGCAAGGAACCTCCTGCCAGTAAGGATGCCCTCGAAAGCAACATGCCTCTCTGCTGTCTTCCCGTGTTCATGGCACAAAACAAGGACGTCAGTTGTAGTTCCCTGGAAATCGGAGTCATCCGTGGTAGCAGGGATCTGCACGTGCAAAGGAAAGCTATAGATTTCGGAAGAAAACTTCATATCAAGCTCAACATAAAAATCCCCAAATCCAAACCCCAACCCTGACCCTAGCTCTAGCAACTCATCATGATGATGCTGTCGTCTGAAGCTGAGTTGGCGTACTTGTAAGAATTCTCGTTGCTGCCGTCATCAGTCCAGGACACAATGGCGATGCGGCGGCGGTCAGAGATGTGGGAGGGGGCGGCAGCGGCGAATAAGTGGGAGCGGAGAGGGAGAAGTCGAGCGAGAGAGAATGAGGGCTGGGGGTGGGCCTTTACCGATTCGGGGGGGGGTTTGACAGTAGCGGCTCGAACCGGCCCGGCGCACGGCGTCTGACGCCGTCTAACGGCTCGGTCGGATGAACAATGCCGCCACGTCGACAAAAGCGGGTCCCACCTGTCTTAATCCTACTTAAAATGACCGAACCGAGCGACTAGTGTTTTTTCCAAAAAAAATAGCCCAGGAATTAGTGTTTTGGGCACAAAACCATCGAATTGTGGTTCCTGTAAATCTAGCCTTCAATGTCGATGTTGTTTGCAATTCACTGAGTTGGCAAGGATTCACCAATGGTCGCCATGCGTTTGAGTTCTCCTTGTGCATGCATATGGACCAGTGACGCATGATCTTGTGTATGAACTCAGCTGCCAGGAGCCGAGCCACTTCCTCGCCAATCGCCTTCCTCTTCTCCGCAGCGGAACGACGGAGATGCTCTTTGACAGGTTTGGCCTTTGAGTCGACACGCAAAAGGTGCTCAGCTAGCCCCCTGGGTACACCTGGCATGTCTGATGGTTTCCATGCGAAGATGTCCCAGTTCTCATGGAGGAACTGGATGAGCGCGGCTTCGTATTTGCTGTCGAGTGTCATTGAGATGTGGGTCGGAGCAGCTGTGGGATCTTCCAGGTGAATGTGAACTGGTTTCGTCTCGCCAGCCGACTGAAATGCGGACTCAGAAGCAGGCTTCTTAGAACGGAGCAAATCACTCGGATCAGCATTCTTCTTGTACTCTTCTAGTTCTACCACCGCCATTTGCTCGTCAGCGATCTTGGAACCCTTCTGGAGTCACTCCTCTGCTCTCTGTCTGTTCCCAGTGACCGTGATCACACCTTTGGGTCTGGGCATCTTCAGTTTGAGATATACGTAACATGGACGGGCCATGAAACGAGCATACGCCGGTCTGCCGAGAATAGCATGATAGGCACTGTGAAAATCTACCACTTCAAACGTCAGCTTTTCTTTGCAAAAATTCTTTGAATCACCAAAAACCACATCTAAAGCAATCTGCCCGAGTGATTTCGCCTTCTTTCCTGGGATGACTCCGTGGAACTGCATGTTGCTCTCACTGAGTCGAGACATCAGAATGCCCATCCCCTGAAGGGTTTCAGCATACAGAATGTTCAAATCACTGCCACCATCCATGAGAACTTTACGCAGTCGAGTGCCTCCAATTTTACAAGTACGCCAACTCAGCTTCAGACGACAACATCATTAGGTGAGTTCTAGAGCTAGGGTTAGGGTTAGGGTTTGGATTTGGGGTTTTTATGTTGAGCTTGATCTGAAGTTTTCTTCCGAAGTCTCTGGCTTTCCTTTGCACGTGCAACCCCTGCTACCACGATGACTCCGATTTCCAGGGAACTACAACTGACGTCCTTGTTTTGTACCATGAACACGGAGACGGCAGAGCAGAGGCCTATTGCTTTCGAGGCATCCTTCTGGCAGGAGTTCCTTGTTGTGCTGAAAGTTATGTGCCAAACTTGTGCCAATTGGATGTTGTGGACTAATTATTTGATCATCTATTAGTCATTACTCAAGGTGTGCCTTTTTAGATGTGTGAAAATGCTTGGTAATGCTGAGACCTTTGGTATTTCTGGCCTTATCTCCTAGTTTGCCCAAATTGTTGGCATCTCCAACGACGTCTTGTTGACCTCCACATAAATGATCTTGGTGCCTCACATTTGTGGAAGTTGGCACCAATGCTTTATGCACATCAGACCCCTATCCTAGAGGTAATATGCTATTAGACGATCAACCTTAGGTATAGGGGAGGCCTGAACAGTGACATTTCGTGATTTATCAGCTGTGACATGGTCCCCTTATGATGGAAAAACTCCATTAAGATCTGATCCATTGGTAAGATTGAACCACAATACTGGCAAGCCAACATTATTTGCAAACATTGTGTGTCTGGATTTAGCTTAGGTATGCCATCTTTAGTATTTCGCCATAGTGGGTGCCCTAGCATCCACCCTAACCATGCGGCACATGTGGAAGCTGGATATTGGTAAACTTCGCATCAACTGTTAATTACTGATAACAATACAAAAGGTTAGGATGTATTCCAAGGAAGTTCTCGAGATTGTACATGCATATAGTAGTCACTAATCATAGAATTTATAATTGTACATTATGAAAACTGAAAAAACTAATATTCAAGCTTGTAATGATCCCAAACTCCTGATATAAGGACACATTTTTTCTTAAAACACAGAGGTGAAGAAGGAACATGTGCTAGTGGAGATACAATGAAAATTATAAGACATGAGATATCCCAATGCCAAACTAAAATTCATCACATCCAGGAAGGCACAACTAGTTTAAAGTTATATCATCCTATAAATTTGGCAAGTTACAGTAACAAGTGGTATGCCAGTTATAACAGGGTTTACTGTGGTCATTCAAACAAAAGTTCACTCCATCCATCATTAAGAATAGTGTGTAACACATAGAGAATAGGATCATACTCAAGCAATCCAGCAACAATCATTGGCCTATACATATTTAGTTCAAAATGATCATATGAATTTGTACCACCAACATGATTACACTATACCTACATATCAGAAATCCAAAAAGACCTATTACCATATTAAATATTCAAACAAAAATAAATCAAGAAGATTCCTTATAGGGGAGGATTTAACCATTTCTCGCGTTTTACTTCGTAGTTCAATCGTACCCACGGGAAGTTTCAAATGGGTTAATTGATCCAATCTTGCCAAATGGGTTTGGAGAGGAGTCGCACTCGGCTTCACTGAAGAAAGCTTGAGGACGAGCATTACTATTTTTCACTTTGAAAAAAAAGATTAGTACCAGTAGTATATGAGGTTTTCATTCACATTACGCGACTAACTTGTGAAAAAATTAACCTTCAGTCTCCCCTTTTAGTTGATCGAAAGTTCTATTTTAGGGTCCCAAAATGAGAACACCACTTTCACGACATGTAGAAATCCACTTTTAGGGTCCCAAACGGAAGTACATATAAATGGTAAATGAATCTTTCATTCCTTAATTTGGTTGTGTTTAATGAATGTTCATTAGAAAATTGCCATTTTTCTCTATTAGATCATTACTCAAGGGTTGCCTTTATCAGATGGCGAAAATGGCCGCTCGATGCTAGAACACGCATTTCTTGCACATATCTCCCTACTTTGCTCAAATTTTTTGGCATGTCCAACGACGTCGTTGTTGACCTACATAGTAAATGATCTTCGTGCACTCACATTCGTGGGAGTAGCACCAGTGCCCTCTCACACATCAGACCCCTATCCTGCAGGTACTATGAGAACATATGAGTCATCCTTAGGTACAGAGGAGGCCAAAATAGTGACACTTAGTAATTCATCAGTTGTGACACGGTCCCCTTATGATGGCAAAACTGCATTAATATTTCATGCATTGGCAATGACTGAACCAACAACAGCTGGCATGCCAACAACAGCAATGACTGAACCATTTGCTCTTTCAGCTTGCCCATTCGACTGCGGGTGCGCAACGGATGCGTAATCTACCCGAGTGCCCTGGGAAGCGCATAATGCTCTGAATTCTTCCGATCGAATTTGAGCGTTTGTCTGTATTGAATACGTCGGAACACCATATCGGAATATCAGCTCTTTTATAAACTTGATTGCTATGCGTGAGTCTAGGTTCTTGATAGGCTTGGCTTCAATCCACTTGATGAACTTGTCGACTGCGACAAGTAAATGAGTGAAGCCACTTCTCCCGGTTCTGAGTGGCCCAATCATGTTCACAACCCACACAGCAAAGGCCAGACAGTGGAATGGTCTTCAGGGCAGATGCAGGTTTATGGGACATGTTTGCGTAGAACTGGCATCACTCCGCACTTTTGAACAATTTCTTTGCAGCTTCATTGGCAGGCGGCCGTAAAATCCCCTCGATATGCTTTGGCCACATTGTCGAGAGGAGCATGATGACCAAGGTCCCCGATTGAATCTCTTCCAAAATCAGTCGACCTTCTTCTGGGAAAATGCATCGTTGGGCGACGCCGGTGACACTCTCTATATAAAGCTGCCCATTGATTACTGTGAATGCTTTGGATCTGCGAACAATTTGTCTTGCTTCAACTTCATCTTCTGGAAGTTCCTTCCTGAGCAGATATGCGATTTATGGCACTGTCCAGTCGGGGGTGATTACTAGGATCTCCATCACCAAGTCAATAATAGCAGGTATCTCAATTTCAGTCGGATCGCTAGGATTTTTCGCTTGGGGAGGCTCTTCAGTGAAAGGATCTTCCTGTATTAACGGGTAATGGAGGTGTTCTAAAAACACATTGCTGGGGATGGGCTTCCAAGTGGATCCTATCTTTGCCAGATCGTCAGCTGCTTCATTTTTGAGTCGGGGAATGTGGTGAAGCTCCAATCCCTCGAACTTTTTCTCTAATTTCCTCACTGCATTGCAGTATCCAGTCATGGCAGGGTTCCTGACGTCCCACTCCTTCATCACCTGATTGACCACCAAATCTGAGTCGCCGTAGACCATCAGGCGACGGACGCCGAGTGAGATGGCCATACGCAACCCATAGAGGAGTGCTTCATACTCAGCTTCGTTATTGGAGGAACAAGTGAATCTGGAGGACATAACTGAGTTTTACCTCTTGGGGACACCAGGACCACTCTGGCACAAGAACCATTTAACATCTTAGACCCATCAAAGAACATAGTCCAGTGTTCCGACTGAACTTGAGTCGGCTGTTGCTGTTCAATCCACTCGGCCAAGAAATCTGCGAGCGCTTGAGATTTGATCGCCTTCTTTGCTTCAAACTTGATATCCAAATGGAGAAGTTCAATTGCCCACTTAGCCACTCGACCAGTTGCATCTCGATTGTTCATGGTCTCAGACAATGGAGCATCACAGACGACTGAAACCGAGTGGTCATGGAAATAATGTGCAACTTTCTTCGCAGTCAAGTAAATTCCATAAACAAGCTTCTGGTAATGTGGATACCTCTGCTTGGATGGAGTCAAGACTTCAGAGATATAGTACACTGGACGTTGTACTTTATAGGCTTTGCCTTCTTCTTCTCGCTCAACTAAGAGCATTGTGCTGACGACCTGACCAGTGGCTGCAATGTATAAGAGTAGAGGCTCTTTGCTGTTCGAAGCAGCAAGCACCAGCTGAGTGGAGAGCAGGGCTTTGAGTTCCACAAACGATGCTTCGGCTTCGGGAGTCCACTCGAACGTGTCAGACTTTTTCATCAGTCGGTAAAGGGGCAGTGCCTTTTCACCGAGACGAGAAATGAACCGACTCAGTGCAGCGAGACAACCTGTGAGCTTCTGGACATCATGCACACGCACAGGGAGTTTCATTCGGAGAATTGCACCGATCTTCTCGGGATTGGCATCTATCCCTCATTTTGGAAACGAGAAAACCGAGTAACTTTCCTCCGGGCACTCTGAATGTGCACTTGGACGGATTCAACTTAATTACGTACCTTCTCAGATTGGCAAAGGTTTCAGCGAGGTCAGTCAGCAGGTCAGAACCTTTGTGTGACTTAACCACAATATCGTCCATATACGCCTCCACATTCCGACTGATCTGTGTGAGCAGGCACTTCTGAATCATGCGCATGAATGTGGCGCCAGCGTTTTTGAGACCAAATGGCATGGCGACATAGCAAAAACACCCGAATGGGTGATGAAGGCCGTTTTTTTTTTTTTTTTTTTTTTTTTTTTTTTTTTGATTTTTTTTTTTTTTTTTTTTTTTTTGTTTTGTTTTTTTTTTTTTTTCTTTTTTTTTTTTTTTGTTTTTTTTTTTTTTTTGGTTTTTTTTTTTTTTGATTTTTTTTTTTTTTTAAGTTTTGTTTTTTTTTTTTGTTTTTTGTGTTTTGTTTTTTTTTTTTTTTTTTTTGTTGTTAGTTTTTTTGATGTTGTTTTTTTTTCTTTATTTTTTTTTGTTTTTTTTGTTTGTTTTATGTTTTTTTTTTGAGTGCGTGTGTTTGAGGGTTATGTGGTTTTGGTTTTTTTTGGATGTTGGTATTGTGAGATTTGTTGGTGAAGTGGAAGTGTTATTTGTATGTTGTTTGTTTTGTGAGCGGTTATATTTTTGTTTGACGTTTGATGTTTTTTTAGATTTTTGTTTTAGGTTGTTTTGGATTTTGGTTTTTGTTGTTAGATTTGTTTTTTTCTGTTTGGTTGATTTATTCTGTTTTGTTGGGGTTGATTTTTGTTTGTTAGTTTGTTTGTGTTGGTGGTTTTATTATTATTAGTTTTGGGGTTTGGGGGGGTGGCATCATGTTTGGGTTTGTTTTAGGGTGTTATGTTATTAAGGTTTTGTGTTTTGATATTTGTTTGTTTTGTTTGTGTTATTTATGTGTTATTTATGTTTGGGAAAGTTCTTTATTTGTTGTTTTTTTGTTGTGTTTTTTTTTTTTACATTAGGTTTTGTTATGTTTTTTGGTATGGTTTTGTATTTTTTTTTTTTTTTTTTTGTTTTGTTTTTTTGGTTGGTGTTAATAATTAGTTTTGTTGGTTGTTTTTTAGATTATGCGTAGGTGATTTGGTGGGGTTTTTTGTGTTTGTGAGTTTTATTTTTTTTAGTTTTGGTTTTTGTCTTTTGTTGTTATTGTTTTTTTGTGTTTTGTTTGTTGTTTGTAACATGTTTGTTTTTTTTGGTTGTTTTTTTTTTTTTTTGGGTGGTTTTTGTTATTTGTTTGGGGGAGTGGTTTTTTTTTTTTTTTTGGGGGGGAGAGTTTGGGTTAATGGTTGTTTTTTTGGGTGTGTATGTTTGGTGTTTTGCGGTTTTTAGCAAAGAGTTTGCTTTTTTTTTTGTGTTTTGGTGTTGTAATTGTTTTTTTTTTTTGCTTTGTCAAACCTTAGTTGGTTGTTTTTGGTATAGGTGAATTTTTTATTTTTTTTAGTGTGTAATTTCGTTGATGGGTTTGTTGGTTTTTTGTTTGTTTTTTTTTTTTGTTTTTTTATTTCATCTGGCCAATACAGTCGGATCTGATGGTATTCGGAATACGCATCAAGAAAAGACAAACGCTCACACCCCGCAGTCAAGTCGACTATCTGATCGATGCGAGGGAGCGGAAAATGATCTTTCGGGCAAGCCCGATTGATATGCTTGAAGTCAATGCACATGCGGAGTGAATTATCCTTCTTGGGGACCATGACGATGTTAGGGAGCCACTCGGAGTGGTACATCTTGTGTATGAACTCAGCTGCCAGGAGCCGAGCCACTTCCTCGCCAATCGCCTTCCTCTTCTCCGCAGCGGAACGACGGAGATGCTCTTTGACAGGTTTGGCCTTTGAGTCGACACGCAAAAGGTGCTCAGCTAGCCCCCTGGGTACACCTGGCATGTCTGATGGTTTCCATGCGAAGATGTCCCAGTTCTCATGGAGGAACTGGATGAGCGCGGCTTCGTATTGTCTGTCGATGTCATTGAGATGTGGGTCGGAGCAGCTTGTGGGATCTTCCAGGTGAATGTGAACTGGTTTCGTCTCGCCAGCCGACTGAAATGCGGACTCGAAGCAGGCTTCTTAGAACGGAGCAAATCACTCGGATCAGCATTCTTCTTGTACTCTTCTAGTTCTACCACCGCCATTGCTCGTCAGCGATCTTGGAACCTCTCTGGAGTCACTCCTCTGCTCTCTGTCTGTTCCCAGTGACCGTGATCACACTTTGGGTCTGGGCATCTTCTCATTTGAGATATACGTAACATGGACGGGCCATGAAACGAGCATACGCCGGTCTGCCGAGAATAGCATGATAGGCACTGTGAAAATCTACCACTTCAAACGTCAGCTTTTCTTTGCAAAAATTCTTGAATCACCAAAAACCACATCTAAAGCAATCTGCCCGAGTGATTTCGCTTCTTTCCTGGGATGACTCCGTGGAACTGCATGTTGCTCTCACTGAGTCGAGAACATCAGAATGCCCATCCCCTGAAGGGTTTCAGCATACAGAATGTTCAAATCACTGCCACCATCCATGAGAACTTTACGCAGTCGAGTGCCTCCAACGACTGGGTCGACCACCAAAGCTTGCCGCCCGGGGGTAGCAACGTGAGCTGGGTGATCCGACTGATCGAAGGTGATAGGAGTCTTTGGCCACTTGAGGTATGTTGTAGCTGCTGGAGCAACCATGTTCACCTCTCTGTTGATAATTTTCATTCGAATTTTGCTCTCGATGTCAGCAAAAATTACCAGGGTTGAGTTGACCTTTGGGTAATTATCTGCCTTTTCTTCATCTTCATCCTTATCAGAGCCCTTCTCACTGTGCTGACCTTCACGGAACAGCTGGATAAGGAATCTGCACTGTCAAGTGGTGTGTTTGGACAAAATCAAGTTGCACTCATCATCTTTCTTCGTGAGGATGGCACACGGTAAATCCAGGACATCCTGGCCCGACTGGTCCTTGATGTTCTTGGGTATCCATGGCCCCTTGGGCTTTCCATTGAACTTTCCTTGGGTATTCACCACTGCAGCTTCAGCCTGGCCTGCGGCATCAACTTTGCGTTTCTGCTTCCGACTGGGATTTCCGCCCCCAGCGTCGGGGTCGACTGTCTTCCCTTTGCCATTACAGAGTCGGTCTTCTTCTTCGCCATTCGCGTACCGAGTGGCTATCTTCATCATCCGATTCAGAGTCATGGTCCCAGAGCGACCAAATTTCAGTGTGAGCTCTCTGTACCATACGCCTTCCTTGAAAGCGCAGACTGCTTGGTGCTCTGAAACATTCTCCACCAGATGGTGAAATGTAGTACAACGCTGGATGTAATCTCCCAAAGTTTCATTCGGCTTTTGGACACAATGTTGCAACTCAGACAGTCCAGCGGGACGCTTGCAAGTGCCTTCAAATGTCTTGATAAACACTCAGGCCAAGTCTTCCAAACAGTAAATGCTAGCAGGGGTCAACTGATTCAACCAGGCCCTAGCTGAGCCTTCAAGCATCAAGGGCAGGTGCTTCATGGCTACTTCATCATTGCCTCTGCCAATCTGCACTGCCACTCGGTAATCCACCAACCACGTGTCGGGCTTTGACTCGCCAGTAAACTTGCTCACTCCTGCAGCCAATCTGAAGTTGGGAGGAATCTCAGCAGCTCGAATGGCTCTGCTGAAACACTTGGGCCCAGAGACGAACGCTCTACTCCCACTCGGGTAATCTCTGTCCAAACCTTCTCTGTTAGCTCTGCCTCTGTCGACCAGGCCCTGCATGTGGACTGACCTTGCATCAAACCCGGGCTCTCGAGGGTCGACTGGAATCCTCCGCTCATCGCCGTACGGGCGCCTGTCATCATACCGCCGGGGCGCGTACGAACCACCCCTCGGAGGGGGCATAGGCACTCGACGGCGGTCATCACGGTGGTATCGAGGGTCAAAATGCACGTGGCCTCGACCCAGGTACTGGCCCTGGCGATAGCCATGATCTTCATGCCGAAGAGGCGATGTTGGGTTGTGTGCCGACTGAACTGTGTCTGCCATGACACACCTGCTATGAAGTCTGTTGCGCGACTGGGAAACAGCCGAGTTCTGTTCTCCGGCCGCCATGAGCAGTGCCCGAATCTGCTGTAAGCCTCTACCAGCCTCGGAACGGGACGGCTGGATCGAATCTGCAATACGCACAGTTGCTGTGACATTTTGGATCGGAGTAGGTATACCTGACACTCATCCTGAGGTCCAGTTGGAAACAACTGCCGTTGCCGTCGACTGGAACTTGCAATTGTCTGCGGGCATGGTCGTCGAGTGCTTGCGAAGATTCTCCAGGTGCGCATGCTGAGCCAGAGTGGCTACGCGCGCAGCCTTCAAGGACTGAGCTTCGGGGGTCTCCCCAACGATGGGGGTCTGGAGAGCTTGATCATTTCTGTGCTGCAGCTCTTCCCTTTGTTCCGTAGTGAGGGCGTAGGATAGTACTCTCGTGGTCGCGCGATGGACCGCCGCTACCACCCCCCCACGGGGAAGCCTGGCGAGCTGCGCTGGAGACCAACCATGAGGACTTCCGCCGCGGGCTCATTGCTTTCGCACTCAGAGAGAGTATCTGAGTGGCCAGTCGACAGTCAAACAAGCCATAAAGGGACTCATTGGGCTCGATTGCCGCGATTTCAGGTGTGGCCGACTGACGGGCCACCGCGTGCTTCACACACCCTGGAGCCGCGAGCCACCGGATCGCTTGCGGCGACGGGCAGCGGGAACCGAAACGCCGCGGGAGCCGACCAATATTGAGTCGACGGCTGCCGCAGGAGGACGCTGTAGGCACTCACTTGGAAGTGCGCTGCCCGCCCCCGAGATCGGGGACCTCGCTCACCAGGAATCGTCCGATGAAGGTGAGCGCCCGAGACGGATCTCGCGCCCCAAAGACAATCCACCGCCGGAAACTATGTTGACGAAGATCGAAGATTGCCACCTCACAGAAGTTGCTTAGACGCCCGCCCCTTGGTGGGCGCCAACTGTCGTGGGAACGAATCTGACAGTAGATAGGGGGTACGTAGGAGAGGGCAGAGTCCTAGCTACGGCGAGGTCGTACACTCGGTTTTACGAGTTCAGGCCCCTCTCGGAGGAGGTAACAACACTACGTCTCGACCGGTGCCGCGGAGGCTTGTTGATTGGAGTGTGCCGTTACAGGAGGAGCGAACCCTTGTGCCTGAGGGAGGGGTGGCTTATATAAGTGCGCCGACCCCTTCCCGTCCTCAGTTACACAAGGTTCAATGAGAGAATAATGGCACGAACGTTACTGGTAACGCCCGCATTTAATGAACCTATGGCTACAGAGTGAATGCCCGACCGTAACCATTCAGGGGTGACTTTAGGCCTTCTGTCCTTCGAGTGAATCCTTGTCTTCCGAGTGAATAACGACGGTCGAGTGGAATTGGGGTATCCGAGTGGATCCATCGTCGAGTGGTTGCATCCTGTGAAGATTCCAGTCGTATCCTCTTTCTATCTTTGTAGGCCTTGGCCTCTTGTGTAGTGTCCTTGGGCAGGGCATGTAGGTCAAGTCTAGACCCTACCCTAGGTACATGTCATCATCATGGGGCCAACGCCAACCCGTTTGGGCTGTGGTAGGAGGCCGAGGACTGGAGCATGCTCACCTGGTCATCGACGTGGGTGAGCAGCGGGTGCCTCTGGCTCGACACAAAGCCATAGAAGCAAGGGTTAGGGCATAGAAGAGAGGAGTCGGGGTGGATGATGTGGTGGGAGATCGGGGTTTTTTTGTTAGGGAAAGCATAGAAGAATGTTTTGATTACTGGGAAATGGCAATTTATGATTTAACTCTGTTTTAGCCATATGATTAGATTCCTTTATGCGAGGCGAACTAATCTCTATGATTTTGATTCATCAAGGGCCAGAATGAGGGAAAGAGAAAAATGTTTCGTGCAGAGAAAAATTCATGGGAAGAATTTTGGAAGGAAATTGGATAAAACCAACAGTAACAACCATTCGGAGGAGATGTCTATGGTGGAAGGGGATTAACCGGAGTGGAGGTGCGGGGGCCAACGCCCTTTTAATTATTTTTTGCTGTATGATTTGATTCTTTATGTGGAAGCGAACAAATCTTTGTGATTTTGATTCATCAAGGGCCAGAGCGAAGAATTTGAATTGCAAAAGAAAACAAAGGCTAATGTAAGTTTTTGCACGACGGCATGATACGAACTGTGGAGTTCTTGCTTTGCCCGAGGGAGCCAACGAAACAGCGCACACTATAGCTGATATTCTCTGTAATTTGGTCGATTTATACCCCCCCCCCCAAAAGAAATTTTCTTGTAAGCGAGCTGATAAATGACATGGCCATTTGGCCTGATAAAAAAAATGCCCTGATGGTATTCCCTCTATAGAAAGAAAGAAAGGTATGACAACAATCTACCGTAAATGCCCTGATTTATATTTGTTGCATGCGAAAAAAATGACGGAGTAATCAAATTAGATACCCATACTCCCGCCAAAAGTGCCAAACACACACACGTACATAGCTGGAGACCGACAGATTGACTAAAAGCGTAACTTTTTTTGAACTGAAGTATTAGTAACGTGTGATACACATATATGCATGGTCACTGGTCACATATGCATGCACAAAGAACTCAACCGCATGGCGACCATTGGTGAATCCTTGCCAACTAGTGAATTGCAAAGAACATAGACATTGAAGGCTAGGTTTGCAGGAACTACAATTCGACGGTCTTGTGCCCAAAACACTAATTCCCAGGCTATTGTTTTTGCAAAAAAACACTAGTCGCTCGTCGGTGTCGGCCGTTTTAATGGGATTATGACAGGTGGGACCCGCTTTTGTCGACGTGGTGCATGTTCATCTCCTCGCGCAGTTAGACGGCATCAGACCCGTGCGCCGGGCCGGCTCGAGCCGCTACTGTCAAACCCCCAGAATTGGTACATGCCCACCCCCAGCCCTCATTCTCTCTCGCTCGACTTCTCCCTCTCTTGCTCCCACTCGTTCGCCGCTGCCGCCCCTCCCCACATCTCCTCCCCCGCATCACCATGGTGTCCTGGACTGATGAGGACAACAACGAGAATTCTTACAAGTACGCCAACTCAGCTTCAGACGACAACATCATCAAGGTGAGTTGCTAGAGCTAGGGTTAGGGTTAGGGTTTGGATTTGGGGGTTTTTATGTTGAGCATGATCTGAAGTTTTCTTCCGAAGTCTCTGGCTTTCCTTTGCACGTGCAGACCCCTGCTACCACGGATGACTCCAATTTCCAGGGCACTACAACTGACGTCCTTGTTTTGTGCTATGAACACGGGAAGACAGCAGAGAGGCATGTTGCTTTCGAGGGCATCCTTACTGGCAGGAGGTTCCTTGCTTGTGCTGAGAAGGTATGTGCCAAACTTGTGCTAATTGGATGTTGTGGACTAATTATTTGATCATCTATTATGTCATTACTCAAGGGTGTGCCTTTATTAGACGGTGAAAATGGCTTGGTAGATGCTAGACCTTTGGTATTTCTGGCACTTATCTCCTATGTTTGCTCCAAATTGTGGCATCTCCAACGACGTCTTTGTTGACATCCATAGTAAATGATCTTGGTGCACTCACATTCGTGGAAGTAGCACCAATGCTTTATGGCACATCAGACCCCTATCCTAGAGGTAATATGCTAATAGACATCAACCTTAGGTATAGGGAGGCCTGAACAGTGACATTTCTTGATTTATCAGCTGTGACATGGTCCCCTTATGATGGAAAAACTCCATTAAGATCTGATCCATTGGTAATGATTGAACCACAAATAGCTGGCAAGCCAACATTATTTGCAAACAGTGTGCTGTTGGTTTACTTAAGGTATGCCCATTTTTAGTATTTCGGCCATAGTGGGTGCCCTAGCATCCCACCCTAACCATGCGGCACATGTGGAAGCTGGATATTGGTAGACTTCGCATCAACTGTTAAATTACTGATAACAAATACAAAAAGGTTAGGATGTATTCCAAGGAAGTTCTCGAGATGTGTACATGCATTATCAGTAGTCACTAATCATAGAAGTTTATAAATTGTACATTATGAAAACTGAAAAAACTAATATTCAAGCTTGTAATGATCCCAAACTCCTGATATAAGGACACATTTTTTCTTAAAACACAAGCGTGAAGAAGGAAACATGCACGTAGTGGAGATACAATGAAAATATAAGACATGAAAGCTATCCCAATGCCAACCTAAAATTCATCACAATCCAGGAAAGGCACAACTAGTTTAAAGTTATATCATCCGATTAAATTTGGCAGTTACAGTAACAAGTGGTATGCCGAGTTATAACAGGGTTTACTGTGGTCATTCAAACAAAAGTTCACTCCATCCATTCATTAAGAATATGTGTAACACATAGAGAATAGAGATCATACTCGAACAATCCAGCAACAATCATTGGCCTATACATATTTAGTTCAAAATGATCATATGAATTGTAACACCAACATGATTGCACATATACCTACAATATCAGAAATCCAAAAGACCTAATTACCATATTAAATATTCAAACAAAAAATAAATCAAGAAGAATTCCTTATAGGGGAGGATTTAACCATTTCTCGCGTTTTACTTCGTAGTTCATCTGACCCACGTGGAAGTTTCAAATGGGTTAATTGATCCAATCTTGCCAAAAGGGTTTGGAAAGGAGTCGCACTTGGCATCACGTGAAGAAAGCTTGAGGACGACAGTACTATTTTTCACTTTGAAAACAACGATTAGTACCAGTAGTATATGAGTTTTTCATTCACGTTACACGACTAACTTGTGAAAAAATTAACCTTCATTCTCCCCTTTTAGTTGATCGAAAGTTCTATTTTAGGGTCCCAAAATGAGAACACCACTTTCACGACATGTAGAAATCCACTTTTAGGGTCCCAAACGGAAGTACATATAAAAAGTGGTAATGACATCTTTCATTGCTTACTTTGGTTGTGTTTAAATGAATGTTCATTGGAAAAATTGCCATTTGTTTTCTCTATTAAGTCATTACTCAAGGGTTTGCCTTTATCAGATGGCGAAAATGGCCCGGTCGATGTTAGAACACCGGCATTTCTTCACATATCTCCCTACTTCGCTCAAATTTTTTGGCATGTCCAACGACGTCGTTGTTGACCTACATAGTAAATGATCTTCGTGCACTCACATCCGTGGGAGTAGCACCAGTGCCCTCTCACACATCAGACCCCTGTCCTAGAGTACTATGAGAACATATGGGTCATCCTTAGGTACAGAGGAGGTCAAAATAGTGACACTTAGTAATTCATCATTTTGTGACACGTCCCCTTATGATGGCAAAACTGCGTTAATATTTCATGCATTGGCAATGACTGAACCAACAACAGCTGGCATGCCAACAACAGAAATGACTGAACCATTTGCTCTTTCAGCTTGCCCATTCGCCTGCGGTGCGCAACGATGCGTAATCTACCGAGTGCCCTGGGAAGCGCAGAATGCTCTGATTCTTCCGAATCGAAGTTTGAGCCGTTGTCTGTGATAATACTGTGCGGAACACCATATCGGAATATCAACTCTTTTTATAAACTTGATGGCTGTGCGTGAGTCTAGGTTCTTGATAGGCTTGGATTCAACCACTTGGTGAACTTGTCGACTGCGACAAGTAATGATTGAAGCCACTTCTCCCGGTTCTAGTGGTCCAATCATGTCCAAACCCCACACAGCAAACGGCCAGACAAGTGGAATGGTCTTCAGGGCGGATGCAGGTTTATGGGACATGTTTGTGTAGAACTGCATCCCTCGCACTTCTGAACAATTTCCTTTGCGCTTCATTGGCACGCGGCCTGTAAAATCCCGCTCGGTATGCTTTGGCCACAATTGTCCAAGAGGATGCATGATGACCACAGGTCCCCGATTGAATCTCGTCCAGAATCAGTCGACCTTCTTCTGGGGAAAGCATCGTTGGGCACGCCGGTGACACTCTCTCTATAAAGCTGCCCATTGTTACTGTGAATGCTTTGGATCGGGACAATCTGTCTTGCTTCAACTTCATCTTCTTGAAGTTCCTTCCTGAGTATATATGCGATTTATGGCACTGTCCAGTCGAGGGTGATTACTAGGATCTCCATCACCAAGTCAACACAGAGTATCTTGATTTCAGTAGGATCGCTAGACTTTTCGCCTGGGGAGGCTCTTCAGTGGAAGGACTTCCTGTACTAACGGGTAATGGAGGTGTTCTAAAAACACTTTGCTGGGGATGGGCTTCTGAGTGGAACCTATCTTTGCCAGATCGTCAGTTGCTTGATTTTAGAGTCGGGGAATGTGGTGAAGCTCCAATCCCTCAAACTTTTTCTCTAATTTCCTCACTGCTTGAAGTATCCAGTCATGGCAGGGTTCCTGACGTCCCACTCCTTCATCACCTGATTGACCACCAAATCTGAGTCCCCGTAGACCATCAGGCGAGTACGCCGATGAGATGGCCATACGCAACCCATAGAGTAGTGCTTCATACTCAGCATCGTTATTGGAGAACCAAAGTGAATCGGTGGACATAACTGAATTTATCACCTCTTGGGGACACCAGGACAACTCCGGCACCAAACCATTCAACATCTTAGACCCATCAAAGAACATAGTCCAGTGTTCCGAGTGAACTTGAGTCGGCTGTTGCTGTTCAATCCACTCGCCAAGAAATCTGCGAACGCTTGAGATTTGATCGCCTTCTTCGCTTCAAACTTGATATCCAAAGGGAGAAGTTCAATTGCCCACTTAGCCACTCGACCAGTTGCATCTCGATTTTTCATGTCTCAGACAATGGAGCATCACTGACGACTGAAACCAGTGGTCTTGGAAATAATGTGAACTTTCTTCGCAGTCAAGTAAATTCCTAAACAAGCTTGTGGTAATGTGGATACCTCTGCTTGGATGGAGTCAAGACTTCAGAGATATAGTACAATGGCCATTGTACTTAATAGGCTTTGCCTTCTTCTTCTCGCTCCACTGTGAGCACTGTGCTAACAACATGACCAGTGGCTGCAATGTATAAGATAGAGGCTCTTTGCTGTTCGGAGCAGCAAGCACCGGCTGGGTGGAGAGCAGGGCTTTGAGTTCCACAAACGCTGCTTCAGCTTTGGGAGTCCACTCGAACATGTCAGACTTTTTCATCAGTCGGTAAAGGGGCAGTGCCTTTTCACCGAGACAGAGAATGAACCGACTCAGTGCAGCGAGACAACCTGTGGAGCTTCTGGACATCATGCACACGCACAGGGAGTTTCATTCGGAGAATTGCACCGATCTTCTCGGGATTGGCATCTATCCCTCATTCGGAAATGAGAAAACCGAGTAACTTTCCTCCGGGCACTCCGAATGTGCACTTGGACGGATTCAGCTTAATGTCGTACTTTCTCAGATTGGCAAAGGTTTCAGCGAGGTTAGTCAGCAGGTCGAACCTTTGCGTGACTTAACCACAATATCATCCATATACGCCTCCACATTCTGACTGATCTGAGTGTGCAGGCACTTCTGAATCATGCGCATGAATGTGGCGCCAGCGTTTTTGAGACCAAATGGCATGGCGACATAGCAAAAACACCCGAACAGGGTGATGAAGGCCGTTTTTATTTCATCTGCCATACAGTCGGATCTGATGGTATCCGGAATAGCATCAAGAAAAGACAAACGCTCACACCCCGCAATCGAGTCGACTATCTGATCGATGTGAGCGAGCGGAAAATGATCTTTCGGGCAGGCCGATTGATATGCTTGAAGTCAATGCACATGCGGAGTGAATTATCCTTCTTGGGGACCATGACGACGTTGCGAGCCACTCGAAGTGGTATATCTCGCGTATGAACCATCTTCCAGGAGCCGAGCCACTTCCTCGCCAATCGCCTTCCTCTTCTCCCCGGCGGACGACGGAGATGCTATTTGACAGGTTTGGCCTTCGAGTCGACACACAAACGTTGCTCAGCCAGCCCCCTGGGTACACCTAGCATGTCTGATGGTTTCCATGCGAATGCCCCAGTTCTCACAGGAGAACTGGATGAGCGCGGCTTCCTATTTGTTGTCGAGTGTCATTGAGATGTGGGTCGGAGCAGCTATGGGATCTTCAGGTGAATGGAACTGGTTTCGTCTCGCCAGCCGACTGAAATGCAGACTCAGAAGCAGGCTTCTTGGAATGGAGCAAATCACTCAGATCAGCATTCTTCTTGTACTCTTCAGTTCTACACACCCATTTGCTCGTCACGATCTTGGAACCCTTCTGGAGGCATTCCTCCGTTCTCTGTCTATTCCACTGACCGTGTCACACCTTTGGGTCCGGGCATCTTCAGTTTGAGATATACGTAACATGGACGGGCCATGAAACGAGCATACGCCGGTCTGCCCAGATAGCATGATAGGCACTGTGAAAATCTACCACTTCAAATGTCAGCTTTTCTTTGCGAAAATTCTTTGAATCACACAAAACCAGATCTAAAGCAATCTGGCCGAGTGATTTTGCCTTCTTTCCTGGGATGACTCCGTGGACTGCATGTTGCTCTCACTGAGTCGAGACATCGGAATGCCCATCCCCTGAAGGGTTTCAGCATACAGAATGTTCAAATCACTGCCACCATCCATGAGAACTTTACGCAGTCGAGTGCCTCCAACGATTGGGTCGACCACCAAGCTTGCTGCCGGGGTTAGCAACGTGAGCTGGGTGATCCGACTGATCGAAGGTGAATAGAGTCTTTGACCACTTGAGGTATGTTGTAGCGGCCGGAGCAACCATGTTCACCTCTCTGTTGATTACTTTCGTCGACTTTTGCTCTCGATGTCAGCAAAAATCACCAGGGTTGCGTTGCCTTTGGGTAATCATCTGCCTTTTCTTCATCGTCATCCTTATCACAACACTCTCATTGTGCTGACCTTCACGGAACAGCTGGATAAGGAATCTGCACTGTCAAGTGGTGTGTTTGGACAAAATCAAGTTGCACTCATCATCTTTCTTCGTGAGGATGGCACACGGTAAATCCAGGACATCCTGGCCCGACTGGTCCTTGATGTTCTTGGGTATCCATGGCCCCTTGGGCTTTCCATTGAACTTTCCTTGGGTATTCACCACTGCAGCTTCAGCCTGGCCTGCGGCATCAACTTTGCGTTTCTGCTTCCGACTGGGATTTCCGCCCCCAGCGTCGGGGTCGACTGTCTTCCCTTTGCCATTACAGAGTCGGTCTTCTTCTTCGCCATTCGCGTACCGAGTGGCTATCTTCATCATCCGATTCAGAGTCATGGTCCCAGAGCGACCAAATTTCAGTGTGAGCTCTCTGTACCATACGCCTTCCTTGAAAGCGCAGACTGCTTGGTGCTCTGAAACATTCTCCACCAGATGGTGAAATGTAGTACAACGCTGGATGTAATCTCCCAAAGTTTCATTCGGCTTTTGGACACAATGTTGCAACTCAGACAGTCCAGCGGGACGCTTGCAAGTGCCTTCAAATGTCTTGATAAACACTCAGGCCAAGTCTTCCAAACAGTAAATGCTAGCAGGGGTCAACTGATTCAACCAGGCCCTAGCTGAGCCTTCAAGCATCAAGGGCAGGTGCTTCATGGCTACTTCATCATTGCCTCTGCCAATCTGCACTGCCACTCGGTAATCCACCAACCACGTGTCGGGCTTTGACTCGCCAGTAAACTTGCTCACTCCTGCAGCCAATCTGAAGTTGGGAGGAATCTCAGCAGCTCGAATGGCTCTGCTGAAACACTTGGGCCCAGAGACGAACGCTCTACTCCCACTCGGGTAATCTCTGTCCAAACCTTCTCTGTTAGCTCTGCCTCTGTCGACCAGGCCCTGCATGTGGACTGACCTTGCATCAAACCCGGGCTCTCGAGGGTCGACTGGAATCCTCCGCTCATCGCCGTACGGGCGCCTGTCATCATACCGCCGGGGCGCGTACGAACCACCCCTCGGAGGGGGCATAGGCACTCGACGGCGGTCATCACGGTGGTATCGAGGGTCAAAATGCACGTGGCCTCGACCCAGGTACTGGCCCTGGCGATAGCCATGATCTTCATGCCGAAGAGGCGATGTTGGGTTGTGTGCCGACTGAACTGTGTCTGCCATGACACACCTGCTATGAAGTCTGTTGCGCGACTGGGAAACAGCCGAGTTCTGTTCTCCGGCCGCCATGAGCAGTGCCCGAATCTGCTGTAAGCCTCTACCAGCCTCGGAACGGGACGGCTGGATCGAATCTGCAATACGCACAGTTGCTGTGACATTTTGGATCGGAGTACGGTATACCTGACACTCATCCTGAGGTCCAGTTGGAAACAACTGCCGTTGCCGTCGACTGGAACTTGCAATATGTCTGCGGGCATGGTCGTCGAGTGCTTGCTGAAGATTCTCCAGGTGCGCATGCTGAGCCAGAGTGGCTACGCGCGCAGCCTTCAAGGACTGAGCTTCGGGGGTCTCCCCAACGATGGGGGTCTGGAGAGCTTGATCATTTCTGTGCTGCAGCTCTTCCCTTTGTTCCGTAGTGAGGGCTTGAGGATAGTACTCATCGTGGTCGCGCGATGGACCGCCGCTACCACCCCCGCCACGGGGAAAGCCTGGCGAGCTGCGCTGGAGACCAACCATGAGGACTTCCGCCGCGGGCTCATTGCTTTCGCACTCAGAGAGAGTATCTGAGTGGCCAGTCGACAGATCAAACAAGCCATAAAGGGACTCATTGGGCTCGATTGCCGCGATTTCAGGTGTGGCCGACTGACGGGCCACCGCGTGCTTCACACACCGCTGGAGCCGCGAGCCACCGGATCGCTTGCGGCGACGGGCAGCGGGAACCGAAGACGCCGCGGGAGCCGACCAATATTGAGTCGACGGCTGCCGCAGGAGGACGCTGTAGGCACTCACGTGGAAGTGCACTGCCCCGCGAATGGGGAGCGCCTCGACGTCGAGGGGGGCCTCTTGGAGCCAAGCTGAATCGTCGGCGATGAAGGTGAGCGCGCCGAGACGGATCTCGCGACCCAAAGACAATCCACCGCCGGAAACTATGTTGACGAAGATCGAAGATTGCAACCTCACCAGAAGTTGCTTAGACGCCTGCCCCTTGGTGGGCGCCAACTGTCGTGGGAACGAATCTGACAGTAGAGATAGGGGGTACGTAGGAGAGGGCAGAGTCCTAGCTACGGCGAGGTCGTACACTCGGTTTTACGAGTTCAGGCCCCTCTCGGAGGAGGTAACAACACTACGTCTCGACCGGTGCCGCGGAGGCTTGTTGATTGGAGTGTGTCGTTACAGGAGGAGCGAACCCTTGTGCCTGAGGGGAGGGGTGGCTTATATAGAGTGCGCCGACCCCTTCCCGTCCTCAGTTACACAAGGTTTCAATGAGAGAATAATGGCACGAACGTTACTGGTAACGCCCGCATTTAATGAACCTTAAGGCTACAGAGTGAATGCCCGACCGTTACCATTCAGGGGTGACTTTAGGCCTTCTGTCCTTCGAGTGAATCCTTGTCTTCCGAGTGAATAACGACGGTCGAGTGGAATTGGGGTATCCGAGTGGATCCATCGTCGAGTGGATTGCATCCTGTGAAGATTCCAGTCGGTATCCTCTTTCTATCTTTGTAGGCCTTGGCCTCTTGTGTAGTGTCCTTGGGCAGGGCATGTAGGTCAAGTCTAGGACCCTACCCTAGGTACATGTCATCATCAGTGGGCCAACGCCAACCCGTTTGGGCTGTGGTAGGAGGCCGAGGACTGGAGCATGCTCACCTGGTCATCGACGTGGGTGAGCAGCGGGTGCCTCTGGCTCGACACAAAGCCATAGAAGCAAGGGGTTAGGGCATAGAAGAGAGGAGTCGGGGTGGATGATGTGGTGGGAGATCGGGGTTTTTTTGTTAGGGAAAGCATAGAAGAATGTTTGATTACTGGGAAATGGCAAGTTATGATTTAACTCTGTTTTAGCCATATGATTAGATTCCTTTATGCGAGGCGAACTAATCTCTATGATTTTGATTCATCAAGGGCCAGAATGAAGGGAAAGAGAAAAATGTTTCGTGCAGAGAAAAATTCATGGGAAGAATTTTGGAAGGAAATTGGATAAAACCAACAGTAAAAACCATTCGGAGGAGATGTCTATGGTGGAAGGGGATTAACCGGAGTGGAGGTGCGGGGGCCAACTGCCCTTTTAATTATTTTTTGCTGTATGATTTGATTCTTTTATGTGGAAGCGAACAAATCTTTGTGATTTTGATTCATCAAGGGCCAGAGCGAAGAATTTGAATTGCAAAAGAAAACAAAGGCTAATGTAAGTTTTTGCACGACGGGCATGATACGAACTGTGGAGTTCTTGCTTTGCCCGAGGGAGGCCAACGAAACAGCGCACACTATAGCATGATATTCTCTGTAATTTGGTCGATTTATACCCCCCCCCCCAAAAGAAATTTTCTTGTAAGCGAGCTGATAAATGACATGGCCATTTGGCCTGATAAAAAAAAATGCCCTGATGGTATTCCCTCTATGAGAAAGAAAGAAAGGTGACTGAACAATCTACCGTAAATGCCCTGATTTAATATTTGTTGCATGCGAGAAAAAAATGACGGAGTAATCAAATTAGATACCCATACTCCCGCCAAAAGTGCCAAACACACACACGTACATAGCTGGAGACCGACAGATTGACTAAAAGCGTAACTTTTTTTGAACTGGAAGTATTAGTAACGTGTGATACACATATATGCATGGTCACTGGTCACATATGCATGCACAAGGAGAACTCAAACGCATGGCGACCATTGGTGAATCCTTGCCAACTAGTGAATTGCAAAGAACATAGACATTGAAGGCTAGGTTTGCAGGAACTACAATTCGACGGTCTTGTGCCCAAAACACTAATTCCCAGGCTATTGTTTTTGCAAAAAAACACTAGTCGCTCGGTTCGGCCGTTTTAATTAGGATTATGACAGGTGGGACCCGCTTTTGTCGACGTGGTGGCATGTTCATCCGTCCGAGCAGTTAGACGGCATCAGACGCCGTGCGCCGGGCCGGCTCGAGCCGCTACTGTCAAACCCCCAGAATTGGTACATGCCCACCCCCAGCCTCATTCTCTCTCGCTCGACTTCTCCCTCTCTGCTCCCACTCGGTCGCCGCTGCCGCCCCCTCCCACATCTCCGATCGCCGCCGCATCACCATGGTGTCCTGGACTGATGACGACAACAACGAGAATTCTTACAAGTACGCCAACTCAGCTTCAGACGACAACATCATCAAGGTGAGTTGCAGAGCTAGGGTTAGGGTTAGGGTTTGTGTTGGGGGTTTTTATGTTGAGCTGATCTGAAGTTTCTTCCGAAGTCTTGGCTTTCCTTTGCACGTGCAGACCCCTGCTACCACGGATGACTCCAATTTCCAGGGCACTACAACTGACGTCCTTGTTTTGTGCTATGAACACGGGAAGACAGCAGAGAGGCATGTGCTTTCGAGGGCACCTCCTACTGGCAGGAGGTTCTTGCTTGTGCTGAGAAGGTATGTGCCAAACTTGTGCTAATTGGATGTGGGACTAATTATTTGATCTCTATTATGTCATTACTCAAGGGTGTGCCTTTATAGACGGTGAAAATGGCTTGGTAGATGCTAGACCTTTGGTATTTCTGGCACTTATCTCCTTAGTTGCTCCAAATTGTTGGCATCCCAACGACGTCGTTGTTGACATCCATAGTAAATGATTTGGTGCACTCACATTCGTGGAAGTAGCACCAATGCTTTATGGCACATCAGACCCCTATCCTAGAGGTAATATGCTAATAGACGAGTCAACCTTAGGTATAGGGGAGGCCTGAACAGTGACATTCTTGATTATCAGCTGTGACATGGTCCCCTTATGATGAAAAACTCCATTAAGATCTGATCCATTGGTAATGATTGAACCACAAATAGCTGGCAAGCCAACATTATTTGCAAACAGTGTGCTGTTGGATTTAGCTTAAGGTATGCCCATTTTTAGTATTTCGGCCATAGTGGGTGCCAGCATCCCACCCTAACCATGCGGCACATGTGGAAGCTGGATATTGGTAGACTTCGCACAACTGTTAAATTACTGATAACAAATACAAAAAGGTTAGGATGTATCAAGGAAGTTCTCGAGATGTGTACATGCATTATCAGTAGTCACTAATCATAGAAGTTTATAAATTGACATTATGAAACTGAAAAAACAAATATTCAGCTTGTATGATCCCAAACTCCTGATAAGGACACATTTTTCTTTAAACACAGAGCGTGAAGAAGGAAACATGCACGTAGTGGAGATACAATGAAAATTATAAGACATGAAAGCTATCCCAATGCCAAACTAAAATTCATCACAATCCAGGAAAGGCACAACTAGTTTAAAGTTATATCATCCGATTAAATTTGGCAAGTTACAGTAACAAGTGGTATGGAGTTATAACAGGGTTTACTGTGGTCATTCAAACAAAAGTTCACTCATCCATTCATTAAGAATAGTGTGTAACACATAGAGAATAGAGATCATAATCGAAGCAATCCAGCAACAATCATTGGCCTATACATATTTAGTTCAAAATGATCATATGAATTGTAACACCAACATGATTGCACATACCTACAATATCAGAAATCCAAAAAGACCTAATACCATATTAAATATTCAAACAAAAAATAAATCAAGAAGAATTCCTTATAGGGGAGGATTTAACCATTTCTCGCGTTTTACTTCGTAGTTCAATCTGACCCACGTGGAAGTTTCAAATGGGTTAATTGATCCAATCTTCGCAAAGGGTTTGGAAAGGAGTCGCACTTGGCATCACTGAAGAAAGCTTGAGGACGAGCAGTACTATTTTTCACTTTGAAAACAACGATTAGTACCAGTAGTATATGAGGTTTTTCACGTTACACGACTAACTTGTGAAAAAATTAACCTTCATTCTCCCCTTTTAGTGATCGAAAGTTCTATTTAGGGTCCCAAAATGAGAACACCACTTTCACGACATGTAGAAATCCACTTTTAGGGTCCCAAACGGAAGTACATATAAAAAGTGGTAAATGACATCTTCATTGCTACTTTGGTTGTGTTTAAATGAATGTATTGGAAAAATGCCATTTGTTTTCTCTATTAAGTCATTACTCAAGGGTTTGCCTTTATCAGATGGCGAAAATGGCCGGTCGATGTTAGAACACCGGCATTCTTTGCACATATCTCCCTACTCCGCTCAAATTTTTGGCATGTCCAACGACGTCGTTGTTGACCACATAGTAAATGATCTCGTGCACTCACATCCGTGGAGTAGCACCAGTGCCCTCTCACACATCAGACCCCTGTCCTGAGGTACTATGAGAACATATGGGTCATCCTTAGGTACAGAGGAGGTCAAAATAGTGACACTTAGTAATTCATCAGTTGTGACACGGTCCCCTTATGATGGCAAAACTGCGTTAATATTTCATGCATTGGCAATGACTGAACCAACAACAGCTGGCATGCCAACAACAGAAATGACTGAACCATTTGCTCTTTCAGCTTGCCCATTCGACTGCGGGTGCGCAACGGATGCGTAATCTACCGAGTGCCCTGGGAAGCGCAGAATGCTCTGAATTCTTCCGAATCGAAGTTTGAGCGTTGTCTGTGTAATACTGTGCGGAAACACCATATCGGAATATCAACTCTTTTTAAACTTGATGGCTGTGCGTGAGTCTAGGTTCTTGATAGGCTTGGATTCAATCCACTTGGGGAACTTGTCGACTGCGACAAGTAATGAGTGAAGCCACTTCCCGGTTCTAGTGGTCCAATCATGTCCAAACCCCACACAGCAAACGGCCAGACAAGTGGAATGGTCTTCAGGGCGGTGCAGGTTTATGGGACATGTTTGTGTAGAACTGATCCCTCGCACTTCTGAACAATTTCCTTGCAGCTTCATTGGCACGCGGCCTGTAAATCCCTCGGTATGCTTTGGCCACAATTGTCCAAGAGGATGCATGATGACCACAGGTCCCCGAGTGAATCTCGTCCAGAATCAGTCGACCTTCTTCTGGGGAAATGCATCGTTGGGCGACGCGGTTACACTCTCTCTATAAAGCTGCCCATTGATTACTGTGAATGCTTTGGATCTGCGACAATCTGTCTTGCTTAACTTCCTCTCTTGAAGTCTTCCTGAGTATATATGCGATTTATGGCACTGTCCAGTCGAGGGTGATTACTAGGATCTCCATCACCAAGTCAATAACAGCAGGTATCTTGATTTCAGTAGGATCGCTAGGACTTTTCGCCTGGGGAGGCTCTTCAGTGGAAGGATCTTCCTGTACTAACGGGTAATGGAGGTGTTCTAAAAACACTTTGCTGGGGATGGGCTTCTGAGTGGAACCTATCTTTGCCAGATCGTCAGTTGCTTGATTTTAGAGTCGGGGAATGTGTGAGAGCTCCAATCCCTCAAACTTTTTCTCTAATTTCCTCACTGCATTGAAGTATCCAGTCATGGCAGGGTTCCTGACGTCCCATCCTTATCACCTGATTGACCACCAAATCTGAGTCGCCGTAGACCATCAGGCGAGTACGCCGAGTGAGATGGCCATACGCAACCCATAGAGTAGTGCTCATACTCAGCATCGTTATTGGAGGAACCAAAGTGAATCTGGTGGACATAACTGAATTTATCACCCTTGGGGACACCAGGACCACTCCGGCACCAGAACCATTCAAAATCTTAGACCCATCAAAGAACATAGTCCAGTGTTCCGAGTGAACTTGAGTCGGCTGTTGTGTTCAATCCACTCGGCCAAGAAATCTGCGAACGCTTGAGATTTGATCGCCTTCTTCGCTTCAAACTTGATATCCAAAGGGAGAGTTCAATTGCCCACTTAGCCACTCGACCAGTTGCATCTCGATTTTTCATGATCTCAGACAATGGAGCATCACTGACGACTGAAACCAAGTGGTCTTGGAAATAATGTGGAACTTTCTTCGCAGTCAAGTAAATTCCATAAACAAGCTTGTGGTAATGTGGATACCTCTGCTTGGATGGAGTCAAGACTTCAGAGATATAGTACAATGGACATTGTACTTTATAGGCTTCGCCTTCTTCTTCTCGCTCCACTGTGAGCACTGTGCTAACAACATGACAGTGGCTGCAATGTATAAGAGTAGAGGCTCTTTGCTGTTCGGAGCAGCAAGCACCGGCTGGGTGGAGAGCAGGGCTTTGAGTTCCACAAACGCTGCTTCAGCTTTGGGAGTCCACTCGAACAGTCAGACTTTTTCACAGTCGGTAAAGGGGCAGTGCCTTTTCACCGAGACGAGAAATGAACCGACTCAGGTGCAGCGAGACAACCTGTGAGCTTCTGGACATCATGCACACGCACAGGGAGTTTCATTCGGAGAATTGCACCGATCTTCTCGGGATTGGCATCTATCCCTCATTCGGAAATGAGAAAACCGAGTAACTTTCCTCCGGGCACTCCGAATGTGCACTGGACGGATTCAGCTTAATGTCGTACCTTTCAGATTGGCAAAGGTTTCAGCGAGGTTAGTCAGCAGGTCGGAACCTTTGCGTGACTTAACCACAATATCATCCATATACGCCTCCACATTCTGACTGATCTGAGTGTGCAGGCACTTCTGAATCATGCGATGAATGTGGCGCCAGCGTTTTTGAGACCAAATGGCATGGCGACATAGAAAAACACCCGAACAGGGTGATGAAGGCCGTTTTTATTTCATCTGGCCCATACAGTCGGATCTGATGGTATCCGGAATATGCATCAAGAAAAGACAAACGCTCACACCCCGCAATCGAGTCGACTATCTGATCGATGTGAGCGAGCGGAAAATGATCTTTCGGGCAGGCCCGATTGATATGCTTGAAGTCAATGCACATGCGGAGTGAATTATCCTTCTTGGGGACCATGACGACGTTAGCGAGCCACTCGAAGTGGTATATCTCGCGTATGAACTCATCTTCCAGGAGCCGAGCCACTTCCTCGCCAATCGCCTTCCTCTTCTCCCCGGCGGAACGACGGAGATGCTATTTGACAGGTTTGGCCTTCGAGTCGACACACAAACGGTGCTCAGCAGCCCCCTGGGTACACCTAGCATGTCTGATGGTTTCCATGCGAAGATGCCCCAGTTCTCAAGGAGGAAACTGGATGAGGCGCGGCTTCCTATTTGTTGTCGAGTGTCATGAGATGTGGGTCGGAGCAGCTATGGGATCTTCCAGGTGAATGTGAACTGGTTTCGTCTCGCCAGCCGACTGAAATGCAGACTCAGAAGCAGGCTTCTTGGAATGGAGCAAATCACTCAGATCAGCATTCTTCTGTACTCTTCAGTTCTACCACGCCATTTGCTCGTCAGCGATCTTGGAACCCTTCTGGAGGCAATCCTCCGTTCTCTGTCTCTTTCCCAGTGACCGTGATCACACCTTTGGGTCCGGGCATCTTCAGTTTGAGATAACGTAACATGGACGGGCCATGAAACGAGCATACGCGGTCTGCCCAGAATAGCATGATAGGCACTGTGAAAATCTACCACTTCAAATGTCAGCTTTTCTTTGCGAAAATTCTTTGAATCACCAAAAACCAGATCTAAAGCAATCTGGCCGAGTGATTTTGCCTTCTTCCTGGGATGACTCCGTGGAACTGCATGTTGCTCTCACTGAGTCGAGACATCGGAAGCCCATCCCCTGAAGGGTTTCAGCATACAGAATGTTCAATCACTGCCACCACCATGAGAACTTTACGCAGTCGAGTGCCTCCAACGATTGGGTCGACCACCAAAGCTTGCTGCCCGGGGGTAGCAACGTGAGCTGGGTGATCCGACTGATCGAAGGTGATGGAGTCTTTGACCACTTGAGGTATGTTGTAGCTGCCGGAGCAACCATGTTCACCTCTCTGTTGATTACTTTCAGTCGACTTTTGCTCTCGATGTCAGCAAAAATCACCAGGGTTGCGTTGACCTTTGGGTAATCATCTGCCTTTTCTTCATCGTCATCCTTATCAAACACTTCTCATTGTGCGACCTTCACGGAACTCTGGATAAGGAATCTGCACGTCGAGTGGTGTGTTTGGGCAAAATCAAGTTGCCCTCTTCATTTTTCTTCGTGTGGATGGCACACGGTAAATCCAGGACATCCTGGCCCGACTGGTCCTTGATCTTCTTGGTATCCATGGCCCCTTGGGCTTTCCTTGAACTTTCCTTGGGTATTCACCACTGCAGCTTTAGCCTGGCATGTGGCTTCAGCTTTGCGTTTCTGCTTCCGACTGGGATTTCCGCCCCTAGTGTCGGGGTTGAGTCTTCCCTTTGCCATTACGGAGTCGGTCTATTCTTCACCATTCGCATACCGAGTGGCTATCTCCATCATCCGATTCATAGTCATGGTCCCAGAGAGACCAAATTTCAGTGTGAGCTCTCTGTACCGTAGCCTTCCTTGAAAGCGCAGACTGCTTGGTGCTCTGAAACATTCCACCAGATGGTGAGTGTAGTCCAATGCTAGATGTAATCTCTCACAATTATTCGGCTTTTGGACACAATGTTGCAACTCAGACAGTCCAGCGGGACGCTTGCAAGTGCCTTCAAATGTCTTGATAAACACTCGGCCAATGTCTCCCAACAGTAAATGCTAGCAGGGCCAACTGATTCAACCAGGCCTAGCTGAGCCTTCGAGCATCAAGGGCAGGTGCTTCATGGCTACTTCATCATTGCCTCCGCCAATTGCACTACCACTCGGTAATCCTCCAACCACGTGTCAGGCTTGGACTCGCCAGTAAACTTGCTCACTCCTGCAGCCAATTGAAGTTGGGAGGGATCTCAGCAGCTCGAAGGCTCTGTGAAACACTCGGGCCCAGATAAAACGCTCTGCTTCCACTCGGGTAATCTCTGTCCAAACCTTCTTTGTTAGTTCTGCTCTTGTCGACCAGGCCCTGCACGAGGACTGACCTTGCATCAAACCCGGGCTCGTGGGTCGACTGGAATCCTTCGCTCGTCGTTGTACGGGTGCCTGTATCATACCGCCGGGGCGCGTCGACGAACCACCCCTCGGAGGGGGCATAGGCACTCGACGGCGGTCATCACGGTGGTAGCGAGGGTCAAACTGCCCGTGGCCTCGACCCAGGTACTGGTCCTGGCGATAGCCACGATCTTCACGCCGAAGAGGCGATCTTGGGCTGTGTGCCGACTGAACTGTGTTGCCATGACAGACCTGCTGTGAATCCTATTGCGCGACTAGGAAAGAGCCGAGTTCTGTTCTTCGGCCGCATTGAGCAGTGCCCGAATCTGCTGTAAGCCTCTACCATCCTTGGAATGGGATGGCTGGATCGAATCTGCAATACGCGCAGCTGCTGTGACATTTTGGATCGGAGTACGGTATACCTGACACTCATCCTGAGGTCCAATCGGAAACAACTGCCGCTGCCGTCGACTGGAACTTGGAATATGTCTGCGGGTGCGGTCGTCGAGTGCTTGCTGAAGATTCTCTAGGCGCGCACGCTCAGCCAGTGGGCTACGTGCGCAGCCTTCAAGGCCTGAGCTTCGGGGGTCTCCCCAACGATGGGGGTCTGAGAGAGCTTGATCATTCTGCGCTGCAGCTCTTCCCTCTGTTCCACAGTGAGGGCTTGAGCATAGTACTCATCGTGGTCGCGCAATGGACCGCCGCACCGCCCCTGCCACGGGGAAATCCTGGCGGGCTGCGCTGGGGACCAACCATGAGGACTTCCGCCGTGGGGTGTTGCTTTCGCACTCGGAGAGAGTATCCGAGTGGCCAGTCGACAGATCGAACAAGCCATAAAGGGACTCATCGGGCTCGATTGTCGCGATTTGAGGTGGGCCGACTGACGGCCACCGCGTGCTTCACCCACCACTGGAGCCACGAGCGACCGGATCGCTTGTGGCGACGGGCAGCGGGAACCGAAGACGCCGCGGGAGCGACCGATACTGAGTTGATGGCTGCCGTAGAGGACGCCATAGGCACTCGCGCGGAAGTGCGCCGCCCCGCGAATGGGGAGCGCCTCGACGTCGAGGGGGGCCTCTTGGAGCAAGCCGATTGTCAGCGATGAAGGTGAGCACGCCGAGACGGACCTCGCGACCCAAAGACAATCCACCGCTGGAAACCATGTTGACGAAGATCGAAGATTGCAACCTCACCGGAAGTCGCTTAGACGCCTGCCCCACGGTGGGCGCCAACTGTCATGGGACGAGTCTGACAGCAGAGATAGGGGGTACGTAGGATGAGGGCAAAATCCTAGCTACGGCGAGTGGTGTACATCGGTGTTTACGAGTTCAGGACCCTATGGAGGAGGTGGGGTGAACATCCCTACGTCTCGGTGCCGCGGCTTGATGGAGGTGTATACAGGAGGTGGAACTGTGAGGAGGGTGAGTGCGACTGAGTGCGTCCGACCCTGGTCCTCAGTTACACAAGGGTTCAATGAGAGAATATGGCACGAACGTTACTGGCAACGCCCACATTTAATGAACCTTAAGGCTACGGAATGAATGACTGACCGTTACCATTGAGGGGTGACTCTAGGCCTTCGTCCTTGAGTGAATCCTTGCCTTCGAGTGAATAAGGACGTCTGAGTGGAATTTGGGTATCCGAGTGAATCCATCGTCGAGTGGATGCATCTGTGAAGATTCCAGTCGGTATCCTCTTTCTATATTCGTAGGCCTGGACTCTTGTGTAGTGTCCTTGGGCAGGGCATGTAGGTCAGGTCAGGACCCTACCCTAGGTACATGTCATCATTAGTGGGCCAACGCCAACCGTTTTGGCTGTGGTAGGAGGCCGAGGACTGGAGCGTGCCCACCTGGTCATCGACGTGGGTGAGCAGCGGGTGCCTCTGGCTCGACACAAAGCCATGGAAGCAAGGGGTTAGGGCATAGAAGAGAGGAGTCGGGGTGGATGATGTGGTGGAGATCGGGATTTTTGTTAGGGAAAGCATAGAAGAATGTTTGATTATTGGGAAATGGCAAGTTATGATTTAACTCGTGTTTAGCCATATGATTAGATTCCTTTTGTAACATCCAAATTTTTAATTTGGAATGTTATACATAGGTCATCCATGCATATCATATTTATTGCATTTCATTTTGCGATCCTCGAAAATTCTAAGCAACTCAAGGACCCACGGAGAGAGTTGGGGATTTCACCGTTTTCATATTTGAATTTTTCTCAAATATTGAAACAGGGATCAATTTGGTTAACTATTTTTCTCTCCGAAAATATTTCATATTAAAAATATATGAGAGAGAGAATAATGACTTCTCCAAAATAAATGGAATATTGGAGGAAAAATTAAAATCAAATAAATATTTTATTGGATTTTTATTGCAATTTTATTTGGATTTAAAAAAAATATGCATTTTTCAAAATTGGATTAGAGTCCCAAATAAATGTTTACCTGTCCGGGAGATTTTTAGAGGACGGGGAAAATTTATTTCGGGAATTTTGGAGTCCGTTTAGTATTTCTTTTATTTGTTTTTCTGCGCGGAATTACTTTAAAAAAAAAATAAAATCCGCCGGACCGAACTGGGCCGAAGCCCAGCCGGCCCAGCAGCCTCGCCGCCGCCTTTCCTCCCCTGGCCGACCGGGATCTCCCGGAGTCCGCCGCCGCCGCGCTCCGCCCCGTCGCCCCCTCGCCCAAGCCACCCCCTCCCCCCTAAAAAGCCGACCCGGGGCCCCCCCTGGAGCCCCAAGCCGCGCCGGCCCCGGCGCCTGCCTGCGCCGCCGAGCGCCGGCGCGTCGCCGCCGCCGCGCCGGCGCGCCCGCCGCGCCGCCGCCGCCGCACTCCGCCGCCGCAGCGCCGCCGCACCGCGCGCCCAACCGCCGCCCCGCCGCTGCCGCCGCCGCCCCGCCGGAGCCTCGCCGGAATCCCGCCGCCGCCGTCGGTTTCTGAGAAAAACGATCGGTTTTGTTTAAACCCTAGATCTAGGTTTGGTTTTTTTTAATACCGGTTTATTTTTTAGATCGGTTTTCGTCGGTTTAGTTATTTAGCGGACGTCGTCCGTACGTTCGTTTTTAACGAACGGTTTCACCGTTTAACCACAGACAGCGAACGTTCGTTCGTTAGCCTGTTTGTTAGTTTTCTTTTTCTCGGATTTTCGCGATTATTTTCGATCGCGATTTCTGATCCGATTTTCGTTTAGTATAACTTTTCGCTCGTTTGTCGGAATCAGGCGATTCAAGCGCCTAGATCTTCGTCTCGAAGCCCTCTTTCTGTTTAACCAACTTAAACAAGTTTTTGCTACTGTAAAATTTGACTTTAGTCCAGATTAGTAACGAAGCTTGTTTCTTTCGCAGTTTGAGTTTCGTTGCTCCGTTTGATTCGATTCTTTTGCAAACCGGAGTTCTTCAGTTGAACTTTCTGGTTAGGTCTTCTCATTTGGGTTTTACCCGTGCATCTTCGCTTGATTGCTTATGTATGCTATTGTTTGTTTGCGATAGAGTACCCGGAGTGCGAAGCGTGCTACTACGAGTCTCTAGGATTTGCAGATCGTCAGCAAGGCAAGTAACACATTGATCATACTTCTTCTGTTACCCATTTTTTTATGCATTAGTTTCGACCCTCAAATATTGCATGATTAGGATTGATTAACTTGTGGGTATGGGAAGTAGATGAGAGGTAGAACCTATTGCCCTTTTAATAACAAACCCTTGGGAGTTACTTCCACGCTATGCTTATGTTGCCATGCTATGCTCGTAGACGTGGATTGGGTTTTGAGTGTATCCATGACAGATGTGAGATTTTAATTAATGGTTCAACTTTAGGTGGCAACTTTAATACACATCTGGGTGGATTGCTTGTTTGGGCACCTGGGGATATACCAGTGTTGTCCTAGGAGATCCCGGGGATATACCGTGTGATCCTCCTACGGTCCGCCACCCAGGCTCAAAGGGATCATAAGATTATTCATGCTAGAAACTTCCGTGTGCAGCCACAAGCTATTATGGGCTCTAGCATAGGTGAGTATGTTACATGACCTCTTTCAGTGGTAGGCTAGCAGATGTAGGGGAAAGTAGGTGTAACGTTCTACCCAGAGTAAAGAGTAAATGCTGAAAGACTGTGTCTGGTCATCCGTTTCTCAAACACCATGTAGTGCGAGAAATCCAAAGGAGGAGATCGAGTCTTGTGGGGGAAAAGTGCACAAACCTCGCAGAGTGTACAAACTAGTCATGATTAGCCGTGTCCCCGGTTATGGACATCTTGAGTATCTGGTTCTTGGATCATCATATTGAATCCCATCACTCTAAATTAATTTTGGGATTAATAATTACTTTAATTGGGATTGAGAGGGGATTTACCTTCTCAATGTTCAACAAACACATGATAGTTAAATAAAATATTTCCTTTGTTGTAGGAAAAAATTGGCTTTTCGCAAAACAGTATAACACTAGAGCTTTTACACAGCCAATATGCATGTAGTATTAGCAATTATCTGTTCATTGCTCTACTGTGTTATATTGCCAGCATATTCCATGGGCTGACCCGTTTGGGCGCAACGTATCATGTGCAGACTTTTCAGACGAAGAGTAAGGTGTGCTAGGTCGTTGTCGTGCACTCAGCTATGCCGTTGGAGTTGATGGACTCACTTTGTCTTCCAAGCCTTCTGCTGTTATTAATTAGATGGCCTTAAGCCATATTTATGTAAGCAGTTTCTCTTTGAGACATTCGATGTAATAAGTGTGTGATGTACTCTGTTATAAATCCCTAAGTACTGTGTGTGTCAGCATTACCGATCCAGGGATGACACTTGAACACAGAGATTCGATCCATTCGGGTGGGTCGCTACAGAGATGGTATCAGAGCACACGCTGACTGTAGGACACGACCACTAAGAAAGCCTAGGCATTCTCTACTCATTTCCTGACTTCTCTCCATCTTCTATTCTCTGGATGGCGGACTCAAGGAACAAGTTTAACACCCGGATGAAGACACACCTTTTGGCGGACACTTGAAGGAAGTCACTAGGTACCTGAACATCGGAATACCAAGCTTCACCGGGACCTACACCGTTCACTGTACCAGAAAGAGGAGCGTTGGATGATTCGAGTTCAAATTCCAGGAAGGACATTCACGCCAGTTACGGAGCCCATAGAGTTTTCCTTTGATGCACCAACCTGGAGTCTAGGAAAGAGCATGGCAGCCCACATCGCCATGGACGCATCGGCGAAGTGTATCACAAGGATCTTAAGGACACGATCTACCAGTATTGGGCGCCGAGATGAGCAATGGGAGATGATCAGCACCCGGAGGGACAGGTCCATTGCAGGCTTTCATCCAGGAGTTAAACCAGCACATTCGTCGACAGGAGAACCAGATGTGTGCAAGCATGATAGATTTGAGAGAAGGTGATGACCAGGAACATGGAGCTAGAAGAGGAACTCAAGTTACACGCGACGGATACAGAGAGAGGAAATCGCAATACTAGTGGAAAAGAATGACGACCTGACAAGGAAGCTAGGAGTATTCATGGGGACCCCGCGCCGGAGAGAAGACGACGAACCCGAGGAAATTCGATCTGAAGACTACATCATCATCGACGACAACGAATCCGACCCCGACAGTAGTGATGATGATTATGAAGACGAAGTGGAGCGGATATCATGGAGTCTTCCACCGATCAAAATTTCTAGATGACCACCATATTTCCTTAGCATTTTCCCATGTAAATAGTAATAGTCGAGCACTTTGTAACGGTAGTTAGATAGATGTATGCTCTTGCTTGAATTGAGGGGGTGTTATGAATGGTTTGTCTCGTGTGCATATGGGTAGTGCTTTCTCACTAGACCTTACTCTATTTAATCTCTTCCCTCTAAACCCATCAGATGCCTCCGAGACGCGACACCGATTTGTTTTCCCCCCGGAGCTCACTCAGTTGATTCAACACGAGAATACCCTGATGCAGCTACTAGTTCAGAACCAAGACAACAACAACAACAACCCACCGCCACCACCACCAGTTGACAACTTAGCCCGTTTTCTGAGGTTGCAGCCGCCGGTGTTTCCAGTAGCACCGAGCCAATAGTTGCGGATGACTGGCTACGCAGGATTGGAAGGGAGTTGACCACCGCAGGATGCACAGACGTGAGAAGGTGCGTTTTGCCGCACATCAATGGATGGACCCGCAGCCTAGGGAGAATTACACAGCGACATTCCCTATAGCGATAGCAATCATCAGCAGCATTCGCCACTGCAATGTCCTGCAGATGCAGCCGATGCCTCAGCAGGACGAATGAAGAAGTCGTGAGTTTCGCAACTTACGCCAGGGAAACCGTACCGTGGGGCAGTACGGGATGAGTTCAGGTAAATTAGCTCGCTATGCCGATGATGATGTGGACTGCCGAGGTCCGCGAAGCAGGAGAAGTTTAGGAAGGTTGAATGTGATGAGCTGAGTATGCAGTTGATGGTGGCAACATTCAACAACTACCAGGAGTTGGTAGACAAAACTCTTATGATTGAAGGGAAGACAGCAGCAGATGATAGCCGCAAGAGGAAGTATAGGAAAGGGAAGTTCAACTCAGGAGCTCAGCAGAAGCCCCGGTCACCCCGAACTCGGGAGGACTTGTTCATTACCATGGAGGTCATGACCACAATGGAGGGAAGTTCACACAACCATAATGGCCACAAGAATGGAAATGGACATGGAGCAGGCAGCAATCAGAACCGTCTAACCCAGCCACACCCGCCAAGAAGGATCAAAGCCACGTTACCTGTTTCAAGTGCGGGAAGACTGGCCATTATGCCAACGAATGTCAGAACTGAAGAACGGCAATGGTAATGGAAGCGCTGGAAGAAGCCCAATCCATTCACACCGAGGACAAAGTGAACCACGTGAACGTGGAGGAGGTTGAGGAGCAGCCTGATGCAGTTATCGGTAAGTTTTTGGTTAAGTCTTTTATTGCAATTGTTCTTTTCGATACTGGTGCATCGCATTCATACATATCAAGGGGATTCGGGGATAAGTTAAGTGCCCACTAGGTACTTAGGACACCCATGTTAGTAAGATCACCCGGTGCGGAGTATATGGCAAGACAAGGATGTTTTCAGATGCCATGATCATTGGAAGTCATGTTTTCCCCTCAGACCTGATAGTTTTGAAGTCACAAGGATTGGATGTGATACTAGGCATGGATTGGCTATCGATGTATGGAGGAAGCATCGATTGTGCGAGTAAGTCGATTTCGCTTACCACCCCGGAGGGAAAAAGGATCAAGTATGTATCTAGGCATGTGCCTAGAAGGAGCAAGTAAATTCTCTCACGGAGTTGTTCAGGAGGAGGTGCCTATTGTGAAAGATTTCCCGGATGTATTCCAGAGGAGTTACCAGGCATGCCGGCGGATCGAGACATTGAATTCTTGATAGAGTTGTTGCCAGGCACCGGACCAATATCAAAGAGACCATACCGGATGCCCGCAAATGATCTGGAGGAGATTAAGAAGCAGATCAAGGAATTATTGGAGAAAAGGTTACATTCGACGATTCATCACCGTGGGGAGCCCAGTGCTCTTAGTTGAGAGAAGGATGGATCCTTGAGAAGGTTGTTGATTATCGCGCATTGAATGAAGTGACGATTAAGAACAAGTACCCACTGCCAATGATTAATGATTTGTTTGATCAGTTGCAAGGAGCTAAAGTGTTCTCCAAGATCGATCTGAGATCAGGGTATCACCAGCTGAAGATCCGAGAACAGGATATACCTAAGACAGCCTTCACCACCGGTATGGGCTATATGAGTACACAGTTATGTCATTTGGATTGACTAATGCCCCTGCCTATTCATGAGTATGATGAACAAGGTGTTCATGGAGTTCTTGGATAAGTTTGTCGTGGTGTTCATTGATGATATCTTGGTATACTCAAAGAATGAAGAGGAGCACAAGGAGCATCTGCGTTTAGTTCTCGAGAAGCTCAGGGAACATCAGTTGTATGCCAAGTTCAGCAAATGTTGAGTTTTGGTTGAAGGAAGTTGGATTCTTGGACATGTTATATCGGGCGAAGGTTATAGCAGTAGACCCCACTAAGGTTCAGTCGTCACTGAGTGGTTGGCACCCCACCTCAGTAGGGGAGATCCGCAGTTTTCTTGGACTTGCAGGATATTATCGGAGATTTATCGAGAATTTTTCTAAGATTGCGAAGCCTATGACGGAGTTACTGAAGAAGGACACTAAGTTCAAATGGACAGATGAATGTGAGGCAAGTTTTCAGGAACTGAAGAAACGAGTTTGGTTACAGCCCCAGTTCTGATTCTGCCAGATATACGCAAGGATTTCCAAGTGTATTGCGACGGTTCTGCTTAGGACTGGGAGGAGTACTATGCAGGAAGGAAGAGTTGTTTCATATCCCACGTCAGCTTCGGCCGCATGAGTTGAATTATGCCACGCATGACTTGGAGGTAGCAGCTGTAGTCATGCACTTAAGACTTGGAGACATTTCTTATTGGAATCGTTGTGATGTGTACACGGATCACAAGAGCTTGAAGTATATTTCACTCAGAAGGAGCTGAACCTCAGGCAGAGGAGATGGTTGGAACTTATAAAGGATTATGATATGAAGTTGCATTATCATCCAGGAAAAGCCAATGTCGTAGCAGACGCTTTGAGCCGGAAGAGTTAGTTGTCAATACCTCCAAAAGCGGAGGTTTACCAAAGGGGTTATCCGAAGATCTCAGGGAGTTTCGTTTGGGGATAGTCCCTAGAGGTTTTGTCGCAGTTATGGAAGTTCAGTCAACATTATGGGAAGGATTCGAGAAGCTCAGAAAGAGGACAAAGAAATTGCCGAGATAAAGGATAGAATGCGCAAAGAAAAGCCAAAGGTTTTCGTGAAGATGAGCACGACACCTTATGGGTTGAGGACCGTGTGTATGTACCCATAATGCCGAGATCAGGAAGTTGATACTACAGGAGGCTCATGACTCGCCATACTCGATACACCCCGGAAACACCAAGATGTATTTGGACTTAAAAGAGCGTTTCTGGTGGACGGGTATGAAGAGGGATATTGCTGAGTATGTAGCCGTATGTGATGTATGTCAGAGAGTGAAGGCAGAGCATCAGAAGCCCGCAGGATTGCTAAGCCTATGCCAATACCCGAATGGAAGTGGGATAAGCTTGGCATGGATTTCATCACCGGATTACCCAGGACCCGATCAGGATATGATTCTATCTGGGTAGTAGTGGGATCGGTTGACCAAAGTAGCTCACTTTATCCCAGTGAAAACCACATATACGAGTGCGAAGTTGGCCAAGATATATATGACCAGGATCGTATGTCTGCACGGAGTTCCGAGGACCATCGTATCAGATAGAGGAACCCAGTTTACTTCAAAGTTTTGTCGCCAAACTACACCAGACAATGGGAAACCAGGCTAGAGTTTAGTATAGCTTTTCATCCGCAGACAGAATGGACAGACGAGAGAGAGTCAATCAGATCCTGGAGGACATGTTAAGAGCTTGTGCGCTAGATTATGGATCTGTTGGGATGACAATTCTGCCCACGCGGAGTTCTCATACAAAACAGCTACCAAGCCAGTTTGAAGATGCACCTTTCGAGGCTTTGTATGGAAGGAGGTGCAGAACACCGTTGATGTGGGATGAAGTTGGAGGACCGTCAGTTGTTTGGACCGGATTTGATTAGGAATCCGAAGAGAAGGTTAGCTGATTCGAGATAGACTGAAAGTAGCCCAGTCCAGACAGAAGAGTTATGCCGACCCAAAACGCAAGGAGGTAACCTATGAAGTCGGAGACAGAGCATATCTACGAGTATCACCCTACGAGGAGTGAAACGTTTTGGAGTTAAAGGAAAGTTAGCCCCGAGGTTTGTAGGACCATACCGAGTATGGAACGTATGGGTGAAGTGCCTACAAGTTGGATGCCCGAGGGACTGTCAGGAGTTCATGATGTGTTCACGTTTCCCAGTTGAAGAAGTGCCATGCGGAGATGGCTTGATATTTCTCTAAGAGATACAGTGCCCCTAGAAGCAATTCAATTGGAAGTGATCTAATACTACGAGGAGAAACCCGTCAAGTTCGAGCGAGTTTGCCAGCCGAGTTACACGCAACAAAGTTATCAAGTTTTGCAAAGTTCAGTGGAGTCACATACGAAGATGAAGCACGTGGAGGCGAGAGAAAGAGCACTCCGGAAGAGAGCCACCCACACCTATTTCTCTAGCCAACCGAATCTCGAGGGCGAGATTCATCTTAAGGGAGTAGGTTTGTAACATCCCAAATTTTAATTTGGAATTGTATACATAGCGTCATCCATGCATATCATATTTATTGCATTTCGTTTGCCGCTCGAAAATTCTAAGCAACTCAAGGACCCACGGAGAGAGTTGGGGATTTCACCGTTTTCAATTTGAATTTTCTCAAAATTGAAACAGGGATCAATTTGGTTAACTATTTTTCTCTCCGAAAATATTTCATATTAAAAATATAGAGAGAGATAATATGACTTCTCCAAAATAAATGGAATATGGAGGAAAAATTATTAAAATCAAATAAATATTATTTGGATTTTTATTGCAATTTTATTTGGATTAGAAAAAAAATATGCATTTTTCAAATTGCATTAGAGTCCCAAATAAATGATTACCTTGTCGGGAGATTTTTAGAGGACGGGGAAAATTATTTCGGGAATTTTGGAGTCCGTTTAGTATTTCTTTTATTTGTTTTTTTCTGCGCGGAATTATTTAAAAAAAAAAATCCGCGCGGACCGAACTGGGCCGAAGCCAGCCGGCCCAGCAGCCTCGCCGCGCCTTTCCTCCCGGAGTCCGCCGCCGCCGCGCACTCCGCCCCGTCGCCCCCTCGCCCAAGACCCACCCTTCCCCCTTAAAAAGCCGACCGCGGGCGCCCCCTGGAGCCCCAAGCCGCCGCCGCCGGCCCGCCGCCGCCTGCCCATCGCCGCGCCGCCGCGCGCCTCGCTCCCAGGCCGCCGCGTCCGCCGCCCGCCGCCGCCGCACTCCGCGCGGCGCCGCGCACGCGCGCCCCACACGCCGCCCGCGCGCTGCCGCCGCCCGCCCCGCGGAGCCTCGCCGGAATCCCGCCGCCGCCGCTCGGTTTCGTGAGAAAAAAACCGATCGGTTTTGTTTAAACCCTAGATCTAGGTTCGGTTTTTTTTAAATACCGGTTTATTCTTTTTTAGATCGGTTTTCCGTCGGTTTAGTTATTTAGCGGACGTTCGTCGTATGTTCTGTTTTAACGAACGGTTTTCACCGTTTAACCGCAGACAGCGAACGTTCGTTCGTTAGCCTGTTCGTTAGTTTTCTTTTTCTCGGATTTTCCGCGATTATTTTCGATCGCGATTTCTGATCCGATTTTGTGTTTAGTATAACTTTCGCTCGTTTGCGGAATCAGGCGATTCAAGCGCCTAGATCTTCGTCTCGAAGCCCTTCTGTTTAACCAACTTAAACAAGTTTTTGCTACTGTAAAATTTGACTTTAGTCCAGATTAGTAATCGAAGCTTGTTTCTTTCGCAGTTTGAGTTTCGTTGCTCCGTTTGATTCGATTCTTTTTGCAAACCGGAGTTCTTCAGTTGAACTTTCTGGTTAGGTCTTCTCATTTGGGTTTTACCGTGCATCTTCGCTTGATTGCTTATGTATGCTATTGTTTGTTTGCGATAGAGTACCCGGGAGTGCGAAGCGTGCTAACGAGTCTCTAGGATTTGCAGATCGTCAGCAAGGCAAGTAACACATTGATCATACTTCTTCGTTACCCAGTTTTTATGCATTAGTTTCGACCCTCAAATATTGCATGATTAGGATGTGATTAACTTGTGGGTACTGGGAAGTAGATGATGAGGTAGAAACCTATTGCCCTTTTAATAACAAACCCTGGGAGTTACTTCCACGCTATGCTTATGTTGCCATGGCATGCTCGTAGACGTGGATTGGGTTTTTTGAGTGTATCCATGACAGATGTGAGATTTTAATTAATGGTTCAACTTAAGGTGGCAACTTAATACACATCTGGGTGGATTGCTTGTTTGGGCACCGGGGATATTAACCAGTGTGTGTCCTAGGAGATCCCGGGGATATACCGTGTGATCTCCTACGGTCCGCCACCCAGGCTCAAAGGGATCATAAGATTATTCATGCTAGAAACTTCCGTGTGCAGCACAAGCTATTATGGGCTCTATCATAGTTGAGTATGTTACATGACTCTTTCAGTGGTAGGCTAGCAGATGTAGGGGAAAGTAGGTGTAACTGTCTACCCAGAGTAAAGAGTAAATGTTTCTGAAAGACTGTGTCTCGGGTCATCCGTTCTTCAAACACCATGTAGTGCGAGAAATCCAATGAGGAGATCGAGTCTTGTGGGGAAAAGTGCACAAACCTCTGCAGAGTGTACAAACTAGTCATGATTAGCCGTGTCCCCGGTTATGGACATCTTGAGTATCTGGTTCTTGGATCATCATATGAATCCCATCACTCTAAATTAATTGTTGGGATTAATAATTACTTTTAATTGGGATTGAGAGGGGGTTACTTCTCAATGTTCAACAACACACCATGATAGTTAAATAAAATATATTCCTTTGTGTAGGGAAAAAATTGGTCTTTCGCAAAACAGTATAACACTAGAGCTTTTCCACCAGCCAAATATGCATGTAGTATTAGCAATTATTCTGTCATTGCTCTAGCGGGTTATATTGCCAGCCATTATGCCGAATGTGCTGCACCGGTTGGTTGCGGTGCGCAACGTACTCATGTTGCAGACTTTTCAGACGAAGAGTAAGTGTGCTAGGTCGTTGTACCTGATCTACCTGAGGCTCACTTTGTCACCACGTTGAGTTGTGGGATCTTTTATTCACCTTCCGGTGTTATTTATAATTAGATGGCCTTAAGCCATATTGTACGTGCTAAGCAGTTACTCTTGTGAGTACATTCGATGTAATGAAGGTGTGCATGCACTAGTTATAAATCCCTCAAGTACTGTCGTGTGTCAGCCTACCGATCCAGGATGACACTTGAACACAGAGATTCGATCCATTCGGGTCGGGTCGCTACACCTGTATGCGAGGCGAACTAATCTCTGTGATTTTGATTCATCAAGGGCCAGAAGAAGGGAAAGAGAAAAACGCTTTGTGCGGAGAAAAAAATCATGGGAAGAATTGGGAAGGAAATTGGACAAAACCAACAGTAAAAACCATTCGGAGGGAGGTCTATGGTGTGAAGGGGATTAACGGAGTGGAGGTGCGGGGGCCATACTCCCCTTTTAATTATGTTATGTTGTATGATTTGATTCTTTTATGTGGAAGCGAACAAATCTTTGTGATTTGATTCATCAAGGGCCAGAGCGAGTAATTTGAATTGCAAAAGAAAACCAAAGGTAATGTAAGTTTTTGCACGACGGGGCATGATAGGAACTATGGAGTTCTTAGCGTTGCCGAGGGAGCCAACGATACAGCGCACACTATAGCATGATATTCTATGTAATTTGGTCGATTTACCCCCCCACCCCACCCCCCACCCCCCCCCCCAAATTTCTTTAAGCGAGCTGAATAAATGACATGGCCATTTGGCCTGATCAATAAAACATGCCTGATGGCTTTCCCTCTATAAGAAAAAAGAAAGGGGGACTGGAACAATCTACCGTAAATGCCCTGATTTAATATTTGTTGCATGCGAGAAAAAAATGACGGAGTAATCAAATTAGATACCCATACTCCCGCCAAAAGTGCCAAACACACACGCGTACATAGCTGGAGACCGACAGATTGACTAAAAGCGTAACTTTTTTTGAACTGGAAGTATTAGTAACGTGTGATACACATATATGCATGGTCACTGGTCACATATGCATGCACAAGGAGAACTCAAACGCATGGCGACCATTGGTGAATCCTTGCCAACTAGTGAATTGCAAAGAACATAGACATTGAAGGCTAGGTTTGCAGGAACTACAATTCGACGGTCTTGTGCCCAAAACACTAATTCCCAGGCTATTGTTTTTGCAAAAAAACACTAGTCACTCGGTTCGGCTGTTTTAATTAGGATTATGACAGGTGGGACCCGCTTTTGTCAACGTGGTGGCATGTTCATCCGTCCGAGCAGTTAGACGGCATCAGACGCCGTGCGCCGGGCCGGCTCGAGCCGCTACTGTCAAACCCCCAGAATTGGTACATGCCCACCCCCAGCCCTCATTCTCTCTCGCTCGACTTCTCCCTCTCTGCTCCCACTCGTTCGCCGCTGCCGCCCCCTCCCACATCTCCGATCGCCGCCGCATCACCATGGTGTCCTGGACTGATGACGACAACAACGAGAATTCTTACAAGTACGCCAACTCAGCTTCAGACGACAACATCATCAAGGTGAGTTGCCAGAGCTAGGGTTAGGGTTAGGGTTTGGATTTGGGGGTTTTTATGTTGAGCATGATCTGAAGTTTTCTTCCGAAGTCTCTGGCTTTCCTTTGCACGTGCAGACCCTGCTACCACGGATGACTCCAATTTCCAGGGCACTACAACTGACGTCCTTGTTTTGTGCTATGAACACAGGAAGACAGCAGAGAGGCATGTTGCTTTCGAGGGCATCCTTACTGGCAGGAGGTTCCTTGCTTGTGCTGAGAAGGTATGTGCCAAACTTGTGCTAATTGGATGTTGTGGACTAATTATTTGATCATCTATTATGTCATTACTCAAGGGTGTGCCTTTATTAGACGGTGAAAATGGCTTGGTAGATGCTAGACCTTTGGTATTTCTGGCACTTATCTCCTTAGTTTGCTCCAAATTGTTGGCATCTCCAACGACGTCGTTGTTGACATCCATAGTAAATGATCTTGGTGCACTCACATTCGTGGAAGTAGCACCAATGCTTTATGGCACATCAGACCCCTATCCTAGAGGTAATATGCTAATAGACGAGTCAACCTTAGGTATAGGGGAGGCCTGAACAGTGACATTTCTTGATTTATCAGCTGTGACATGGTCCCCTTATGATGGAAAAACTCCATTAAGATCTGATCCATTGGTAATGATTGAACCACAAATAGCTGGCAAGCCAACATTATTTGCAAACAGTGTGCTGTTGGATTTAGCTTAAGGTATGCCCATTTTTAGTATTTCGGCCATAGTGGGTGCCCTAGCATCCCACCCTAACCATGCGGCACATGTGGAAGCTGGATATTGGTAGACTTCGCATCAACTGTTAAATTACTGATAACAAATACAAAAAGGTTAGGATGTATTCCAAGGAAGTTCTCGAGATGTGTACATGCATTATCAGTAGTCACTAATCATAGAAGTTTATAAATTGTACATTATGAAAACTGAAAAAACTAATATTCAAGCTTGTAATGATCCCAAACTCCTGATATAAGGACACATTTTTTCTTAAAACACAGAGCGTGAAGAAGGAAACATGCACGTAGTGGAGATACAATGAAAATTATAAGACATGAAAGCTATCCCAATGCCAAACTAAAATTCATCACAATCCAGGAAAGGCACAACTAGTTTAAAGTTATATCATCCGATTAAATTTGGCAAGTTACAGTAACAAGTGGTATGCCGAGTTATAACAGGGTTTACTGTGGTCATTCAAACAAAAGTTCACTCCATCCATTCATTAAGAATAGTGTGTAACACATAGAGAATAGAGATCATACTCGAAGCAATCCAGCAACAATCATTGGCCTATACATATTTAGTTCAAAATGATCATATGAATTGTAACACCAACATGATTGCACATATACCTACAATATCAGAAATCCAAAAAGACCTAATTACCATATTAAATATTCAAACAAAAAATAAATCAAGAAGAATTCCTTATAGGGGAGGATTTAACCATTTCTCGCGTTTTACTTCGTAGTTCAATCTGACCCACGTGGAAGTTTCAAATGGGTTAATTGATCCAATCTTGCCAAAAGGGTTTGGAAAGGAGTCGCACTTGGCATCACTGAAGAAAGCTTGAGGACGAGCAGTACTATTTTTCACTTTGAAAACAACGATTAGTACCAGTAGTATATGAGGTTTTCATTCACGTTACACGACTAACTTGTGAAAAAATTAACCTTCATTCTCCCCTTTTAGTTGATCGAAAGTTCTATTTTAGGGTCCCAAAATGAGAACACCACTTTCACGACATGTAGAAATCCACTTTTAGGGTCCCAAACGGAAGTACATATAAAAAGTGGTAAATGACATCTTTCATTGCTTACTTTGGTTGTGTTTAAATGAATGTTCATTGGAAAAATTGCCATTTGTTTTCTCTATTAAGTCATTACTCAAGGGTTTGCCTTTATCAGATGGCGAAAATGGCCCGGTCGATGTTAGAACACCGGCATTTCTTGCACATATCTCCCTACTTCGCTCAAATTTTTTGGCATGTCCAACGACGTCGTTGTTGACCTACATAGTAAATGATCTTCGTGCACTCACATCCGTGGGAGTAGCACCAGTGCCCTCTCACACATCAGACCCCTGTCCTAGAGGTACTATGAGAACATATGGGTCATCCTTAGGTACAGAGGAGGTCAAAATAGTGACACTTAGTAATTCATCAGTTGTGACACGGTCCCCTTATGATGGCAAAACTGCGTTAATATTTCATGCATTGGCAATGACTGAACCAACAACAGCTGGCATGCCAACAACAGAAATGACTGAACCATTTGCTCTTTCAGCTTGCCCATTCGACTGCGGGTGCGCAACGGATGCGTAATCTACCCGAGTGCCCTGGGAAGCGCAGAATGCTCTGAATTCTTCCGAATCGAAGTTTGAGCCGTTGTCTGTGATAATACTGTGCGGAACACCATATCGGAATATCAACTCTTTTTATAAACTTGATGGCTGTGCGTGAGTCTAGGTTCTTGATAGGCTTGGATTCAATCCACTTGGTGAACTTGTCGACTGCGACAAGTAATGAGTGAAGCCACTTCTCCCGGTTCTGAGTGGTCCAATCATGTCCAAACCCCACACAGCAAACGGCCAGACAAGTGGAATGGTCTTCAGGGCGGATGCAGGTTTATGGGACATGTTTGTGTAGAACTGGCATCCCTCGCACTTCTGAACAATTTCCTTTGCAGCTTCATTGGCACGCGGCCTGTAAAATCCCGCTCGGTATGCTTTGGCCACAATTGTCCAAGAGGATGCATGATGACCACAGGTCCCCGAGTGAATCTCGTCCAGAATCAGTCGACCTTCTTCTGGGGAAATGCATCGTTGGGCGACGCCGGTGACACTCTCTCTATAAAGCTGCCCATTGATTACTGTGAATGCTTTGGATCTGCGGACAATCTGTCTTGCTTCAACTTCATCTTCTTGAAGTTCCTTCCTGAGTATATATGCGATTTATGGCACTGTCCAGTCGAGGGTGATTACTAGGATCTCCATCACCAAGTCAATAACAGCAGGTATCTTGATTTCAGTAGGATCGCTAGGACTTTTCGCCTGGGGAGGCTCTTCAGTGGAAGGATCTTCCTGTACTAACGGGTAATGGAGGTGTTCTAAAAACACTTTGCTGGGGATGGGCTTCTGAGTGGAACCTATCTTTGCCAGATCGTCAGTTGCTTGATTTTAGAGTCGGGGAATGTGGTGAAGCTCCAATCCCTCAAACTTTTTCTCTAATTTCCTCACTGCATTGAAGTATCCAGTCATGGCAGGGTTCCTGACGTCCCACTCCTTCATCACCTGATTGACCACCAAATCTGAGTCGCCGTAGACCATCAGGCGACGTACGCCGAGTGAGATGGCCATACGCAACCCATAGAGTAGTGCTTCATACTCAGCATCGTTATTGGAGGAACCAAAGTGAATCTGGTGGACATAACTGAATTTATCACCTCTTGGGGACACCAGGACCACTCCGGCACCAGAACCATTCAACATCTTAGACCCATCAAAGAACATAGTCCAGTGTTCCGAGTGAACTTGAGTCGGCTGTTGCTGTTCAATCCACTCGGCCAAGAAATCTGCGAACGCTTGAGATTTGATCGCCTTCTTCGCTTCAAACTTGATATCCAAAGGGAGAAGTTCAATTGTCCCACTTAGCCACTCGACCAGTTGCATCTTGATTTTTCATGATCTCAGACAATGGAGCATCACTGACGACTGAAACCGAGTGGTCTTGGAAATAATGTGCAACTTTCTTCGCAGTCAAGTAAATTCCATAAACAAGCTTGTGGTAATGTGGATACCTCTGCTTGGATGGAGTCAAGACTTCAGAGATATAGTACAATGGACATTGTACTTTATAGGCTTTGCCTTCTTCTTCTCGCTCCACTGTGAGCACTGTGCTAACAACATGACCAGTGGCTGCAATGTATAAGAGTAGAGGCTCTTTGCTGTTCGGAGCAGCAAGCACCGGCTGGGTGGAGAGCAGGGCTTTGAGTTCCACAAACGCTGCTTCAGCTTTGGGAGTCCACTCGAACATGTCAGACTTTTTCATCAGTCGGTAAAGGGGCAGTGCCTTTTCACCGAGACGAGAAATGAACCGACTCAGTGCAGCGAGACAACCTGTGAGCTTCTGGACATCACGCACACGCACAGGGAGTTTCATTCGGAGAATTGCACCGATCTTCTCGGGATTGGCATCTATCCCTCATTCGGAAATGAGAAAACCGAGTAACTTTCCTCCGGGCACTCCGAATGTGCACTTGGACGGATTCAGCTTAATGTCGTACCTTCTCAGATTGGCAAAGGTTTCAGCGAGGTTAGTCAGCAGGTCGGAACCTTTGCGTGACTTAACCACAATATCATCCATATACGCCTCCACATTCTGACTGATCTGAGTGTGCAGGCACTTCTGAATCATGCGCATGAATGTGGCGCCAGCGTTTTTGAGACCAAATGGCATGGCGACATAGCAAAAACACCCGAACAGGGTGATGAAGGCCGTTTTTATTTCATCTGGCCCATACAGTCAGATCTGATGGTATCCGGAATACGCATCAAGAAAAGACAAACGCTCACACCCCGCAATCGAGTCGACTATCTGATCGATGTGAGCGAGCGGAAAATGATCTTTCGGGCAGGCCCGATTGATATGCTTGAAGTCAATGCACATGCGGAGTGAATTATCCTTCTTGGGGACCATGACGACGTTAGCGAGCCACTCGAAGTGGTATATCTCGCGTATGAACTCATCTTCCAGGAGCCGAGCCACTTCCTCGCCAATCGCCTTCCTCTTCTCCCCGGCGGAACGACGGAGATGCTATTTGACAGGTTTGGCCTTCGAGTCGACACACAAACGGTGCTCAGCCAGCCCCCTGGGTACACCTAGCATGTCTGATGGTTTCCATGCGAAGATGCCCCAGTTCTCACGGAGGAACTGGATGAGCGCGGCTTCCTATTTGTTGTCGAGTGTCATTGAGATGTGGGTCGGAGCAGCTATGGGATCTTCCAGGTGAATGTGAACTGGTTTCGTCTCGCCAGCCGACTGAAATGCAGACTCAGAAGCAGGCTTCTTGGAATGGAGCAAATCACTCAGATCAGCATTCTTCTTGTACTCTTCTAGTTCTACCACCGCCATTTGCTCGTCAGCGATCTTGGAACCCTTCTGGAGGCATTCCTCCGTTCTCTGTCTATTCCCAGTGACCGTGATCACACCTTTGGGTCCGGGCATCTTCAGTTTGAGATATACGTAACATGGACGGGCCATGAAACGAGCATACGCCGGTCTGCCCAGAATAGCATGATAGGCACTGTGAAAATCTACCACTTCAAATGTCAGCTTTTCTTTGCAAAAATTCTTTGAATCACCAAAAACCACATCTAAAGCAATCTGCCCGAGTGATTTCGCCTTCTTTCCTGGGATGACTCCGTGGAACTGCATGTTGCTCTCACTGAGTCGAGACATCAGAATGCCCATCCCCTGAAGGGTTTCAGCATACAGAATGTTCAAATCACTGCCACCATCCATGAGAACTTTACGCAGTCGAGTGCCTCCAACGACTGGGTCGACCACCAAAGCTTGCCGCCCGGGGGTAGCAACGTGAGCTGGGTGATCCGACTGATCGAAGGTGATAGGAGTCTTTGGCCACTTGAGGTATGTTGTAGCTGCTGGAGCAACCATGTTCACCTCTCTGTTGATTACTTTCAGTCGACTTTTGCTCTCGATGTCAGCAAAAATCACCAGGGTTGCGTTGACCTTTGGGTAATCATCTGCCTTTTCTTCATCGTATCCTGATCACACACTTTCTCATTGTGCTGACCTTCACGGAACTGCTGGATAAGGAATCTGCACTGTCGAGTGTGTGTTTGGGCAAAATCAAGTTGCCCTTCATTTTTCTTCGTGTGGATGGCACACGGTAAATCCAGGACATCCGGCCCGACTGGTCCTTGATCTTCTTGGTATCCATGGCCCCTGGGGCTTTCCTTGAACTTTCCTTGGGTATTCACCACTGCAGCTTTAGCCTGGCATTGCTTCAGCTTTGCGTTTCTGCTTCCGACTGGGATTTCCGCCCCTAGTGTCGGGGTTGACTGTCTTCCCTTTGTCATTACGGAGTCGGTCTTATTCTTCACCATTCGCATACCGAGTGGCTATCTCCATCATCCGATTCATAGTCATGGTCCCAGAGAGACCAAATTTCAGTGTGAGCTCTCTGTACCGTATGCCTTCCTTGAAAGCGCAGACTGCTTGGTGCTCTGAAACATTCTCCACCAGATGGTGAAGTGTAGTCCAATGCTAGATGTAATCTCTCACAATTTTATTCGGCTTTTGGACACAATGTTGCAACTCAGACAGTCCAGCGGGACGCTTGCAAGTGCCTTCAAATGTCTTGATAAACACTCGGGCCAAGTCTTCCCAACAGTAAATGCTAGCAGGGCCAACTGATTCAACCAGGCCCTAGCTGAGCCTTCGAGCATCAAGGGCAGGTGCTTCATGGCTACTTCATCATTGCCTCCGCCAATCTGCACTACCACTCGGTAATCCTCCAACCACGTGTCAGGCTTGGACTCGCCAGTAAACTTGCTCACTCCTGCAGCCAATCTGAAGTTGGGAGGAATCTCAGCAGCTCGAATGGCTCTGCTGAAACACTCGGGCCCAGATACGAACGCTCTGCTTCCACTCGGGTAATCTCTGTCCAAACCTTCTTTGTTAGTTCTGCCTCTGTCGACCAGGCCCTGCACGAGGACTGACCTTGCATCAAACCCGGGCTCTCGGGGGTCGACTGGAATCCTTCGCTCGTCGTTGTACGGGTGCCTGTCATCATACCGCCGGGGCGCGTACGAACCACCCCTCGGAGGGGGCATAGGCACTCGACGGCGGTCATCACGGTGGTAGCGAGGGTCAAACTGCCCGTGGCCTCGACCCAGGTACTGGTCCTGGCGATAGCCACGATCTTCACGCCGAAGAGGCGATCTTGGGCTGTGTGCCGACTGAACTGTGTCTGCCATGACAGACCTGCTGTGAATCCTATTGCGCGACTAGGAAAGAGCCGAGTTCTGTTCTTCGGCCGCATTGAGCAGTGCCCGAATCTGCTGTAAGCCTCTACCATCCTTGGAATGGGATGGCTGGATCGAATCTGCAATACGCGCAGCTGCTGTGACATTTTGGATCGGAGTACGGTATACCTGACACTCATCCTGAGGTCCAATCGGAAACAACTGCCGCTGCCGTCGACTGGAACTTGGAATATGTCTGCGGGTGCGGTCGTCGAGTGCTTGCTGAAGATTCTCTAGGCGCGCACGCTCAGCCAGAGTGGCTACGTGCGCAGCCTTCAAGGCCTGAGCTTCGGGGGTCTCCCCAACGATGGGGGTCTGGAGAGCTTGATCATTTCTGCGCTGCAGCTCTTCCCTCTGTTCCACAGTGAGGGCTTGAGCATAGTACTCATCGTGGTCGCGCGATGGACCGCCGCTACCGCCCCTGCCACGGGGAAATCCTGGCGGGCTGCGCTGGGGACCAACCATGAGGACTTCCGCCGTGGGGTCGTTGCTTTCGCACTCGGAGAGAGTATCCGAGTGGCCAGTCGACAGATCGAACAAGCCATAAAGGGACTCATCGGGCTCGATTGTCGCGATTTGAGGTGTGGCCGACTGACGGGCCACCGCGTGCTTCACCCACCACTGGAGCCACGAGCGACCGGATCGCTTGTGGCGACGGGCAGCGGGAACCGAAGACGCCGCGGGAGCTGACCGATACTGAGTTGATGGCTGCCGTAGGAGGACGCCATAGGCACTCGCGCGGAAGTGCGCCGCCCCGCGAATGGGGAGCGCCTCGACGTCGAGGGGGGCCTCTTGGAGCCAAGCCGAATTGTCAGCGATGAAGGTGAGCACGCCGAGACGGACCTCGCGACCCAAAGACAATCCACCGCTGGAAACCATGTTGACGAAGATCGAAGATTGCAACCTCACCGGAAGTCGCTTAGACGCCTGCCCCACGGTGGGCGCCAACTGTCATGGGAACGAGTCTGACAGCAGAGATAGGGGGTACGTAGGAGAGGGCAAAATCCTAGCTACGGCGAGGTTGTACACTCGGTTTTACGAGTTCAGGCCCCTCTCGGAGGAGGTAACATCCCTACGTCTCGGTGCCGCGGAGGCTTGTTGATTGGAGTGTGTCATTACAGGAGGTGCGAACCCTTGTGCCTGAGGGGAGGGGTGACTTATATAGAGTGCGCCGACCCCTTGCCGTCCTCAGTTACATAAGGGTTCAATGAGAGAATATTGGCACGAACGTTACTGGCAACGCCCACATTTAATGAACCTTAAGGCTACGGAATGAATGACTGACCGTTACCATTCAGGGGTGACTCTAGGCCTTCTGTCCTTCGAGTGAATCCTTGCCTTCCGAGTGAATAACGACGGTCGAGTGGAATTTGGGTATCCGAGTGAATCCATCGTCGAGTGGATTGCATCCTGTGAAGATTCCAGTCGGTATCCTCTTTCTATATTCGTAGGCCTTGGACTCTTGTGTAGTGTCCTTGGGCAGGGCATGTAGGTCAGGTCTAGGACCCTACCCTAGGTACATGTCATCATTAGTGGGCCAACGCCAACCCGTTTTGGCTGTGGTAGGAGGCTGAGGACTGGAGCGTGCCCACCTGGTCATCGACGTGGGTGAGCAGCGGGTGCCTCTGGCTCGACACAAAGCCATGGAAGCAAGGGGTTAGGGCATAGAAGAGAGGAGTCGGGGTGGATGATGTGGTGGGAGATCGGGATTTTTTTGTTAGGGAAAGCATAGAAGAATGTTTGATTATTGGGAAATGGCAAGTTATGATTTAACTCTGTTTTAGCCATATGATTAGATTCCTTTTGTAACATCCCAAATTTTTAATTTGGAATGTTATACATAGGTCATCCATGCATATCATATTTTATTGCATTTCATTTTGCGATCCTCGAAAATTCTAAGCAACTCAAGGACCCACGGAGAGAGTTGGGGATTTCACCGTTTTCATATTTGAATTTTCTCAAATATTGAAACAGGGATCAATTTGGTTTAACTATTTTTCTCTCCGAAAATATTTCATATTAAAAATATATGAGAGGAGATAATATGACTTCTCCAAAATAAATGGAATATTGGAGGAAAAATATTAAAATCAAATAAATATTTTATTTGGATTTTAGACAAAACATATGCATTTTTCAATTGCATTGAGTCCCAAATAATGTTACCTTGTCCGGGAGATTTTAGAGGACGGGAAAATTTATTTCGGAATTTTGGGTCCGTTTAGTTTTCTTTTATTTGTTTTTCTGCCGGAATTACTTTTAAAAAAAAAAATCCGCCGGACCGAACTGGGCCGAAGCCCAGCCGCCCCGCAGCCTCGCCGCCCCTTTCCTCCCGTGGCCGACCGGGACTCTCCCGGAGTCCGCCGCCGCCGCCCTCCGCCCCTCGCCCCCTCGCCCAAGCCACCCCCTCCCCCCTCTAAAAAGCCACCCCCCCGCCACCCCCCCCCGGGCCCCCCTGGGCCCCAGCCGCCGCCCGCCGCCCGCCTCCTGCCTCTCCGCGAGCCTCCGCGCCGCGCCGCCTCGCTCGTCCAGCCGCCGCCCGTCCGCCCCCGCCGCCGCCCGCCGCCGCCGCACTCCGCCGCATGCCGCCGCACCGCGCGCCCCACACCGCCTCCCGCGCTCCGCCGCCGCCCCGCCGGAGCCCTCGCGGAATCCCGCCGCCGTCCGTGGTTTTCGTGAGAAAAACCGATCGTTTTTTGTTTAAACCCTAGATCTAGGTTTTGTTTTTTTTAAATCCGGTTTATTCTTTTTAGATCGGTTTTCCGTCGGTTTAGTTATTTACGGACGTTCGTCCGTACGTTCGTTTTAACGAACGGTTTTCCACCGTTAACCAGACAGCGAACGTTCTTCGTTAGCCTGTTCGTTAGTTTCTCTTTTTCTCGGATTTTCCGCGATTATTTTCGATCGCGATTTCTGATCCGATTTTCGTTTAGTTAACTTTTCGCTCGTTTGTCGGATCAGGCGATTCAAGCGCCTAGATCTTCGTCTCGAAGCCCTCTTTCTGTTTAACCAACTTAAACAAGTTTTGCTACCTGTAAAATTTGCCTTTAGTCCAGATTAGTAATCGAAGCTTGTTTCTTTCGCAGTTTGAGTTTCGTTGCTCCGTTTGATCGATTCTTTTTGCAAACCGGAGTTCTTCATTGAACTTTCTGGTTAGGTCTTCTCATTTGGGTTTTACCCGTGCATCTTCGCTTGATTGCTTATGTATGCTATTGTTTGTTTGCGATAGAGTACCCGGATTGCGAAGCGTGCTACTACGAGTCTCTAGGATTTGCAGATCGTCAGCAAGGCAAGTAACACATTAATCATACTTCTTCGTTACCCATTTTTATGCATTAGTTTCGACCTCAAATATTGCATGATTAGGATGTGATTAACTTGTGGGTACTGGGAAGTAGATGATGAGGTAGAACCTATTGCCCTTTTAATAACAAACCCTGGGAGTTACTTCCACCGATGCTTATGTTGCCATGCTATGCTCGTAGACGTGATTGGGTTTTGAGTGTATCCATGACAGATGTGAGATTTTAATTAATGGTTCAATTAAGGTGGCAACTTTAATACACATCTGGGTGGATTGCTTGTTTGGGCACCTGGGGATATACCAGTGTTGTCCTAGGAAGATCCCGGGGATATACCGTGTGATCCTCCTACGGTCCGCCACCCAGGCTCAAAGGATCATAAGTTATCATGCTAGAAACTTCCGGGTGCAGCCACAAGCTATTATGGGCTCTAGCATAGTTGAGTATGTTACATGACCTCTTTCAGTGGTAGGCTAGCAGATGTAGGGGAAAGTAGGTGTAACTGTCTACCCAGAGTAAAGAGTAAATGTTTCTGAAAGACTGTGTCTCGGTCATCCGTTTCTCAAACACCATGTAGTGCGAGAAATCCAACGGAGGAGATCGAGTCTGTGGGGAAAAGTGCACAAACCTGCGCAGAGTTGTACAAACTAGTCATGATTACCGTGTCCCCGGTTATGGACATCTTGAGTATCTGGTTCTTGGATCACATATTGAATCCATCACTCTAAATTAATTTGTTGGGATTATAATTACTTTTAATTGGGATTGAGAGGGGGATTTACCTTCTCAATGTTCAACAACCACTGATAGTTAAATAAAATATTCCTTTGTTGTAGGGAAAATTTGCTTTTTCGCAAAACAGTATAACACTAGAGCTTTTTCCACCAGCCAAATATGCATGTAGTATTAGCAATTATTCTGTTCATTGCTCTACTGTGTTTATATTGCCAGCATATTCCATGTGCTGACCCTTTTCGGGCTGCAACGTATCATGTTGCAGACTTTTCAGACGAAGAGTAAGGTGTGTGCTAGGTCGTTGTCGTGCACTCAGCTATGCCGTTGAGTTGATGGACTCACTTTGTCTTCCAAGCCTTCCTGCTGTATTCTTAATTAGATGGCCTTAAGCCATTTTATTGTAGCAGTTCTCTTTTGAGACATTCGATGTAATAAGTGTGTGATTGCTACTCTGTTATAAATCCCTCAAGTACTGTGTGTGTCAGCATTACCGATCCAGGGATGACACTTGAACACAGAGATTCGATCCATTCGGGTCGGGTCGCTACACCTTTATGCGAGGCGAACTAATCTCTGTGATTTTGATTCATCAAGGGCCAGAATGAAGGGAAAGAGAAAAACGCTTTGTGCGGAGAAAAATTCATGGGAAGAATTTGGGAAGGAAATTGGACAAAACCAACAGTAAAAACCATTCGGAGGAGATGTCTATGGTGGAAGGGGATTAACCGAGTGGAGGTGCGGGGCCAACTCCCCCTTTTAATTATTTTGTTGTATGATTTGATTCTTTTATGTGGAACGAACAAATCTTTGTGATTTTGATTCATCAAGGCCAGAGCGAAGAATTTGAATTGCAAAAGAACAACAGGCTAATGTAAGTTTTTGCACGACGGGCATGATAGAATTGGAGTCTTGCTTGCCCGAGGGAGGCCAACGAACAGCGCACACTATAGCATGATATTCTTGTAATTTGTCAATTTACCCCCCCCCCCCCCAAAAATTTTCTTGTAAGCGAGTGATAAATGACATGGCCATTTGGCCTGATAAAAAAATGCCCTGATGGTTTTTCCCTCTTAGAAAAAAGAAAGGTGACTGAACAATCTACGTAATGCCCTGATTTAATATTTGTTGCATGCGAGAAAAAATGACGGAGTAATCAAATTAGTTACCCTACTCCCCCAAAAGTGCCAAACACACACGCTACATAGCTGGAGACCGACATTGACTAAAAGCGTAACTTTTTTGAACTGGAAGTATTAGTAACTGTGTATACACATAATGCATGTCACTGGTCCATATGCATGCACAAGGAGAACTCAAACCATGGCGACCTGGTGAATCCTTGCCAACTAGTGAATTGCAAAGAACATGACATTGAAGGCTAGGTTTGCAGGAACTACAATTCGACGGTCTTGTGCCCAAAACACTATTTCCAGACTATTGTTTTTGCAAAAAAACACTAGTCGCTCGGTTCGGCGTTTTAATAGGATTATGACAGGTGGGACCCGCTTTTGTCGACGGGGGCATGTTCATCCGTCCGACGTTAGACGCGTCAGACGCCGGTGCGCCGGGCCGTTCGAGCCCTACGTCAAACCCCCGATGGTACAGCCCACCCCCAGCCCTCATTCTCTCTCGCTCGATTCTCCCTCTCTGCCCACTCATTCGCCGCTGCCGCCCCCTCCCAATCTCCGATCGCCCCGCATCCCATGGTGTCCTGGACTGATGACGCAACAACAAGAATTCTTACAAGTACGCCAACTCAGCTTCAGACGACAACATCATCAAGGTGAGTTGCTAGAGCTAGGGTTAGGGTTAGGGGTTTGGATTTGGGGTTTTATGTTGAGCTGATCTGAAGTTTTCTTCCGAGTCTCTGGCTTTCCTTTGCACGTGAGACCCCTGCTACCACGATGACTCCTTCCAGGGCACTACAACTGACGTCCTTGTTTTGTGCATGAACACGGAAGACAGCGAGAGGCTGTTGCTTCGAGGGCATCCTTACTGGCAGGAGGTTCTTGCTTGTGTTGAGAAGGTATGTGCCAAACTGTGCTAATTGGATGTTGTGGACTAATTATTTGATCATCTATTAGTCATTACTCAAGGTGTGCCTTTATTAGAGGTGAAAATGGCTTGGTAGATGCTAGACTTTGGTATTTCTGGCACTTATCTCCTTAGTTTGCTCCAAATTGTGGCATCTCCAACGACGGTTTGTTGACCCCATAGTAAATGATCTTGGTGCACTCACATTCGTGGAAGTAGCACAAATGCTTTATGGCACATCAGACCCCTATCCTGGAGGTATATGTCTAATAGACGAGTCAACCTTAGGTATAGGGGAGGCCTGAACTTGACATTTCTGATTTATCAGCTGTGACATGGTCCCCTTATGATGGAAAAACTCCATTAAGATCTGATCCATTGGTAATGATTGAACCACAAATAGCTGGCAAGCCAACATTATGCAAACAGTGTGCTGTTGGATTTAGCTTAGGTATGCCATTTTAGTATTTCGGCCATGGTGGCCCTAGCATCCCACCCTAACCATGCGGCACATGTGGAAGCTGGATATTGGTAGACTTCGCATCAACTGTTAAATTACTGATACAAATACAAAAGTTAGGATGTATTCCAAGGAAGTTCTCGAGATTGTACATGCATTATCAGAGTCACTAATCATAGAATTTTATAATTGTACATTGAAAACTGAAAAAACTAATATTCAAGCTTGTAATGATCCCAAACTCCTGATATAAGGACACATTTTTCTTAAAACACAGAGCGTGAAGAAGGAAACATGCGCACTAGTGGAGATACAATGAAAATTATAAGACATGAAAGCTATCCCAATGCCAAACTAAAATTCATCACATCCGGAGGCACAACTAGTTTAAAGTTATATCATCCGATTAAATTGGCAAGTTACAGTAACAAGTGGTATGCCGAGTTATAACAGGTTTACTTGTGTCATTCAAACAAAAGTTCACTCCATCCATTCATTAAAATAGTGTGTAACACATAGAGAATGAGATCATACTCGAAGCAATCCAGCAACAATCATTGGCCTATACATATTTAGTTCAAAATGATCATATGAATTGTAACACCAACATGATTACCATATACCTAAAATATCAGAAATCCAAAAAGACCTAATTACCATATTAAATATTCAAACAAAATAAATCAAGAAGAATTCCTTATAGGGGAGGATTAAACCATTTCTCCGTTTTACTTCGTAGTTCAATCTGACCCACGTGGAAGTTTCAAATGGGTTAATTGATCCAATCTTGCCAAAAGGGTTTGGAAAGGAGTCGCACTGGCATCACTGAAGAAAGCTTGAGGACGGCAGTACTATTTTTCACTTTGAAAACAACGATTAGTACCAGTAGTATATGAGTTTTCATTCACGTTACCGACTAACTTGTGAAAAATTAACCTTCATTCTCCCCTTTTAGTTGATCGAAGTTCTATTTTAGGGTCCCAAAATGAGAACACCACTTTCACGACATGTAGAAATCCACTTTTAGGGTCCCAAACGGAAGTACATATAAAAAGTGGTAAATGAATCTTTCTTGCTTACTTTGGTTGTGTTTAAATGAATGTTCATTGAAAATTGCCATTTTTTTCTCTATTAAGTCATTACTCAAGGGTTGCCTTTATCAGATGGCGAAAATGGCCCGTCGATGTTAGAACACGCATTTCTTGCACATTCTCCCTACTTCGCTCAAATTTTTTGGCATGTCCAACGACGTCGTTGTTGACCTACATAGTAAATGATCTTCGTGCACTCACATGTGGGAGTAGCACCAGTGCCCTCTCACACATCAGACCCCTGTCCTGGAGGTACTATGAGAACATGAGTCATCCTAGGTACAGAGGAGGTCAAAATAGTGACACTTAGTAATTCATCATTTGTGACACGGTCCCCTTATGATGGCAAAACTGGTTAATATTTATCGATTGGCAATGACTGAACCAACAACGCTGGCATGCCAACATTATTTGCAACAAGTGTCTCCTGATTTAGCTTGCGGTCTGCCCACTTCCTGTTCAACCATAGATGTGTCCTAGCATCCACCCTAACCATGCAGCACTTGTGGAGGCGCGGCGGAACGGGTCCGCGGGCCGAAAACTGTTCGGGCCGAAACCTGGGCGGGGAGGTTTCCGCGCAGACTCCTCGAGTATTCAGCAGATAGATGGC
>JAAAXO010000129.1:2270-51893 GCA_011799875.1 Thinopyrum elongatum | reverse complement strand
CCTTAAGCGTGTGACCCTATAGGTTCGGTGAAGTATAGACATGACACGGAACCCTTTCCGATCAATGATCAACATCGGAGCCGTGGACACCCATATTGACCCCTATACCCACACGAATGAATATTCAAGTGAACCTCCAGTTCCGTGTGCTATTCCTGTTGCTTCGCGATATGTTACAAATACCCGAGGTGAGACATGATGGCATCCCCGTGGGTCAACAACTTGTCCACTATGCCAGTTACCTTGTTACCGGTATTTGTTCTCTTTTCTCGTTACCGTGTTCCGGCATCCCCGTGATCAAATCACAAAGTGTCTGGCCAGACGATGATGGATACCGTAACACCGAGAGGGCCCAGAAATATCTCTCCAACTCGGAGGAGCAAATCCAATCTTGAGCTATCAAGTTACTTGACATACTTTTCCATGAACCCGTAAGCCGCCGTAATAGCCCACCATTTACGATGACGTTTACAAACCCCAAAGTTCATGAAGCAAGCATGAAGAAACTCGATACTCTCATGGTCTAGGAATCATGCAAACATTAACCTATATGTGTGTTATTAACCATTAACTGTGACGAATGTATCTCATAGCATAACATCAGCGGTCGATTCAACACAAATGTTCTTCTAACTGTGCCCTCAAAGTTGCTGGCATAGACATGCCCATGATCAGAAACAAACCATCATGCAACACTTGAGCCAGTCATAGAGGCTTACTAGGAATACATTTTATCGTTTATTATCCCACACGTGCACATGAGTTTTCCCTCCAAGCCTCGTTTTATTTGTAGACTCGAGAATCATTGCAGTTATAGCATGGAACATAAACATAATTATGAACAGGGAGATAATCAATAACATTTATTATTGCCTCTAGGGCATATCTCCTACAGCCTCCCACTTGCACTAGAGTCATAATCAGTTAATGCTAATGCACTTTACACCTGTGGCACACCGGTGTATATGATTCGCATGTGGTATAGCCTGATGTCCAACGGATCTGACGACTTCAGCTCCGTGTGTATCTTTGCGTATCCTCGCGTTTTTACGCTTTCCAACAAATTCATATTTGTTGGATTTGGCTCTGTATGTATGTGAATCACAGGTCGAACCTGGATTCCTCAGACTGAGTTATGGAGCAACTACTTGCAGTAGTGTCCCATTGACAAAAGCCATCTTGGAACCATACTAAGTTCATGAATGAACTATTGATATCAACACTTCTTTGTCGCTTCAAAAACGATAACCTACTTCGCCTCTGTTATGAATTTGCCACAGTAACTTGTTTGGAACAATTTCCAACTACCGTGCCCACCATATTGTGTATTACACAAAACCCTTAACTTAAATCAAAAATCGCATGGAGCATTGATGAGACTGCTTCGATATAACCTTTTACAACGAACTCTTCATGATCTCCGCTTGCGAGGAAACTTGTCATCAGTGCTACTTTAGTACTCAATGACCCTTTTTCACTGTTGTCCCATGATCAATACTTTTGATCACTTTGGTATCTATACTCGCAACAACTTTGGGAGTATTGGACATATCTGGTTTGTTTTTACATACCATGGAATACATTATTAATCCAAACACAAGAGTGTGTGGAATCTCCATCATGTATTTTGCTCATCAGTGTTTTGGGACACCGAGTCTTGCAAAAACTCTTTCCATGTGACTTCGCAAGAATCACTCCTTGACGTTTTTAATGCTAAAAGGTTTTAGCATCTTGTCAATATGTACTTTGCTCAGCCCCATTAGGTAAATCTATCTCCATAGATCATCATGCCTAATATAAAGGCTTTTTAGCCCAGCACTTCATCGAAAAACTATTTTCAAATGAAGTCCTAATTCGTGTCAAGAAATTTATTTCCAATTAACAATGTGTCAAGCACACAATGTTTTTTTAGAAATTTTATTATGCTTCCACTTACTTTCTTGAATCATAAGCATCTTCGTTACCCATTGATGAAGTCAAACCCCTTTGACTATTTCATCAAAACACGAAGATTCCAACTCCATTTTGCTCTCTTCTGTCCATTGCTGGAACTCTGAAGTTTGCATACTTACTAGCATCCTCTGGATTGACAAAATACCTTGGACTGTAACTCATGCAAGTCCTTGGTTTGATTTCCATCAGATGGAAATCCTATTGTCATCCATGTTTCATATATCATGATTGAAATATGTATTAATTGCTAGTTCAACCCGAACCGACTTTAAGCATCGCTACGATGAACCAACCTCATCGTAGTCAACTCCTTGAACTTGTTATTGCAACAAGTCGACCTTTATGGATAAAACATTTTTATCTGTATCAATTTTAAGTTCCATAAATATTCGTTAGACTCTAAGTCTTCCGAAAGGTGTATCAAGGTTTTAATCTTGAATCACTTATATGGAAACTAACTCGGGTTCTATTGGTATTTAGCCAATTCCGGAGTCAGGGCCCATCAACGCTTCCTTGTGTATTGTAGGTATATTGTTGTCTAACAACAATATCTCGTTTGCGCACCTGAGAGGTTTGCACGAGCTTTTGCCTACGTGGTTCAGCTGCAAGTTCGACCGAAGTCCATACATTTTATTGTAGAGACTTCCGTATCAGTCGCAGTAGGAAACTCTGGAATTACTTCCAAGGTCTCTTTTCTTTGATCTGATGATGAAGATACTGTTATCTTGTTGAGTTGCATTGTTCTCCCACTCACCTTTTTGAAAGAACCATTTTCTTCAAAAAGCATACCATTCTTTGTGGCAAACCTATTTGCCTCGGTATAGTGAGGGAGGAATACCCAATTACTTGGGATAACCTACAAAGTAGCACTTCTCTGATTTGGAATAGGTTTGTAACCTTTTACACAAGCCCCATATTCCAAATGTTTAAGAAAAGATATAACATGGTTGGGCGTACCATACCATGGCGTCATTTCAACAGACCTGATGGAGCTGTTTTCAGTGTAAAAGCCGCAGTCTCTAAAGCATCACCTTTTAAAAGGGATAATGGCAAATTTATTTATGTCATCTTTGATCTTACCATGTCATAAATGGTTCGATTACATCTTCACGGACTTTCCACTTGCAGTGGTGTTCCGGGAGGTGCAAGCTATGAAACCCCTTTCACAACTCATCAGACATTCGCTAAACTTGTAACTCAAATATTCCTTTCTGCAATCGAATTGTAGAAACATAATTTTCTTGTTACAATAACTTCTACTTCATTTTTGAAAACCTTTTGAATGATTTCAAAAGATCCAGTCTTACGTCCCATCAAGCAAATATCCATATATCTACTTGAGTCATTTCTGAAGATAGTAAATCCACTACTTGCAACATTTATCGAACTACACACATCAAATGTATGATCACCAATAAGTTTGTTGTTCGTTCCTTATGGCCTGTGAACGGTATTTTAGTCACTTCACTTTTCGGAGAAAAGTTGCAAGTGTCAGATGATTCAAAATCAAACGACTTCAAAATCCATCATAATGGAATTTTCCATGCGGGTTTCTCCAATGTGACCAAATGCAGTGCCACACTTGTGTGGTATTCTTTTAGTCTTGCGACATTTAGCGTCAGTGTTATGGATGTATCATATTACCAACAATATTCATAACATACGTCCCATCTTGGATGGAAGCATGGCCCTTCATGTTATTCATAATACTGAACAACAATTGTTCTTTTTATGAACAACCCTTTTGCAACAAACATTTTGCAATGGGCTAGAGTGTATGAAACTCTAAAATGAATTATGAAAGTAAAAACAGAGGTAATATATTATTATCATTGTTCATAACATACATCTCATTCTCAATGAAAGTATGGCCCTTATGTTATTCATAACATCGAACATAAAAAGTTCTCTTATGAACAACCTTTTTGCAAGATTCCTTATGCAAAGGGCTAGAGTGTATGAAACTCCAAAATGAATTATGAAAGTAAATACATAGGGAATACACCGATGGAAGGTATAGTAACATTTACTATGTTCCCTGTGTATACCTAAACCTCATCCCTGGCTAGTCTTTCAGGCCATAGTAGTTCTTACATCGAGTTGCAACAGAATGCAATCGAGCGGGTATCTTTGTGATTAACTCACAATACCCAAGAATCAGTGATTAACAATTTAATCATAATTCCCAAGAACTATATCTTTGACCAGCTTTCTATACATCAAAAACTTGTATGACATTCATACATGAGCTGGATATTCCAGTCTTCTTTCTTATTGCCATTATACTTCTAACAGTTTAACTTTTAGCATTTCTCCTACTCTCAGAAGAAGCACCCAACTTAAGAGTGGCGTTAGCCCTGGACTTCCTAGGCGTGAAAGTTTCACTAACACCCTTCGGATACTTCCTTTCTCTTTAAGTTGTTGTTTTATTCACCTTTCATCATATGACAGGCGTTCTTCTGGATCCCTCTCTTATCAGTCTAATGCATAGTAAACTCCTTTACTAATAGTTTGCTAACAAACATTTCTTTGGATATCTCATATCTTTTAGCCTTTGTCTGTCTCTGAAAATGATTTTCAGATTCCATGAATATCACATAACTATCCAAACTTTCGAAGTTCGGGTCTCATGGAAGCAAACATATTGCACTTGACTGAAAACGGAATTCTAGCTTTTGGATCGAAGGACGAGAGTCACATGATCCATAGCATAAGCGAGAGAATACCGAAAGTATGCGATAGGACAAAGTCCTTCTCGGCACTCTTGAGGACAATCCTCACATTACGTTACCAACCGTAAAGTTTTAACCAGATATTTAACAGCTATTCAATTTTAACAGGGAAGGTGGAAACGCGAGCCATTATTCTACAACTATTACGCAAATCACACTTAGACAAAGTTCATAATTAATTGCACTGAGAATTAAAGATGTTAATTCAACAGTGCGCTCCCACTCAAATCAATATCTCTCATAATTGATTATGAGTGATACAAGACCCGCATTTCCATTCAACGCTATTGAACGAGATGAACACTGACGGCGCGAACTTCAATCGGTAGGCAAACTTGCCGATCACATCTCTATCTGACTCTTGTTCATCTTTCGATGGGCGTGTTCCGAGCTCAGGGAGATCCTTCCAGAATGTCAAGACAACCAAGTGATCTTGCTGCGAGGTCTCAACTCACCCGCCTCACACATCCCTAATCGTTCGTACCCAGGGAGATCCTGTGATACCCCGAAAAGTTAGGTGCCGTGACGGTGCTACACTTGGGAGAACACTAATTACTTGATATTTTTGTGAGAGATCACCCTAATAAAAAGCGACTACCGCGCAATCAAGAAGAGTGCACCATAAGGGATAAACAGCTCAAGCAATTCATAAAAGCATGATATGGTATAGCCCTTTCTGACGGAGAAGTCTTGTATTTCTTCGTCTTCGGCATTCGTGTCAGTGTTCTCCTTCGCGAAGATTGCCACCACCTTGTCGATGCACCAGATAATATTGCAATCTCTATAGCTAATAAAATAAGTGCATTACTTAAGGTTGACACGCAGGTCATAAAAGTGCAATCATATGGCTCCAGCCATCATGCCGAATCATGACACGCAGGTCATGTTAATTAATTTACATCGTATAGTCATCTCATACATAATCAAATTATTATGAGCACTGCTATACCACATCACATGCACATGCAAACCCTCCTACAAAACCAAGTTAGACGCCTCTAATCGGTTCAAGCAAAAACTTGTTTTACGTGGCTTCTAAGGTTTCGAAACAAGCCGAAGCTACCAACGTCCATCATCAAGTATGATTATTCAAGTCGCTAGATTAACTTTCCAGGGTGTATGAAAACCGAGATAATAAAATCTCGAGCCCCATACTAAACTTCGTCATACGCATAACCCCCGTGCAGATCATATCTGCATTGCCCTTTCATTTGCGAAACATCCATCTTTCTTTAACTATGGTGGAACCCAAAGAACTGTTAGCACTTCGTTGATCTGTCAATCAACATACTCAGGAGCAGCATGAAAGGATCGCGGATTGCCAGAACTTTGTGAGATTCCACCATGCCGTCAAGATCAGGACTACGCAAATTTAGGGAAGCAACAAGAACATCGGGTAACAGATTTCATCTGCTACCCGCACAAATAATTTTTAGTAATAGAACTCATCTACTACCTAATTATATTGTGCAACACCCATACATCTCCATGTATTCTAGATCGCAACCTGCATCTACGCATAGCACGGCTCATGATGCCACTGTAGGGTAACGCAGCAGAAAACAAAAATTTTCCGACCTACGCACCAGCCCAGGACCACTATGGAGACTGCATACAAGGTTTGATCAATTTCGTTACCGACTCGTAGCGCAGCGGAAGTAGAGTCGATGACGATCGGCGGTGCAGATCCCCGCAGCTAGGATTTACAACCTCCCAACCGCGAGGATGTATACCCTCATCTGCCACACGGACAGCCCTCCGGGAGGCGGTCGGACAGTCCCCCGGACGGTGTCGCGGACAGCCCTTCGGGAGGACTCACAGAACTCGGACCGTCACTTGGACAGCCCTTCGGGAGGCACTCTCGAACAGCCCCTTGGGCACTAAGATCGAAACTACGACCTCTCTATAGAGTTGCACACATACGGTGTCATCTATCCGGCAGGGCTTCGCCGTCCAGAACTAGTTCCCATCGGAACCCAGACAGCCTTTCGGCTCTACGAAACTCTTTTCGTGGGAGGGAGAGAGAAGCCAGATTATGCATGGCACTTGTATGTGAGAATGAGTGAGTTTGGGCAGCCCCCTCCACCTCTATTTATAGGAGAAGGAGGGGTGGAGGGGCTGAAATTTTAGCCACATCCATCCATGTCATCTCCAAGATATTTTGGAGCAAAAGCCAAAAAAGGTGGCTTTCCAAAAAGTAACCCAAAAAGCACTTTCACTATTCACGATGACATTTTTCAGCGTCCGTTCGAACTGAAAATATTTATGTGGGCTTAGAGCATTTCCAGTACCCACTAAAATAATTTTCAACGCGTTCTGGAACAATTCCAGATTAGTGATTTTCATCTGCGAAAAGCATCTGAAGTGGTTCCGGCAGCTCCGGAACATTTCCGGTTTTTCTTCCAGAAAATTCCCAAAAGTTTCCAGAATGATTCTGGCACCCTCCAAGAATTATCGGCCATGTGCCGAAACTAATTTGACTTTATGGTATCCTCTGAAACAACTTTTCAGTTTCACCAGAACTCATCCGGTGACCTCTCTCTGTGGAACTTTTCCGCTATCCGAAACTTTTTCGGTGTCCGAAACTTTTCGGTGATTTTCTCTCAGACTCCCTGTCTAGTATTCAGCAGATAGATGACCCTTAAGCGTGTGACCCTATAGGTTCGGTGAAGTATAGACATGACATGGAACCCTTTCCGATCAATGATCAACATCGGAGCCGTGGACACCCATATTGACCCCTATCCCCACACGAATGAATATTCGAGTGAACCTCCAGTTGCCGTGTGCTATTCCTGTTGCTTCGCGATATGTTACAAATACCCGAGGTGAGACATGATGGCATCCCCGTGGGTCAACAACTTGTCCACTATGCCAGTTACCTTGTTACCGGTATTTGTTCTCTTTTCTCGTTACCGTGTTCCGGCATCCCCGTGATCAAATCACAAAGTGCCTGGGCAGACGATGATGGATACCGTAACACCGAGAGGGCCCAGAGATATCTCTCCAACGTCGGAGGAGCAAATCCCAATCTTGAGCTATCAAGTTACTTGACATACTTTTCCATGAACCCGTAAGCCGCCGTAATAGCCACCCATTTACGGATGACGTTTAACAAACCCCAAAGTTCATGAAGCAAGCATGAAGAAACTCGATACTCTCATGGTCTAAGGAATCATGCAAACATTAACCATCTCTGTGTTATTAACCATTAACTTGTGACGAATGTATCTCATAGCATAACATCAATCGGGTCGATTCAACACAAATGTTCTTCTAACATTGTGCCCTCAAAGTTGCTGGCATAGACATGCCCATGATCAGGAAAACAGAACCATCATGCAATACTTGAGCCAGTCATAGAGGCTTGACTAGGAATACATTTTATCGTTTATTATCCCACACATGCACATGAGTTTCCCTCCAAGCCTCGTTTTATTTGTAGACTCGAGAATCATTGAAGTTATAGCATGGAACATAAACATAATTATGAACAGGGAGATAATCAATAACATTTATTATTGCCTCTAGGGCATATCTCCTACATGGCACGTGTCTGCAACCAACCGGCGAAAGTCCCCATTTGTTCACATGTAATCCAGTCGTCAGACTGCTCCGGGTGTTTGGAGCGTAGAATATTCTTGTGTTCTGTAGGGGAACGCGACAGAAAACGAAAATTTTCGGTATAGCGAGCACGCCCAGGACCACTATGGAGACTGCATACAAGGTTTGATCTGATCCGTAGCGACTCGAAGCGCAGCGGAAGAAGAGTCGGTGGAGATCGTTGGTGCAGATCCCCGCAGCTAGGATTTACAACCTCCCAACCGCGAGGATGTACTCCCTCGTCGGACAGCCCTTCGGGAGGTGGTCGGACAGTCCTCCGGACGATGTCGTGGACAGCCCTTCGGGAGGACCCTCGAAACTCGAACGGAGACTTGGACAGCCCTTCGGGAGGACACTCGAACAGCCCCTCGGGCAAAAGGCCGAAACTACGACCTCTCTACGGGGTTGCACACATACGGTGTCAGCTATCCGGCAGGGCTTCGCCGTCCAGAACTAGTTCCTGCCGGAACCCAGACAGCCTTTCGGCTCTATGAAACTCTTTTCGTGGGAGGGAGAGAAGAAGCCAGATAATGCATGGCATGTGTATGAGAGCAAGGGATGAAGAGATGGCAGCCCCCATCTCCTCTATTTATAGGAAACCCAAGGGGTAGGGTGGTTTTACAAGAAGACCCAAAATGCACATGGATGAAGTCCTTCCACAAGGACCCAAGTGAGAAATCAAGGGACAAGTGGGGGCTCCAAGGAGGAGCCCCCATGTGGCCGGCCATCTCCTTGTAGGGGCCCCCCAAGGGGGCCTCATCCATTTATGTCACCCCCAAAAATATCTTGGGACAAATCCCAAAAATAATGGCTTTCCAAAAAAATAACCATAAAGCTGATTTTCACTATTCACGACGACATTTTTCAGCGTCCGTTCGAATTGAAAATATTTATGTGGGCTTAGAACATTTCCAGTACCCACTAAAGAAATTTTCAACGCGTTCTGGAACAATTCCAGTTTAGTGATTTTCATCTGCGAAAAGCATCTGAAGTGGTTCTGGCAGCTCCGGAACATTTCCGGTTTTTCTTCCAGAAAATTCCCAGAAGTTTCCAGAATGATTCTGGCACCCCCCAAGAATTATCAGGCATGTGCCGAAACCATTTTGACTTAATGGTATCCCCTGAAACAACTTTTCAGTTTCACCGAAACTCATCCAGTGTTCTCTCTGCGGAACTTTTCCGCTGTCTGAAACTTTTTCGGTGTCCGAAACTTTTTCGGTGATTTTCTCTCAGACTCCCTGTCTAGTATTCAGCAGATAGATGACCCTTAAGCGTGTGACCCTATAGGTTCGGTGAAGCATAGACATGACCTGGAACCCCTTCTGATCAATGATCAACATCGGAGCCGTGGACACCCATATTGACCCCTATACCCACACAAATGAATATTCGAGTGAACCTCCAGTTGCCGTGAGCTATTCCTATTGCTTCGCGATATGTCACAAAACACCCGAGGTGAGATTTATTGCACCCCCGTGGATCAACAATTTGTCCACTATGCAAGTTACCTCGTTACCGGTTTTGTTCTCTTTTCTCGTTTCCGTGTTTCGGTATCCCAGTGATCAAATCACAAGTTGTCTGGCCAGACGATGATGGATACCGTTTCACCGAGAGGGCCCGAGTATATCTCTCCATCGTTGGAGGACCAAATCCCAATCTTGAGCTATCTTGTTACTTGCCATAATTTTCCGTGAACCCGTAAGCCGCCGTAATAGCCACCCAGTTACGGATGACGTTTAACAAACCCCAAAGTTCACGAAGCAAGTACGAAGGAACTCGATACTCTCATGGTCTAAGGAATTATGCAAACATTAACTTCCCTGTGTAAAATACCATTAACTTGTGACGAATGTATCTCATAGCATAACATCAATTTGGGTCGATTCAACACAAGTGTTCTACCAACAATTTGTGCCCTCAAAATTGCCGGCATAGACATGCCCATGATCAGGAAAACATAATCATCATGCAATACTTGAGCCAGTCTTAGAGGCATGACTAGGAATACATTTTACCATTTATTAACCCACACGTGCACATGGGTTTTCCTCAGAGCCTTTATGGATATACAGGCTCGGGAGCCACAGCAGTTATATTATGGATCATAAACATTCATTACAAACCAGGAGATACAAAATAACTGTTATTACTGCCTCTAGGGCAGTTCTCCTACAGACTCCCACTTGCACTAGAGTCATAATCCAGTTACATGGCTTCCCTAACACCAATGGCTATCTGGTGTTGCTCATGCTTTGCTCGTGGTAGAGGCTTCGTCATCGGGTCTGACACATTCAGATCCGTGTGAACTTTGCGTACTTTCACTAAACCCTCTTCGACATGATGTCGAATGAGTTTATATTTGCGTTGAATATGTCTTGTCTTATGGTGCGAACTTGGTTCCCTTGCCTGAGTCACGGCGCCACTATTATCACAATAGATCTCCACCGGGTCCAGAGCACTTGGAACCACACCAAGGTCTTCAAGAAATTGCTTGATCCATACCGCCTCCTTGGAGGCTTCTGAAGCTGCAACATACTCCGCCTCCATCGTAGAATCCGCCACAGTCTTTTGTTTGGAACTTTTCCAATCAACTACGCCACCGTTCAATATGAAAACATAGCCTGATTGAGATTTGAAGTCATCTGGGTCAGTCATGAAGCCTGCATCAGTGCAACCACTTACAATGAGCTCTTCATCACCTCCGTACACGAGGAGTAAATCCTTGGTCCGTCTGAGGTACTTAAGAATACCCTTGACTGCGGCCCAGTGTTCCAATCCTGGATCACTTTGGTACCGGCTGCTAACACTTAGCGCATAGGAAACATCCGGTCTTGTACATAGCATGGCATACATAATAGAACCAACTGCCGAGGCATATGGAACATCATTCATTTGTACTCGCTCATCGAGAGTTCGAGGACTCTGATTCTTGCAAAGCACTGTGCCAGGTGACATGGGGAGTAGGCCTTTCTTGGAGTTCTCCATGTTGAACCTTTTCAACACCTTGTCAATGTACGTGCTTTGGCTAAGCGCTATCAGGCGTTTTGATCTATCTCTATAGATTCTGATGCCCAATACATATGCCGCTTCGCCTAAGTCTTTTATTGAAAACCTTTTCTTCAATGAGTCTTTTATTTCACTAAGAAAATTCACGTCATTTCCAATCAACAATATGTCATCCACATACAAGATTAGAAATGCTTTTGCGCTCCCACTAAACTTCTTGTAAACACAAGATTCTTCGTCATTTCTGATGAAGCCAAACTCTTTGACCACTTCATCAAAACGAATGTTCCAGCTCCTTGACGCTTGCTTCAGACCATAAATGGCTTTCTAAAGTTTGCATACCTTTCCAGCATCCTCATGAATGACAAAACCTTCTGGCTGTATCATGTATACATCCTCTTTGAGGTTTCCATTTAGGAAGGCTGTTTTGATATCCATCTGCCATATTTCATAATCGAAATAAGCAGCAATTGCTAGTAATATCCGAACAGACCTAAGCATAGCTACGGGCGAGAAAGTCTTGTCGTAGTCCACTCCTGGAACTTGCGTGAACCCTTTCGCGACAAGTCTAGCTTTGTGGATAGTAATGTTACCATCCGCGTCCGTCTTCCTTTTGAAAATCCATTTACAACCAATTGGCTTTACGCCTTCTGGAAGTTCTTCCAAGTTCCAAACTTGGTTTTCGTACATGGATTCCATTTCGGATCTCATGGCCTTGTGCCATTCTTTTGAGCTGGGCCCCGCCATCGCTTCCTTGTAGTGCGTTGGTTCATCGTCTTCAAGAATGAAGATTTCGTTATGAAACCATTCAGGAGGCTGGATAGCCCTACCTGATCTGCGCGGTTCAGTTACAACATTGTCCGAAGTCTCCGCATCACATGCGACAACTTCCGGCTCGGTTGTAGGGATAATTAGCGGAATTTCTTCCAGTTCCTTAGCCATATCAACGGTCACCGAAGATTCACTAATCTCATTAAGTTGTACTGTCCTCCCACTCACCTTTTTCATGAGAAACTCTTTCTCGAGAAATTGTCCACTCCTTGCAACAAACACTTTGTTATCGGACGGGTGGTAGAAAGAATACCCAATGGTTTCTTTGGGGTAACCTACAAAGTAGTATTTGTCTGCTTTGGGATCGAGTTTGGTTGGCTGTAAACGCCTTACATATGCCTCACAACCCCAAATCTTGAGATGCGACATATTGGGTTTCTTCCCATACCATAATTCAAATGGCGTCGTTTCAACAGACTTTGATGGTGCCTTGTTTAGTATATGAGCAGCAGTTTCTAGTGCGTGACCCCAAAAAGATATCGGAAGATCCGTAAGAGACATCATCGACCTTACCATGTCCAACAAGGTTCGGTTACGTCGTTTCGATACTCCATTTCTCTGTGGAGTTCCGGGAGGCGTAAGCTGTGAAACGATTCCACGGTCACTCAGATGTTGGCCAAACTCATGACTAAGATATTCGCCTCCACAATCAGACCGCAGGAACTTAATCTTTTTGTCACGATGATTTTCTACCTCATTCTGAAATTCTTTGAACTTTTCAAAAGTTTCCGACTTATGCTTCATTAAGTAGATATATCCATACCGACTTAAATCATCAGTAAAAGTCACGAAGTAGAAATACCCACCCCGTGCGGCTGTGTTCATTGGACCACATACATCACTATGTATTATTCCCAACAATTCAGCCGCCCGTTCAGGATGACCCGTGAACGGCGTCTTGGCCATTTTCCCCATCAAGCAAGCTTCACATGTGTCAAATGATTCAAAATCAAGGTATGGTAAAACTCCATCTTTATGGAGTCTTTGCATGCGTTTCTTTCCGATGTGGCCAAGCCGACAGTGCCACAAGAAAGTGGTGGTGGTATCCGCCTTCTTAAGGCGTTTAGCATTCACGTTAAAGACATCATTTCCACATTCAAGATTTAGTATGAAAAGGCCCCCAACAATGGGTGCAAATCCATAAAACATATCCTTACAATAAAGTGAACAACCATTGTTCTCAGACTTGTACGAATACCCATCGTGTACTAAACATGATCCAGAGATAATGTTTCTACACAACAGTGGAACAAAATAATAGTTACTTAGTTCTAAGATAAATCCTGAAGGGAGACGTAGAGGCATAATGCCGACGGCTAGAGCGGCGATCCCAGCGCCGTTCCCGACGCGCATCACGACTTCATTCTTTGCCAGCTTGCGCACCTTCTGAAGCCCTTGTATCGAGTTGCAAATGTGAGCAACCGATCCGGTATCAAATACCCAAGACTTAGAATTTTTGCTAGCAAGCAAAACGTCAATGACATTAACTTGTATAACAATTATACCTTTTCCGGTTTTCCCGGACTTCTTATCTTCCAGATACTTCTTGCAGTTTCTCTTCCAGTGTCCTGTGCCCTTGCAGTAGAAGCACTCAGTTTCATTCTTGGCTCCGCCTTTAGAGTTGCTTTGGGAGCCGGTCTTACCGGCGCCCTTGCCCTTCTTTGGCTTGCCTTTCTTCTTTTTGAAACTGGCGGTTTTATTCACAAGCAACACTTGCTTGCGATTTTTCCGCAGTCCTCCTTCTGTAGTTTTCAGCATGGCGAGCACCTCTTCCGGTTCCTTCTCCATCCCACTCATGTTGTAGTTTAATACAAAACCGTCGTAAGACGGGGGGAGTAAAGAAAGCAACATGTCCATCGTATGGCCAGGTGGAAGTGGAAATTCCAGGGTTTTAAGCCTTTGAGCATAGCCAATCATTTTGACCACGTGTTCGCCAACTGAACTACCCTCAGCCATCTTGCAACCCATCAAAGCCTTCATGATATCAAATCGTTCAGACTTTGCGGTTTCCTTGTACAGAGCATCCAATTCCCGGATCATATCACGGGGTTTATGGAATTCAAAACGTTTTTGAAGGTCTGTACACATGCAAGCTAGCATGAGGCACTGCACTAAGTTGTGATCATCATCCTTAGTGGCCCAGACATTTTGTTCATCTTCCGGGGCCTCTGCCGCCGGTTTAGCTGGAAGAGCATTTTCAAGCACATACAGTTTCTTAGCGCTCCTGAGGACAATCCTCAGGTTGCGGACCCAGTCTGCATAGTTGTTTCCAGTCGCAGTTAACTTCTCTTTCTCTAACATCGGGCCTAAGTTGAACGCGGTGTTGCGAGCCATTTGATCTACAACGGAAAACACAAGTTTTCACTTAGACTTTGTTTATAATGAAAATGCACTAGTGAATAAACAATTTTATTCTAAAGTGCGCTCCCACTCAAATCAATATCTCTCATAATTGATTGTGAGTGATTCAAGACCCGTGTTTTGATTATTCGTCATTGATGTTAGTCACCACTGATGACGAAAATCTCAACCGGTAGGCCAACCTGCCAATCACATACCTATGTGACTCTTGTTCATCTTTCGATGCGCGTGTTCCGAGCTCAGGACGATCCTGCCATGAACGTCAAGACAACCAAGTGATCTTGCTGCGAGGTCTGACCTCACCCGCCTCACACTTCTCAATTCGTTCGTACCCATGTTAGTCATGGCGCACCCCGAAAAGATAGGTGTCGTGACAGTGCTACACTTGGGAGAACACTAACTACTTGATATTTTTGTGAGAGATCACCCTAATAAAAAGCGACTACCGCGCAATCAAGAAGGGTGCATCAAGAGGGATAAACATCTCAGGCAATTCATAATAGCATGATATGGTATAGCCTCTTCTGACGGAGAAGTCTTTCATTTCTTCGTCTTCGGCATTCGCGTCGGTGTTCACCTTCGCGAAGATTGCCACCACCTTGTCGATGCACCAGATAATATTGCTATCTCCATAGCAAGATAAAATAAATGCATTACTTAAGGTTGACACGCAGGTCATTAAAGTGCAATCATATGGCTCCAGCCATCATGCCGAGTCATGACACGCAGGTCATGTTAATTACATCATATAGTCATCTCATACATAATCAAATTGAATATGAGCATTGCTATACCACATCACATGCAAACCATCCTGCAAAACCAAGTTAGACGCCTCTAATCGGTTTATGCAAAAATTTATTTTATGTGGCTTCTAAGGTTTTGACTTAAACCGCAGCTACCAATGTTTTATCATCAAGTATGATTATTCAAGTTGCTAGATTAACATCTCGGGGTGTATGAAACATGAGATAATTAAATCTCGAGCCCCATACTAAACTTCATCATACGCATGACCCCCGTGCAGATCATATCTGCAATGCCCTTTCATCTGCGAATTTCATCTTTCTTTTGACTATGGCAGAACCCAAAGAACTGATAGCACTTCCATGATCAATCAGGATCACGGATTGCCAGAACTTTGTCAAATTCCACATGCTGTCTCGAGATTGAGCAAACGCAAATTCTAGGGAAGCAACAAGAATGTCGGGTAACAGATTTCATCTGTCACCCGCATAAATAATTTTCAGCAATAGATCTCATCTACTACCTAATCATATTATGCAATACCCATACATCTCCATGTATTCTAGATCGTAACCTGCATCTACGCATAGCACGGCTCTTGATGCCACTGTAGGGGAACGCGACAGAAAACGAAATTTTTTGGTATACGAGCACGCCCAGGACCACTATGGAGACTGCATACAAGGTTTGATCTGATCCGTACCGACTCGAAGCGCAGCGGAAGAAGAGTCGGTGGAGATCGTTGGTGCAGATCCCCGCAGCTAGGATTTACAACCTCCCAACCACGAGGATGTACTCCCTCGTCGGACAGCCCTTCGGGAGGCGGTCGGACAGTCCCCCGGACGATGTCGCGGACAGCCCTTCGGGAGGACCCTCGAAACTCGAACGGAGACTCGGACAGCCCTTCGGGAGGACACTCAAACAGCCCCTCGGGCAAAAGACCAAAACTACGACCTCTCTACGGGGTTGCACACATACGGTGTCAGCTATCCGGCAGGGCTTCACCGTCCAGAACTAGTTCCTGCCGGAACCCAGACAGCCTTTCGGCTCTACGAAACTCTTTTCGTGGGAGGGAGAGAAGAAGCCAGATAATTCATGGCATGTGTATGAGAGCAAGGGATGAAGAGATGGCAGCCCCCATCTCCTCTATTTATAGGAAACCCAAGGGGTAGGGTGGTTTTACAAGAAGACCCAAAATGCACATGGATGAAGTCCTTCCACAAGGACCCAAGTGAGAAATCAAGGGACAAGTGGGGGCTCCAAGGAGGAGCCCCCATGTGGCCGGCCATCTCCTTGTAGGGGCCCCCCAAGGGGGCCTCATCCATCCATGTCACCCCCAAAAATATCTTGGGACAAATCCCAAAAATAATGGCTTTCCAAAAAAATAACCATAAAGCTGATTTTCACTATTCACGACAACATTTTTCAGCGTCCGTTCGAACTGAAAATATTTATGTGGGCTTAGAACATTTCCAGTACCCACTAAAATAATTTTCAACGCGTTCTGGAACAATTCCAGTTTAGTGATTTTCATCTGCGAAAAGCATCTGAAGTGGTTCCGGCAGCTCCGGAACATTTCCGGTTTTTCTTCCAGAAAATTCCTAGAAGTTTCCAGAATGATTCTGGCACCCCCCAAGAAATATCAGGCATGTGTCGAAACCATTTTGACTTAATGGTATCCCCTGAAACAACTTTTCAGTTTCACCGAAACTCATCCGGTGTTCTCTCTGCGGAACTTTTCCGCTGTCCAAAACTTTTTCGGTGATTTTCTCTCAGACTCCCTGTCTAGTATTCAGCAGATAGATGACCCTGAAGCGTGTGACCCTATAGGTTCGGTGAAGCATAGACATGACCTGGAACCCCTTCCGATCAATGATCAACATCGGAGCCGTGGACACCCATATTGACCCCTATACCCACACAAATGAATATTCGAGTGAACCTCTAGTTGCCGTGAGCTATTCCTGTTGCTTCGCGATATGTCACAAAACACCCGAGGTGAGATTTATTGCACCCCCGTGGATCAACAATTTGTCCACTATGCAAGTTACCTCGTTACCGGTTTTGTTCTCTTTTCTCGTTTCCGTGTTTCGGTATCCCAGTGATCAAATCACAAGTTGTCTGGCCAGACGATGATGGATACCGTTTCACCGAGAGGGCCCGAGTATATCTCTCCATCGTCGGAGGAGCAAATCCCAATCTTGAGCTATCTCGTTACTTGCCATACTTTTCCGTGAACCCGTAAGCCGCCGTAATAGCCACCCAGTTACGGATGACGTTTAACAAACCCCAAAGTTCACGAAGCAAGTACGAAGGAACTCGATACTCTCATGGTCTAAGGAATTATGCAAACATTAACTTCCCTGTGTAAAATACCATTAACTTGTGACGAATGTATCTCATAGCATAACATCAATTTGGGTTGATTCAACACAAGTGTTCTACCAACAATTTGTGCCCTCAAAATTGTCGGCATAGACATGCCCATGATCAGGAAAACATAATCATCATGCAATACTTGAGCCAGTCTTAGAGGCATGACTAGGAATACATTTTACCGTTTATTAACCCACACGTGCACATGGGTTTTCCTCAGAGCCTTTATGGATATACGGGCTCGGGAGCCACAACAGTTATAGCATGGATCATAAACATTCATTACAAACCAGGAGATACAAAATAACTATTATTACTGCCTCTAGGGCAGTTCTCCTACATGTTCCTCGATATATGAAGCCACCAAGGCGGAATTTTGTAGAACTGTGTAGTGTGCTTGAGTGAGAGAATGCCTGTCCATACATATTATTGCTTTCGGTCCTAGCGTGCCATTTTCACCCAGTCTGCCCTTATGCCGCGATTCAGGAACACCAATCGGCTTAAGGTCAGGAATAAAGTCAACACAAAACTCAATGACCTCCTCATTTTTATGGCCCTTGGAGATGCTTCCTTCTGGCCTAGCACGGTTATGAACATATTTCTTTAAGACACCCATGAATCTCTCAAAGGGGAACATATTGTGTAGAAATACAGGACCCAGAACGGCAATCTCTTCGCATAGGTAAACTAGGACGTGCGTCATGATATTGAAGAAATATGGTGGGAACACCAACTCGAAACTGACAAAACATTGCACCAAATCATTCTCTAACCTTGGTATGATTTCTGGATCGATTACCTTCTGAGAGATTGCATTGAGGAATGCACATAGCTTCACAATGGCTAATCGAACGTTTTCCGGTAGAAGCCCCCTCAATGCAACCGGAAGCAGTTGCGTCATAATCACGTGGCAGTCATGAGACTTTAGGTTCTGGAACTTTTTCTCTACCATATTTATTATTCCCTTTATATTCGACGAGAAGCCAGACGAGACCTTCATACTGAGCAGGCATTCAAAGAAGATTTTCTTCTCTTCTTTGGTAAGAGCGTAGCTGGCATGACCCTGATGTATGCCGTCTTTTCCGTGCATACGTTGCTGGTCCTCCCGTGCCTCCAGTGTATCTTTTGTCTTCACATACCTCCTAAATAAAAATATCCATGTCAACTTGATGGGCATAATTTGTCATAAACACGAAATGCAACAAATAGATAAAAGAGAATATACCACATCCGAATCATAAACCGGACGAGGGCCGACGGGGACGGATATCAAAACCATGCCACTATGTATAACAAAAAACGTACGGGTAGGAAAATTATACAAGTAACTATATATCTAAATCACACAAACATGATTTTTTTATATAAAAAAGATAAGAACAAGAGGCTCACCAAGGTGGTGCCGGCAACGGGACGGTGCGGGCGATCGACGGTGGTCGTTAGGACGGGGACGGGAAGGCACTAAGTAAACCACACCTACATATGCAAACTAAGAGTTAATTTGAGCTCAAATTGCATGTAAATCAAATAAACTACCACATATAATTACTCCCAAACTAAAACGCACAAATCACATTACTTATAGAGCATTGCAAGAGCTAATCCAGCAATGAAAGATAAAAGGACAAAGTTGCTAACCTTTGTGATCACTTGGATGGATGGGGGGCCTTCAAATCTTGACAAATTTTGTCAAAAATGAAGGATGAGCTCGAGCAATGGGGAAGAACAGAGGAGAGGAAGGAATGAAAGGGGAAAACAGAGAGAAATGGGCTCGGGCTCGACGAAGGGTTTATATAGAGGCATCTTTAGTCCTAGTTGGTTATACAAATCGGGACTAAAGGTGCATCTCTAGTCCCGGTTCGTGCCACGAACCGGGACTAAAGGGGTTGGTGGGGCCCCATCCTGACACCAACCTGCCACCACCTCTTTAGTCCCGGTTCGTGGAACGAACCGGTACTAGAGGTTCAACACGAACCGGGACTATTGAGTGCCGCCCGCCTAGCCGTTGGAACCGGCACTAATGGTCACATTAGTGCCGGTCCGTAATTGAACCGGGACTAATGAGGTGAACATTAGGTCGTTTTTCTACTAGTGGCATAACACGAACGAAAACTTGATATACTACCGGTAGTAATCATTATTTTCAAATAGAAAATTAGTACTCCTCGTCCTCAATCATTCTTCAATGATGCTGAGTTTCACTCCTTTCCAAACACTTTTTGAAAGATTGGTGAATTAAACCATTTGGAACATCCACGTACGTGGGAGTAAACTAGGAGAAAAAATGGCAAATGATTAAATCCTCCCCTATAAGGAATTCCAGTTGATTTATTTTAATGTAAAAATTTATATATGTAATTATGTCTTGTTTGTATTTGTGATATCGCAGGTTATATGGGTAATCATGTTGTGTTTACAATGGGTAGATCATATGATCATTTTGAAATAGATAATAAAGCCAATGAATTTGCTGGATTGCTTCGAGTATGATCTCTATTCTCTATTAGTTACACACTATGCATAATGAATGAATAGAGTGAACTTTCGTTTAAATACCAGTAAACCCGATTATAACTCGGCATACCTCTTGCGAGTCCGACATGCCACATTTAAATAGCATGATATAACTTTAAACTAGTTGTCCCTTGGGAGGACTTGATGAATTTTAGTTTGGCATTGCTATGCTTTTTGTGGTTCTAATTTTCATTTTATCTCTGCATGGTGCATGTTTCATTCTTCAAGTTCTGTGTCTTACGTAAAATTGTTGTCCTTATATCAAGTGTTTATGATTATTCCAAGCTTTAACATTAGTTTTATTTTAGGGTTCATATATACAATTTATAAATTTCAATGCTTAGTGACTACTGGTAATGCATGTATATATCTTGAGAACTTCCTTGGAAGACTTCCTAACCTTTTGTGTATTTGTTATCAATAATTTAGCAGCTGATGGGAAGTCTACCAATTTCCAGCCTCCACAAATGCAGCATGGTTAGGGTGGGGTGCTAGGACATGTTTTTATGGCTGAAGTAGTGAAGATGGGCATACCTCAAGCTAAATCGGGGAGCACGCTGGTTGCAAATAATGTTGGCATGCCAGCTGTTGGTGGTTTAGTCGTTGCCAATGCATCAAATATTAACACAGTTTTGCCATCATAAGGGTACCATGTCACAGCTGATAAATTACCTAATGTCACTATTCAAGACTCCTACCTAAGGACGACTCATTTGTTAACATATCACCTCCAGGACAGGGGTCTAATGTGCCAGAAGGCATTGGTGCTACTTCCACGAATGTGAGTGCACCAAGAGCATTTAGTATGGAGGTAAAAAACAACATCGTTGGAGAAGCCAACAATTTTGAGAAAACTAAGGAGCTAAGTGCCAGCAATGCTAGTGGTCTAGCATCTACCGGGCCATTTTCCCCATCTGATAAAGGCACATCCTTGAGTAATAACTTAATATAGAACACATATCACAATTTGTCTAATGAACACTCATTTGAACACAACCAATATAAGTTTTGTAAGATGTCATTTACCACTTTCTATCTGTACTTCCGTTTCGAACCCTAAAAGTGGATTTCTTCATGTTGTGAAAGTGGTGTTCTTATTTTGGCACCCTAAAACAGAACATTCGATCAATTAAAAGGGGAGAATGAAGGTGACTTTTTTACACCAGTTAGTCTGTGCATAACATGAATGAAAACTTGATATACTACTGGTACTAATCACTGCTTTCTAAGCGAAAATTAGTAATCCTCGTCATCAATCATTCTTCAATGATGTTGAGTGCTACTCTGTTCCAAACACTTTTGGAAAGATTGGATCAAATAACCCATTTGGAACTTCCACGTACGTAGAATTAAACTATATGAAGACAACATGAAAAAATGATTAAATCCTCCCCTATAAGGATTTCCCCTTTATTTACTTTTAATGTGAATATTTAATATGGTAATTAAGTCTTGTTTGGATTTGTGATATTGCAGGCTATACGGGTAATCATGTTGTTGTTACAATAGGTGGTTGATATGATCATTTTGAACTAAATACGTATAAGCCAATGATATTTGCGCGTTGCTTCGAGTATAATATATATCCTCTATGAGTCATAGGCGTAATGAATGGATTGAGTGAACTTTCGTTTGAATGACCACAGTAAACCCAAACATAACTCGGCATACCTCTTGTGACTCTGACTTGCCAACTTAAATGATGATATAGCTTTAAACTTGTTGTGCATTGGTAGGAGTTTGGCATTGCGATAGCATTCCTTTGTTCTATTTTCATTTTATCTCCATATTGTGCTTTATTCTTCAAGTTATGTCTTTTAAGTAAAATTGTGTCCTTATATCAGGAGTTTGTGATCATTACAAGCTTGAACATTAGTTTCTTTTATTTTTCATAATGTACAATTTATAAATTTCTATGCTTAGTAACTACTAGTAATGCATGTACATATCTCGAGAACTTCCCTTGGAAGACTTCCTAACATTTTGTGTATTTGTTATCAGTAATTTAACAGCTGATCCAAAGTCTACCAATTTGTAGCCACAACAAGTGCAACATGGTTAGGGTGGGGTGCTAGGATTCCCTTCTATGGCCGAAATAGTGAAGATGGGCACACCTCAAGCTAAATCGGGGAGCATATCGGTTGCAAATAATACTGGCATGCCAGTTGTTGTTGGTTTAGTCGTTGCCAATGCATCAAATATTAACACAAAATTTTGATCACTATTCAGGACTCCTTTGTACCTAAGGATGACTCATCTATTAACATACTACCTCTAGGACATGGGTCTGATGTGCCAAAAGGCATTGGTGCTACTTCCACGAAAGTCAGTGCACCAAGATCATTTAATATGGAGGTAAAAAACAACGTTGTTGGAGATGCCAACAATTTTGAGCAAACTAAGGACGTAAGTGGAAGCAATGCCAGTGCTCTAGCATCTACAGGGCCATTTTCCCTGTCTGAAAAAGGCACACCCTCGAGTAATGACTTAATAGAGAAAACAGATGGCAATTTGTCTAATGAACATTCATTTGAACACAACCAAAGTAAGTTTTAAAAGATGTCATTTACCACTTTTTATCTGTACTTCTGTTTGGGACCCTAAAAGTGGATTTCTTCATGTCGTGAAAGTGGTATTCTCATTTTCGGACCATAAAACAGAACATTCGATCAATTAGAAGGGGAGAATGAAGGTGCATTTTTTACTCGAGTTAGTCTACACATAACATGAATGAAAACGTGATACACTACTAGTACTTGTCATTGTTTTCAAAGAAAAAATAGTACTACTCGTCCTCTATCTTTCTGCAATGATGCCATGTGCGACTCCTTTCCGAACCCTTTTCGAAAGATTAGATCCATTAACCCATTGGAACCTTCCACATAGGTCAGATTGAACTATAAGTAAAACACGACAAATAATCCTCTTGATTTATTTTTTATTTAAATATTTAATATGGTAATTAAGTCTTGTTAGGATTTGTGATATTGCAAGTATATGTTTAATCATGTTGTTGTTACAATAGGGCGTTCATATGTTTGGATTTGTGATATTACAGGTATCTTGAACTAAATATGTATACGCAAATGATTGTTGTTGGATTGCTTGAAGTATGATCTCTATTCTCTATGTGTTACACACTATGCTTACCGAATGGATTGTGTGAAGTTTCGTTTGAATAACCATAGTAAACCTTGTTATAACAGCATACCTCTTGTTATTGTAACTTCCCAAATTTAAATCTGAAGGTATAACTTTAAACTGATTGTGCCTTGCAAGGACTTTGCTGAATTTTAGTTTGGCATTGGGATAGCTTTGATGTCTTCTAATTTTCATTGTATCTCTGCTATGTGCATGTTTCCTTCTTCAAGCTCTTTGTTTTAAGCAGAATTATGTCCTTATATCAGGAGTTTGGGATCATTACAAGCGTGAAAATTAGTTTTCTTAGTTTTTGTAATGCACAATTGACAGAGTTGTATGCTTAGTGACTACTAGTAATGCATATACATCTCTCGAGAATTTCCTTGGAAGCCATTTGTGTATATGTTATCATTAATTTAGCAGGCGATGCGAAGTCTACCAATTTCCGGCCTCCACAAGTGCATCATGGTTAGGTGGGGTTCTAGGACACCCTTCGATGGCTAAAATATTGAAGATGGCTGGCCTTGAGCTAAATCTGGGAGCACACCAGTTGCAAACAATGTTGGCATGCTAGCTGTTGTGGTTCAGTCGTTACCAATGCATCAAATCTTAACGCAGTTTTGCCATCATAAGGGGACCGTGTCATGGCTGATAAATTACCAAATGTCACTATGCAGGCCTCTTTTGTACCTAACGATGACTCTCTGTTAACATATTACCTCCAGGACAGGGGTCTGATGCGCCAGTAGGCATTGGTGCTACTTCCACGAATGCGAGTACACCAAGATCATTTAATATGGAGGTAAAAAACAACGTCGTTGGAGATGCCAACAATTTTCAGCAAACTAAGGACGTAAGTGCTAGCAATGCCAGTGGTCTAGCATCTACCGGGCCATTTTCCCTGTCTGATAAAGGCACACCCTTGAGTAATGGCTTAATGGAGAAAACAGATGGCAATTTGTCTAATGAACATTCATTTGAACACAACCAAAGTAAGTTTTAAAATATATGTACTCTCTCAATATAATAAAATGAAACATCAGCAAGAGATCTCGCTGTCTCACCATTTAGCTCAACTGCTGCATAGTGTTGATGCCCAGACAGGAACATGCTGCCGAGAAATGAACAATGTCAATTTTCCTTTGTTTTCATGGGAGAAAAAAAAACTTGTGTTGAACAGAGAATCAACCTGCAGTCACAAACATGTTTCAAAACAAATGTTTGAGGCATGCCATTACATATGTCCATTACCATGGCCTTACTCGAGACATAAGCCACAACACTGAAATACCCTAAGATATCCTTCCACGACCACGTTAAATCTGTACATTCAGACAAAGTCATCTACTCCCTCCGTTCCTAAATATAAGTCTTTTTAGAGATTTTAATATGAACTACATACGGATGATAAGTCTTTTTAGAGATTCCAATTTGAACTACATACGGAGCAAAATGAGTGAATATACACTCTAAATTATGTCTATATACATCAGTATGTAGTTCATATTAAAATCTCTAAAAATACTTATATTTAGGAACGGAGGGAGTAACTTTTAGAGCAGCACGTATCTCTAATTCAGATGAGATATTATAAGCCTCCTACGTTAATTAGCCAACAGACTGTGTCCCAGTTCACTAAACAATGGCCTCCATTGGTAGCATCCGTTCCCTTCCATAGCAAGCTTGTACACACACACACACACACACACATACAGCAAGGCAGGTCATGCCATCATGTATATAGACCTTCGTCCTCCATGTATGGATACATGCATGAGGTGAATTTGAAACCTGAATTACCTGATGTGCATACCGTAGAGCAGCCTCGTGCAGCAGAGCGACATGGATGTCTCACAAAAAGTGCAGCTCTTAGATGTTTCCTCACCCACCATGTAGGAAGCTATAGATGCTTGCATGGACAGGCTAAGGGCCACAACAGCTCTGACAAAACACTTGCTCGACTATAATCCTTTCAAGACCTGCACAAGTATGTTAGACAAATAATACGTAAAGTGGATAAACGGTTGTCTGGTTGGTTAGCCACCTTCCTCTCTTGGGGTGGTCGAGTAACCATGATCAACGCCGTACTTGCCGCAATCCCCAGCTACTTTATGGGATGCTTCTTTTGGCCCAGGCAGTCTCTTCTCAAGCTGGAACAGATTTTACGGGGATTCCTATGGCAAGGAAAGAACAGAGCGAACGGAGGCAAGTGTCTGATGGCGTGGGAGTGGGACCAGGTCATCCTACCCAAAGTATATGGCGGCTTGGGAATTAAGGATCTTCAGGCGCACAATATGGCTATGATGTGCAAGTTCATGGGTAAGGTTTTGGGCAGCAGTGAAATCCCATGCTACAAATGGTTTCTCAATAAGTATGACGAACAGGATCTCCGCTGGTCTACTCGCTGCCGGGATACTGCCATTTCCAGACAGCTACGGTCCTCTTTGCGGTTGGTCATGGAAGCAACTAAATGTACCCTCGGCAGCGGGCACACTATATCATTCTGGTACGATCTGTGGCTTGCCTGCGGCCGACTACAGTGTGCCTTCTCAACCCTGTTCACCTTCTCCACAGCCGCGTTCTGCACGGTAGCATCGCAGTTCAGAGATGGCCAGTGGGTTATTCAGCATTTCAGCTACAACCAAACCTTACTGCTCGTGCAACCCAAGAGCTGGAATGCCTACAAGTACTTCTGACCAGTATCACTCTGCAGACAGATGCATCAGACGCCAGGGTGCCAATAACAGAGGGCAAAAATCTCTCTACGGCGTGCTTCTACAAACTCCTCACTTTTAGGGGACGAACCTGCCCGCTGGCACCACTGATATGGGACAGAATCATCCGCCACAAACACAGAATTTTCCTCTGGCTAGCCTTGAGAGACAGACATAATACACGAGATAACATGATGAAAAAACAGTGGACTGGACTAATCTCATACAACGGATGCGACAGATGCCCAGCAACAGAAACCATGGATCATATCCTCCTCAGGTGCAGGCTGGCTGATGCTACATGGAGCAGACTCGACTTGTATGAAAAAGCCGTGGCCTCCTCGTCATCCACTGACTTCCTGCTATCCGTCCAGGCAGCGGGAAGATTTGGAAAATTGTGGCACGTTCTATTCGCAGCCTGCGTGGCCGCCATGTGGAACGCCAGGAATGCACAGGTTTTCCACGGTGAACTTTGGACAGAGCGGAGATTCTTCAGAGAGATTCAAGAACTTCTGAAGTTGTGGTCAATCCGGGCTCCAAAAGAGTCACAGAGAACCATTATGCTCACCTGGGCAAATGTACTTCTAACTAGCTAGCTTGATTCAACCTCCTTCTGCCTCCCTCCCCCTTTGTATTCCCTTAAAGGTCTGGTGGTGGCCTGCTGCATGATCCGTGCGGCGTTCACACTACCTTCATGTAAATGACTCATGTCATCCGGGTCCCAGACCCGTTTTGAATGCATAAGGTAGAGATCTATCTACCTTTTTATTCAAAAAATAATAATAATACGTAACTTGCCCTCATTAAATCGTAAGGAAGGATGGTTGAATGAGAACAGGAGGTGGAAGCGTGGAAGGAGAGGGATGCGGGGCCAGTTGTTTTTGGTTGGAAAGTCTAGATCTTGCACGCCATCATTGTGGAGCAAGATTGAAACCTTGCATACTCATGCACTGGGTGGACGCCGGCGGCCAATGGCACCGAGGCAGACCTTGGTACATCATCTGCAAAAAAAGGCTCCGGTCAAACATGGCCTGCCATACAGGGTGTCATGGTCTGCTTTGAAAGGAAATAATTTGAGCCCTGCTCCATGCATGGCTTGCTGCTCTTCTTCCGGATGTTCAGTTCGCTGGATGCATGCATGTGCGTTCGGTGAGGCACGGAGGTAGAATCCCACCAACAAAATCATCACCGTTGCTGGCGGCATCGTCGTCTGTGTTGGTGCCTTGGTGGCTAGAGGAGGAGGGGGAGAGAGATCAGAGATGGCATGGAGAGGAGAGTACGTCATAGTAAGGTGAGTGATCTGAATTGCTGCGTCTGCAGAGAGGGTCAGCGTGAGGAGGAAAATAAGAGAAATTGATTTGATGGATGTAAACCTAGCTTGTGCTTTTTTATGGTAACCTAGCTAGTGTTTAGGAACGGGTTTATACAAACAAAAATTACCTATGGTAGGATACGTAATGGCAAAGGTGAACGGCTATAGATTTTTGAGTCTATCAAATAGATGGCCAGATGTGTCTGAATTTTACGGAAATTTCTAACTTATTTATCTTTTTTCTGGTTAGCCCGTAAAGCACTTTTTATAATAAATAGATAGATATTTAAAATAGTAATGAAGTCTTGTTTGGATTTGTGATATTGCAGGTTATATGGGTAATCATTTTGGTATTACAATAGGTGGTTCATATGATCATTTTGAACTAAATATGTGTAAGCCAATGATTGTTGCTGGATTGCTTCGAGTGTGATCTCTATTCTCCATGTGTTACACACTATGCTTAATGAAAGGATGGAGTGAAATTTCGTTTGAATGACCACAGTAAACCCTGTTGTAAAACGGGATACCTCTTGTTACTATGAGTTGCCAAATTTAATTCGGATGATATAACTTCAAACTGGTTGTGCCTTGGGAGGACTGTGATGAACTTAATTTAGCATTGGGATAGCTTTCCTGTGTTCTAATTTTCATTTTATCTCTGCTTTGCGCATGTTTCATTCTTCACGTTCTGTGTTTTATGTAAACCTGTGTCCTTATATCATGAGTTTGGGATCATTACAAGCTTGAACATTAGTAGTTTTTGTTCTCAAAATGTACATATTATAAATTTCTATGCTTAGTGACTACTGTTAATGCATTTACATATCTCGAGAACTTGCTTGGAAGACTTCCTAACCTTTTATGTATTTGTTATGAGTAACAGCTGATGTGAAATCTAGCAATTTCCAACCTCCACAAGTGCTGCATGGTTAGGGTGGGGATGCTAGGACACCCTTCTATGGTTGAAACAGGGAAGGTGGGCAGACCGCAAGCTAAATCAGGGAGCACACTTGTTGCAAATAATGTTGGCATGCCAGCTGTTGTTGGTTCAGTCATTGCCAATGCATCAAATATTAACACAGTTTTGCCATCATAAGGGGACCGTGTCACAACTGATGAATTACTAAGTGTCACTATTTTGGCCTCCTCTGTACCTAAGGATGACTCATATGTTCTCATAGTACCTCCAGGACAGGGGTCTGATGTGTGAGAGGGCACTGGTGCTACTCCCACAAATGTGAGTGCACGAAGATCATTTACTATGTAGGTCAACAACGACGTCGTTGGACATGCCAAAAAATTTGAGCGAAGTAGGGAGACATGTGCAAGAAATGCCAGTGTTCTAGCATCGACCGGGCCATTTTCGCCATCTGATAAAGGCAGACCCTTGAGTAATGACTTAATAGAGAAAACATATGGCAATTTGTCTAATGAACATTCATTTAAACACAACCAAAGTAAGCAATGAAAGATGCCATTTACCACTTTTTATATGTACTTCCGTTTGGGACCCTAAAAGTGGATTTCTACATGTCGTGAAAGTGGTGTTCTCATTTTGGGACCCTAAAATAGAACTTTCGATCAACTAAAAGGGGAGAATGAAGGTTAATTTTTTCACAAGTTAGTCGCGTAACGTGAATGAAAACCTCATATACTACTGGTACTAATCGTTGTTTTCAAAGTGAAAAATAGTACTGCTCGTCCTCAAGCTTTCTTCAGTGATGCCGAGTGCGACTCCTTTCCAAACCCTTTTGGCAAGATTGGATCAATTAACCCATTTGAAACTTCCACGTGGGTCAGATTGAACTACGAAGTAAAACGTGAGAAATGGTTAAATCCTCCCCTATAAGGAATTCTTCTTGATTTATTTTTCGTTTGAATATTTAATATGGTAATTAAGTCTTTTTGGATTTCTGATATTGTAGGTATATGAGTAATCATGTTGGTGTTACAATTCATATGATCATTTTGAACTAAATATGTATAGGCCAATGATTGTTGCTGGATTGCTTCGAGTATGATCTCTATTCTCTATGTGTTACACACTATTCTTAATGAGTGGATGGAGTGAACTTTTGTTTGAATGACCACAGTAAACCCTGTTATAACTCGGCATACCACTTGTTACTGTAACTTGCCAAATTTAATCGGATGATATAACTTTAAACTAGTTGTGCCTTTCCTGGACTGTGATGAATTTTAGTTTGGCATTGGGATAGCTTTCATGTCTTATAATTTTCATTGTATCTCCACTATGCGCATGTTTCCTTCTTCACGCTCTGTGTTTTAAGAAAATATGTGTCCTTATATCAGGAGTTTGGGATCATTACAAGCTTGAATATTAGTTTTTTCAGTTTTCATAATGTACAATTTATAAACTTCTATGATTAGTGACTGCTGATAATGCATGTACATATCTCGAGAACTTCCTTGGAATACATCCTAACCTTTTGTATTTGTTATCAGTAATTTAACAGTTGATGCGAAGTCTACCAATATCCAGCTTCCACATGTGCCCATGGTTAGGGTGGGATGCTAGGGCACCCACTATGGCCGAAATACTAAAGATGGGCATACCTCAAGCTAAATCCAGGAGCACACTGTTTGCAAATAATGTTGGCTTGCCAGCTATTTGTGGTTCAATCATTACCAATGGATCAGATCTTAATGGAGTTTTTCCATCATAGGGGACCATGTCACAGCTGATAAATCACGAAATGTCACTGTTCAGGCCTCCCCTATACCTAAGGTTGACTCGTCTATTAGCATATTACCTCCAGGATAGGGGTCTGATGTGCCATAAAGCATTTGTGCTATTTCCACGAATGTGAGTGCACCAAGATCATTTACTATGGAGGTCAACAACGACGTCGTTGGAGATGCCAACAATTTGGAGCAAACTAAGGAGATAAGTGCCAGAAATACCAAAGGTCTAGCATCTACCAAGCCATTTTCACCATCTAATAAAGGCACACCCTTGAGTAATGACTTAATAGATGATCAAATAATTAGTCCACAACATCCAATTAGCACAAGTTTGGCACATACCTTCTCAACACAAGCAAGAAACCTCCTGCCAGTAAGGATGCCCTCGAGAGCAACATGCCTCTCTGCTGTCTTCACGTGTTCATGGCACAAAACAAGGACGTCAGTTGTAGTGCCCTGGAAGTCGGAGTCATCCGTGGTAGCAGGGGTCTACACGTGCAAAGGAAAGCCAGAGACTTCGGAAGAAAACTTCAGATCAAGCTCAACATAAAAATCCCCAAATCCAAACCCTAACCCTAACCCTAGCTCTAGCAACTCACCTTGATGATGTTGTCGTCTGAAGCTGAGTTGGCGTACTTGTAAGAATTCTTGTTGTTGCCGTCATCAGTCCAGGACACCATGGCGATGCGGCGGCGGTCGGAGATATGGGAGGGGGCGGCAGCGGCGAATGAGTGGGAGCAGAGAGGGAGAATTCGAGCGAGAGAGAATGAGGGCTGGGGGTGGGCCTGTACCGATTCGGGGGGTTTGACTGTAGCGGCTCGAAACGGCCCGGCGCACGGCGTCTGACGCCGTCTAACGGTTCGGACGGATGAACATGCCGCCTCGTCGACAAAAGCGGGTCCCACCTGTCATAATCCTACTTAAAACGACCGAACCGAGCGACTAGTGTTTTTTGCAAAAACAATAGCTTGGAAATTAGTGTTTTGGGCACAAGACCGTCGAATTGTAGTTCCTGCAAACCTAGCCTTCAATGTCGATGTTCTTTGCAATTCACTAGTTGGCAAGGATTCACCAATGGTCGCCATGTGTTTGAGTTCTCCTTGTGCATGCATATGTGACCAGTGACCATGCATGTATGTGTATCACATGTTACTAATACTTCCAGTTCAATAAAAGTTACGCTTTTAGTCAATCTGTCGGTCTCCAGCTATGTACGCGTGTGTGTTTGGCACTTTTGGCGGGAGTATGGGTAACCAATTTGATTACTCCGTCATTTTTCTCTCGCATGCAACAAATATTAAATCAGGGCATTTACAGTAGATTGTTCAGTCACCTTTCTTTTTTTCTTATAGAGGGAAAGCCATCAGGGCATGTTTTATTGATCAGGCCAAATGGCCATGTCATTTATCAGCTCGCTTACAAGAAAATTTGGGTGGTGGGGGGGGGGGGTAAATCGACCAAATTACATAGAATATCATGCTATAGTGTGCGCTGTATCGTTGGCCTCCCTCGGGCAACGCAAGAACTCCATAGTTCCTATCATGCCCGTCGTGCAAAAACTTACATTAGCCTTTGTTTTCTTTTGCAATTCAAATTCTTCGCTCTGGCCCTTGATGAATCAAAATCACAAAGATTTGTTCGCTTCCACATAAAAGAATCAAATCATCCAACAATAAATAATTAAAAGGGGAGTTGGCCCCCGCACCTCCACTCCGGTTAATCCCCTTCCACCATAGACATCTCCTCCGAATGGTTTTTACTGTTGGTTTTGTCCAATTTCCTTCCCAAATTCTTCCCATGAATTTTTCTCCGCACAAAGCGTTTTTCTCTTTCCCTTCATTCTGGCCCTTGATGAATCAAAATCACAGAGATTAGTTCGCCTCGCATAAAGGAATCTAATCATATGGCTAAAACAGAGTTAAATCATAACTTGCCATTTCCCAGTAATCAAACATTCTTCTATGCTTTCCCTAACAAAAAAATCCCGATCTCCCACCACATCATCCACCCCGACTCCTCTCTTCTATGCCCTAACCCCTTGCTTCCATGGCTTTGTGTCGAGCCAGAGGCACCCGCTGCTCACCCACGTCGATGACCAGGTGGGCACGCTCCAGTCCTCGGCCTCCTACCACAGCCAAAACGGGTTGGCGTTGGCCCACTAATGATGACATGTACCTAGGGTAGGGTCCTAGACCTGACCTACATGCCCTGCCCAACGACACTACACAAGAGTCCAAGGCCTACGAATATAGAAAGAGGATACCGACTGGAATCTTCACAGGATGCAATCCACTCGACGATGGATTCACTCGGATACCCAAATTCCACTCGACCGTCGTTATTCACTCGGAAGGCAAGGATTCACTCAAAGGACAGAAGGCCTAGAGTCACCCCTGAATGGTAACGGTCAGTCATTCATTCCGTAGCCTTAAGGTTCATTAAATGCGGGCGTTGCCAGTAACGTTCGTGCCAATATTCTCTCATTGAACCCTTGTGTAACTGAGGACGGCAAGGGGTCGGCGCACTCTATATAAGTCACCCCTCCCCTCAGGCACAAGGGTTCGCACCCCCTGTAATGACACACTCCAATCAACAAGCCTCCGGGGCACCGAGACGTAGGGATGTTACCTCCTCCGAGAGGGGCCTGAACTCGTAAAACCGAGTGTACAACCTCGCCGTAGCTAGGATTTTGCCCTCTCCTACGTACCCCCTATCTCTGCTGTCAGACTCGTTCCCATGACAGTTGGCGCCCACCGTGGGGCAGGCGTCTAAGCGACTTCCGGTGAGGTTGCAATCTTCGATCTTCGTCAACATGGTTTCCAGCGGTGGATTGTCTTTGGGTCGCGAGGTCCGTCTCGGCGTGCTCACCTTCATCGCCGACAATTCGGCTTGGCTCCAAGAGGCCCCCCTCGACGTCGAGGCGCTCCCCATTCGCGGGGCGGCGCACTTCCGCGCGAGTGCCTACGGCGTCCTCCTACGGCAGCCATCAACTCAGTATCGGTCGGCTCCCGCGGCGTCTTCGGTTCCCGCTGCCCGTCGCCACAAGCGATCCGGTCGCTCGTGGCTCCAGTGGTGGGTGAAGCACGCGGTGGCCCGTCAGTCGGCCACACCTCAAATCGCGACAATCGAGCCCGATGAGTCCCTTTATGGCTTGTTCGATCTGTCGACTGGCCACTCGGATACTCTCTCCGAGTGCGAAAGCAACGACCCCACGGCGGAAGTCCTCATGGTTGGTCCCCAGCGCAGCCCGCCAGGATTTCCCCGTGGCAGGGGCGGTAGCGGCGGTCCATCGCGCGACCACGATGAGTACTATGCTCAAGCCCTCACTGTGGAACAGAGGGAAGAGCTGCAGCGCAGAAATGATCAAGCTCTCCAGACCCCCATCGTTGGGGAGACCCCCGAAGCTCAGGCCTTGAAGGCTGCGCACGTAGCCACTCTGGCTGAGCGTGCGCGCCTAGAGAATCTTCAGCAAGCACTCGACGACCGCACCCGCAGACATATTCCAAGTTCCAGTCGACGGCAGCGGCAGTTGTTTCCGATTGGACCTCAGGATGAGTGTCAGGTATACCGTACTCCGATCCAAAATGTCACAGCAGCTGCGCGTATTGCAGATTCGATCCAGCCATCCCATTCCAAGGATGGTAGAGGCTTACAGCAGATTCGGGCACTGCTCAATGCGGCCGAAGAACAGAACTCGGCTCTTTCCTAGTCGCGCAATAGGATTCACAGCAGGTCTGTCATGGCAGACACAGTTCAGTCGGCACACAGCCCAAGATCGCCTCTTCGGCGTGAAGATCGTGGCTATCGCCAGGACCAGTACCTGGGTCGAGGCCACGGGCAGTTTGACCCTCGCTACCACCGTGATGACCGCCGTCGAGTGCCTATGCCCCCTCCGAGGGGTGGTTCGTACGCGCCCCGGCGGTATGATGACAGGCACCCGTACAACGACGAGCGAAGGATTCCAGTCGACCCCCGAGAGCCCGGGTTTGATGCAAGGTCAGTCCTCGTGCAGGGCCTGGTCGACAGAGGCAGAACTAACAAAGAAGGTTTGGACAGAGATTACCCGAGTGGAAGCAGAGCGTTCGTATCTGGGCCCGAGTGTTTCAGCAGAGCCATTCGAGCTGCTGAGATTCCTCCCAACTTCAGATTGGCTGCAGGAGTGAGCAAGTTTACTGGCGAGTCCAAGCCTGACACGTGGTTGGAGGATTACCGAGTGGTAGTGCAGATTGGCGGAGGCAATGATGAAGTAGCCATGAAGCACCTGCCCTTGATGCTCGAAGGCTCAGCTAGGGCCTGGTTGAATCAGTTGGCCCTGCTAGCATTTACTGTTGGGAAGACTTGGCCCGAGTGTTTATCAAGACATTTGAAGGCACTTGCAAGCGTCCCGCTGGACTGTCTGAGTTGCAACATTGTGTCCAAAAGCCGAATAAAATTGTGAGAGATTACATCTAGCATTGGACTACACTTCACCATCTGGTGGAGAATGTTTCAGAGCACCAAGCAGTCTGCGCTTTCAAGGAAGGCATACGGTACAGAGAGCTCACACTGAAATTTGGTCTCTCTGGGACCATGACTATGAATCGGATGATGGAGATAGCCACTCGGTATGCGAATGGTGAAGAATAAGACCGACTCCGTAATGGCAAAGGGAAGACAGTCAACCCCGACACTAGGGGCGGAAATCCCAGTCGGAAGCAGAAACGCAAAGCTGAAGCCACATGCCAGGCTAAAGCTGCAGTGGTGAATACCCAAGGAAAGTTCAAGGAAAGCCCAAGGGGCCATGGATACCAAGAAGATCAAGGACCAGTCGGGCCAGGATGTCCTGGATTTACCGTGTGCCATCCACACGAAGAAAAATGAAGAGGGCAACTTGATTTTGCCCAAACACACCACTCGACAGTGCAGATTCCTTATCTAGCAGTTCCGTGAAGGTCAGCACAATGAGAAGTGTTGTGATAAGGATGACGATGAAGAAAAGGCAGATGATTACCCAAAGGTCAACGCAACCCTGGTGATTTTTGCTGACATCGAGAGCAAAAGTCGACTGAAAGTAATCAACAGAGAGGTGAACATGGTTGCTCCGGCAGCTACAACATACCTCAAGTGGTCAAAGACTCCTATCACCTTCGATCAGTCGGATCACCCAGCTCACGTTGCTACCCCCGGGCAGCAAGCTTTGGTGGTCGACCCAATCGTTGGAGGCACTCGACTGCGTAAAGTTCTCATGGATGGTGGCAGTGATTTGAACATTCTGTATGCTGAAACCCTTCAGGGGATGGGCATTCCGATGTCTCGACTCAGTGAGAGCAACATGCAGTTCCACGGAGTCATCCCAGGAAAGAAGGCAAAATCACTCGGCCAGATTGCTTTAGATCTGGTTTTTGGTGATTCAAAGAATTTTCGCAAAGAAAAGCTGACATTTGAAGTGGTAGATTTTCACAGTGCCTATCATGCTATTCTGGGCAGACCGGCGTATGCTCGTTTCATGGCCCGTCCATGTTACGTATATCTCAAACTGAAGATGCCCGGACCCAAAGGTGTGATCACGGTCACTGGGAATAGACAGAGAACGGAGGAATGCCTCCAGAAGGGTTCCAAGATCGCTGACGAGCAAATGGCGGTGGTAGAACTAGAAGAGTACAAGAAGAATGCTGATCTGAGTGATTTGCTCCATTCCAAGAAGCCTGCTTCTGAGTCTGCATTTCAGTCGGCTGGCGAGACGAAACCAGTTCACATTCACCTGGAAGATCCCATAGCTGCTCCGACCCACATCTCAATGACACTCGACAACAAATAGGAAGCCGCGCTCATCCAGTTCCTCCGTGAGAACTGGGGCATCTTCGCATGGAAACCATCAGACATGCTAGGTGTACCCAGGGGGCTGGCTGAGCACCGTTTGTGTGTCGACTCGAAGGCCAAACCTGTCAAATAGCATCTCCGTCGTTCCGCCGGGGAGAAGAGGAAGGCGATTGGCGAGGAAGTGGCTCGGCTCCTGGAAGATGAGTTCATACGCGAGATATACCACTTCGAGTGGCTCGCTAACGTCGTCATGGTCCCCAAGAAGGATAATTCACTCCGCATGTGCATTGACTTCAAGCATATCAATCGGGCCTGCCCGAAAGATCATTTTCCGCTCGCTCACATCGATCAGATAGTCGACTCGATTGCGGGGTGTGAGCGTTTGTCTTTTCTTGATGCGTATTCCGGATACCATCAGATCCGACTGTATGGGCCAGATGAAATAAAAACGGCCTTCATCACCCTGTTCGGGTGTTTTTGCTATGTCGCCATGCCATTTGGTCTCAAAAACGCTGGCGCCACATTCATGCGCATGATTCAGAAGTGCCTGCACACTCAGATCAGTCAGAATGTGGAGGCGTATATGGATGATATTGTGGTTAAGTCACGCAAAGGTTCCGACCTGCTGACTAACCTCGCTGAAACCTTTGCCAATCTGAGAAGGTACGACATTAAGCTGAATCCATCCAAGTGCACATTCGGAGTGCCCGGAGGAAAGTTACTCGGTTTTCTCATTTCCGAATGAGGGATAGATGCCAATCCCGAGAAGATCGGTGCAATTCTCCGAATGAAACTCCCTGTGCGTGTGCATGATGTCCAGAAGCTCACAGGTTGTCTCGCTGCACTGAGTCGGTTCATTTCTCGTCTCGGTGAAAAGGCACTGCCCCTTTACCGACTGATGAAAAAGTCTGACATGTTCGAGTGGACTCCCAAAGCTGAAGCAGCGTTTGTGGAACTCAAAGCCCTGCTCTCCACCCAGCCGGTGCTTGCTGCTCCGAACAGCAAAGAGCCTCTACTCTTATACATTGCAGCCACTGGTCATGTTGTTAGCACAGTGCTCACAGTGGAGCGAGAAGAAGAAGGCAAAGCCTATAAAGTACAATGTCCATTGTACTATATCTCTGAAGTCTTGACTCCATCCAAGCAGAGGTATCCACATTACCACAAGCTTGTTTATGGAATTTACTTGACTGCGAAGAAAGTTGCACATTATTTCCAAGACCACTCGGTTTCAGTCGTCAGTGATGCTCCATTGTCTGAGATCATGAAAAATCGAGATGCAACTGGTCGAGTGGCTAAGTGGGCAATTGAACTTCTCCCTTTGGATATCAAGTTTGAAGCGAAGAAGGCGATCAAATCTCAAGCGTTCGCAGATTTCTTGGCCGAGTGGATTGAACAGCAACAGCCGACTCAAGTTCACTCGGAACACTGGACTATGTTCTTTGATGGGTCTAAGATGTTGAATGGTTCTGGTGCCGGAGTGGTCCTGGTGTCCCCAAGAGGTGATAAATTCAGTTATGTCCACCAGATTCACTTTGGTTCCTCCAATAACGATGCTGAGTATGAAGCACTACTCTATGGGTTGCGTATGGCCATCTCACTCGGCGTACGTCGCCTGATGGTCTACGGCGACTCAGATTTGGTGGTCAATCAGGTGATGAAGGAGTGGGACGTCAGGAACCCTGCCATGACTGGATACTTCAATGCAGTGAGGAAATTAGAGAAAAAGTTTGAGGGATTGGAGCTTCACCACATTCCCCGACTCTAAAATCAAGCAACTGACGATCTGGCAAAGATAGGTTCCACTCAGAAGCCCATCCCCAGCAAAGTGTTTTTAGAACACCTCCATTACCCGTTAGTACAGGAAGATCCTTCCACTGAAGAGCCTCCCCAGGCGAAAAGTCCTAGCGATCCTACTGAAATCAAGATACCTGCTGTTGTTGACTTGGTGATGGAGATCCTAGTAATCACCCTCGACTGGACAGTGCCATAAATCGCATATATACTCAGGAAGGAACTTCAAGAAGATGAAGTTGAAGCAAGACAGATTGTCCGCAGATCCAAAGCATTCACAGTAATCAATGGGCAGCTTTATAGAGAGAGTGTCACCGGCGTCGCCCAACGATGCATTTCCCCAGAAGAAGGTCGACTGATTCTGGACGAGATTCACTCGGGGACCTGTGGTCATCATGCATCCTCTTGGACAATTGTGGCCAAAGCATACCGAGCGGGATTTTACAGGCCGCGTGCCAATGAAGCTGCAAAGGAAATTGTTCAGAAGTGCGAGGGATGCCAGTTCTACACAAACATGTCCCATAAACCTGCATCCGCCCTGAAGACCATTCCACTTGTCTGGCCGTTTGCTGTGTGGGGTTTGGACATGATTGGACCACTCAGAACCGGGAGAAGTGGCTTCACTCATTACTTGTCGCAGTCGACAAGTTCACCAAGTGGATTGAATCCAAGCCTATCAAGAACCTAGACTCACGCACAGCCATCAAGTTTATAAAAGAGTTGATACCGGGACTATTGAGTGCCGCCCGCCTAGCCGTTGGAACCGGCACTAATGGTCACATTAGTGCCGGTCCGTAATTGAACCGGGACTAATGAGGTGAACATTAGGTCGTTTTTCTACTAGTGGCATAACACGAACGAAAACTTGATATACTACCGGTAGTAATCATTATTTTCAAATAGAAAATTAGTACTCCTCGTCCTCAATCATTCTTCAATGATGCTGAGTTTCACTACTTTCCAAACACTTTTTGAAAGATTGGGTGAATTAAACCATTTGGAACATCCACGTACGTGGGAGTAAACTAGGAAGAAAAAAATGGCAAATGATTAAATCCTCCCCTATAAGGAATTCCAGTTGATTTATTTTAATGTAAAAATTTAATATGGTAATTATGTCTTGTTTGTATTTGTGATATCGCAGGTTATATGGGTAATCATGTTGTTGTTACAATGGGTAGATCATATGATCATTTTGAAATAGATAATAAAGCCAATGATATTTGCTGGATTGCTTCGAGTATGATCTCTATTCTCTATTAGTTACACACTATGCATAATGAATGAATAGAGTGAACTTTCGTTTAAATGACCAAAGTAAACCCGATTATAACTCGGCATACCTCTTGCGAGTCCGACATGCCACATTTAAATAGCATGATATAACTTTAAACTAGTTGTCCCTTGGGAGGACTATGATGAATTTTAGTTTGGCATTGCGATAGCTTTTTTGTGTTCTAATTTTCATTTTATCTCTGCATTGTGCATGTTTCATTCTTCAAGTTCTGTGTCTTACGTAAAATTGTGTCCTTATATCAAGTGTTTATGATTATTACAAGCTTTAACATTAGTTTTATTTTAGGGTTCATAATATACAATTTATAAATTTCAATGCTTAGTGACTACTGGTAATGCATGTATATATCTTGAGAACTTCCTTGGAAGACTTCCTAACCTTTTGTGTATTTGTTATCAATAATTTAGCAGCTGATGGGAAGTCTACCAATTTCCAGCCTCCACAAATGCAGCATGGTTAGGGTGGGGTGCTAGGACATGTTTTTATGGCTGAAGTAGTGAAGATGGGCATACCTCAAGCTGCAAAATCGTCGGGGAGCCCGCTGGTTGCAAATAATGTTGGTCATCCCAGCTGTTGGTGGTTTAGTCGTTGCGAATGCATCAAATATAACACAGTTTGCCATCATAAGGTACCATGTCACAGCTGATAAATTACCTAATGTCACTATTCAAGACTCCTACCTAAGGACGACTCATTTGTTAACATATCACCTCCAGGACAGGGGTCTAATGTGCCAGAAGGCATTGGTGCTACTTCCACGAATGTGAGTGCACCAAGAGCATTTAGTATGAGAGTAAAAACAATCGTTGGAGAAGCCAACAATTTTGAGAAAACTAAGGAGCTAAGTGCCAGCAATGCTAGTGGTCTAGCATCTACCGGGCCATTTTCCCCATCTGATAAAGGCACATCTTGAGTAAACTTAATATAGAAACGATCACAATTTGTCTAATGAACACTCATTTGAACACAACCAATATAGTTTTGTAAGATGTCATTTACCACTTTCTATCTGTACTTCCGTTTCGAACCCTAAAGTGGATTTCTTCATGTTGTGAAATGGTGTTTTATTTTGGCACCCTAAAACAGAACATTTCGATCAATTAAAAGGGGAGATGAAGGTGACTTTTTTACACACCAGTTAGTCTGTGCATAACATGAATGAAAACTTATATACTACTGGTACTAATCACTGCTTTCTAAGCGAAAATTAGTAATCCTCGTCATCAATCATTCTTCAATGATGTTGAGTGCTACTCTGTTCCAAACACTTTTGGAAGATTGGATCAAATAACCCATTGGAACTTCCACGTACGTAGAATTAAACTATATGAAGACAACATGAAAAAATGATTAAATCCTCCCCTATAAGGATTTCCCCTTTATTTACTTTTAATGTGAATATTTAATATGGTAATTAAGTCTTGTTTGGATTTGTGATATTGCAGGCTATACGGGTAATCATGTTGTTGTTACAATAGGTGGTTGATATGATCATTTTGAACTAAATACGTATAAGCCAATGATATTTGCGCGTTGCTTCGAGTATAATATATATCCTCTATGAGTCATAGGCGTAATGAATGGATTGAGTGAACTTTCGTTTGAATGACCACAGTAAACCCAAACATAACTCGGCATACCTCTTGTGACTCTGACTTGCCAACTTTAAATAGGATGATATAGCTTTAAACTTGTTGTGCATTGGTAGGAGTTTGGCATTGCGATAGCATTCCTTTGTTCTAATTTTCATTTTATCTCCATATTGTGCTTTATTCTTCAAGTTATGTCTTTTAAGTAAAATTGTGTCCTTATATCAGGAGTTTGTGATCATTACAAGCTTGAACATTAGTTTCTTTTATTTTTCATAATGTACAATTTATAAATTTCTATGCTTAGTAACTACTAGTAATGCATGTACATATCTCGAGAACTTCCCTTGGAAGACTCCTAACATTTTGTGTATTTGTTATCAGTAATTTAACAGCTGATCCAAAGTCTACCAATTTTCCACAACAAGTGCAACATGGTTAGGGTGGGGTGCTAGGATTCCCTTCCATGGCCGAAATAGTGAAGATGGCACACCTCAAGCTAAATCGGGGAGCATATCGTTGCAAATAATACTGGCATGCCAGTTGTTGTTGGTTTAGTTCGTTGCCAATGCATCAAATATTAACACAAAATTTTGATCACTATTCAGGACTCCTTTGTACCTAAGGATGACTCATCTATTACATACTACCTCTAGGACATGGGTCTGATGTGCCAAAAGGCATTGGTGCTACTTCCAACGATTCAGTGCACCAAGATCATTTATATGGATAAAAAACAACGTTGTTGGAGATGCCAACAATTTTGAGCAAACTAAGGACGTAAGTGGAAGCAAGGCCAGTGCTCTATCATCTACAGGGCCATTTTCCCTGTCTGAAAAGCACACCCTCGAGTAATGACTATATAGAAAAACAGTCAATTTGTCTAATGAACATTCATTTGAACACAACCAAAGTAAGTTTTAAAGATGTCATTACCACTTTTTATCTGTACTTCTGTTTGGGACCCTAAAATGGATTTCTTCATGTCGTGAAAGTGGTATTCTCATTTTCGGACCATAAAACAGAACATTCGATCAATTAGAAGGAGAATGAAGGTGCATTTTTATACTCAGTTAGTCTACACTACACAGAATGAAAACGTGATACACTACTAGTACTTGTCATTGTTTTCAAAGAAAAAATAGTACTACTCGTCCTCTATCTTTCTGCAATGATGCCATGTGCGACTCCTTTCCGAACCCTTTTCGAAAGATTAGATCCATTAACCCATTGGAACCTTCCACATAGGTCAGATTGAACTATAAGTAAAACACGACAAATAATCCTCTTGATTTATTTTTTATTTAAATATTTAATATGGTAATTAAGTCTTGTTAGGATTTGTGATATTGCAAGTATATGTTTAATCATGTTGTTGTTACAATAGGGCGTTCATATGTTTGGATTTGTGATATTACAGGTATCTTGAACTAAATATGTATACGCAAATGATTGTTGTTGGATTGCTTGAAGTATGATCTCTATTCTCTATGTGTTACACACTATGCTTACCGAATGGATTGTGTGAAGTTTCGTTTGAATAACCATAGTAAACCTTGTTATAACAGCATACCTCTTTGTTATTGTAACTTCCCAATTTAAAATCTAAGGTAATATTAAACTGATTGTCCTTGCAAGGACTTTGCTGAATTTTAGTTTGGCATTGGGATAGCTTTGATGTCTTCTAATTTTCATTGTATCTCTGCTATGTGCATGTTTCCTTCTTCAAGCTCTTTGTTTTAAGCAGAATTATGTCCTTATATCAGGAGTTTGGGATCATTACAAGCGTGAAAATTAGTTTTCTTAGTTTTTGTAATGCACAATTGACAGAGTTGTATGCTTAGTGACTACTAGTAATGCATATACATCTCTCGAGAATTTCCTTGGAAGCCATTTGTGTATATGTTATCTTTAATTTAGCAGGCGATGCGAAGTCTACCAATTTCCGGCCTCCACAAGTGCATCATGGTTAGGTGGGGTTCTAGACACCCCTTCGATGGCTAAAATATTGAAGATGGCTGGCCTTGAGCTAAATCTGGGAGCACACCAGTTGCAAACAATGTTGGCATGCTAGCTGTTGTGGTTCAGTCGTTACCAATGCATCAAATCTTAACGCAGTTTTGCCATCATAAGGGGACCGTGTCATGGCTGATAAATTACCAAATGTCACTATGCAGGCCTCTTTTGTACCTAAGGATGACTCTCTGTTAACATATTACCTCCAGGACAGGGGTCTGATGCGCCAGTAGGCATTGGTGCTACTTCCACGAATGCGAGTACACCAAGATCATTTAATATGGAGGTAAAAAACACGTCGTTGAGATGCCAACAATTTTCAGCAACCTAAGGACGTAAGTGCTAGCATGCCAGTGGTCTAGCATCTACCCGGGCCATTTTCCCTGTCTGATAAAGGCACACCCTTGAGTAATGGCTTAATGGAGAAAACAGATGGCAATTTGTCTAATGAACATTCATTTGAACACAACCAAATAAGTTTAAAATATATGTACTCTCTCAATATAATAAAATGAAACATCAAGAAGATCTCGCTGTCTCAACCATTTAGCTCAACTGCTGCATAGTGTTGATGCCCAGACAGGAACATGCTGCCGAAAATGAACAATGTCATTTTCCTTTGTTTTCATGGGAGAAAAAAAAACTGGTTTTGAACAGAGAATCAACCTGCAGTCACAAACATGTTTCAAAACAATTTTTGAGGCATGCCATTACATATGTCCATTACCATGGCCTTACTCGAGACATAAGCCACAACACTGAAATACCCTAAGATATCCTTCCACGACCACGTTAAATCTGTACATTCAGACAAAGTCATCTACTCCCTCCGTTCCTAAATATAAGTCTTTTTAGAGATTTTAATATGAACTACATACGGATGATAAGTCTTTTAGAGATCCAATTTGAACTACATACGGAGCAAAATGATGAATATACACTCTAAATTATGTCTATATACATCAGTATGTAGTTCATATTAAATCTCTAAAAATACTTATATTTAGGAACGGAGGGAGTAACTTTTAGAGCAGCACGTATCTCTAATTCAGATGAATATTATAAGCCTCCTACGTTAATTAGCCAACAGACTGTGTCCCAGTTCACTAACCAATGGCCTCCATTGGTAGCATCCGTTCCCTTCCATAGCAAGCTTGTACACACACACCACACACACACATACAGCAAGGCAGGTCATCCATCATGTAATAGACCTTCGTCTCCTCCATGTATGGATACATGCATGAGTGAATTTGAAACCTGAATAACCTGATGTGCATACCGTAGAGCAGCCTCGTGCAGCAGAGCGACATGGATGTCTCACAAAAAGTGCAGCTCTTAGATGTTTTCCTCACCCACCATGTAGGAAGCTATAGATGCTTGCATGGACAGGCTAAGGGCCACAACAGCTCTGACAAAACACTTGCTCGACTATAATCCTTTCAAGACCTGCACAAGTATGTTAGACAAATAATACGTAAAGTGGATAACGTTGTCTGGTTGTTAGCCACCTTCCTCTCTTGGGTGGTTGAGTAACCATGATCAACGCCGTACTTGCCGCAATCCCCAGCTACTTTATGGGATGCTTCTTTTGGCCCAGGCAGTCTCTTCCAAGCTGGAACAGATTTTACGGGGATCCTATGGCAAGGAAAGAACAAGCGAACGGAGGCAAGTGTCTGATGGCGTGGGAGTGGGACCAGGTCATCCTACCCAAGTATAAGGCGGCTTGGGAATTAAGGATCTTCATCGCACAATATGGCTATGATGTGCAAGTTCTGGTAAGGTTTTGGGCAGCAGTGAAATCCCATGCTACAAATGGTTTCTCAATAAGTATGACAAACAGGATCTCCGCTGGTCTACTCGCTGCGGGATACTGCCATTTCCAGACAGCTACGGTCCCTCTTGCGGTTGGTCATGGAAGCAACTAAATGTACCCTCGGCAGCGGGCACACTATATCATTCTGGTACGATCTGTGGCTTGCCTGCGGCCGACTACAGTGTGCCTTCTCAACCCTGTTCACCTTCTCCACAGCCGCGTTCTGCACGGTAGCATCGCTTTCGAGATGGCCAGTGGGTTATTCAGCATTTCAGCTACAACCAAACCTTACTCTCTGCTCGTGCAACCCAAGAGCTGGAATGCCTACAAGTACTTCTGACCAGTATCACTCTGCAGACAGATGCATCAGACGCCAGGGTGCCAATAACAGAGGGCAAAATCTCTCTACGGCGTGCTTCTAAAACTCCTCACTTTTAGGGGACGAACCTGCCCGCTGGCACCACTGATATGGGACAAATCATCCGCCACAAACACAGAATTTTCCTCTGGCTGCCTTGAGAGACAGCATAATACACGAGATAACATGATGAAAAACAGTGGACTGGACTAATCTCATACAACGGATGCGACAGATCCCAGCAACAGAAACCATGGATCATATCCTCCTCAGGTGCAGGGCGTGGCTGAATGCTACATGGAGCAGACTCGACTTGTATGAAAAAGCCGTGCCTCCTCAGTCCCACTGACTTCCTGCTATCCGTCCAGCAGCGGGAAGATTTGGAAATTGTGGCACGTTCTATTCGCAGCCTGCGTGGCCGCCATGTGGAACGCCAGAATGCACAGGTTTCTCCACGGTGAACTTGGACAGAGCGAGATTCTTCAGAGATTCAAGAATTCTGAAGTTGTGGTCAATCCGGGCTCCAAAGAGTCACAGAGAACCATTATGCTCACCTGGGCAATGTACTTCTAACTAGCTAGCTTGATTCAAACCTCCTTCTGCCTCCCTCCCCCTTTGTATTCCCTTAAAGGTCTGGTGGTGGCCTGCTGCTGATCCGTGCGGCGTTCACACACCTTCATGTAATGACTCATTGTCATCCGGGTCCCAGACCCGTTTTGAATGCATGGTAGAGATCTATCTACCTTTTTATTCAAAAAATATAATAATACGTAACTTGCCCTCATTAAATCGTAAGGAAGGATGGTTAATGAGACAGAGGGGAAGCTGGAAGGAAGGGATTGCGGGGCCATTGTTTTTGGTTGGAAAGTCTAGATCTTGCACGCCATCATGTGGAGCAGATTGAAACCTTGCATACTCAGCACTGGTGGACGCCGGCGGCCAATGGCACCGAGGCAGACCTTGGTACATCATCTGCAAAAAAAGGCTCCGGTCAAACATGGCCTGCCATACAGGGTGTCATGGTCTGCTTTGAAAGGAATAATTTGAGCCCTGCTCCATGCATGGCTTGCTGCTCTTCTTCCGGATGTTCAGTTCGCTGGATGCATGCATGTGCGTTCGGTGAGGCACGGAGGTAGAATCCCACCAACAAAATCATCACCGTTGCTGGCGGCATCGTCGTCTGTGTTGGTGCCTTGGTGGCTAGAGGAGGGGGAGAGAGTGAGATGAGGAGGATGGCTGGAGAGGAGAGTACGTCATAGTAAGGTGAGTGATCTGAATTGCTGCGTCTGCAGAGAGGGTCAGCGTGAGAGGAAAAATAAGAGAAATTGATTTGATGGATGTAAACCTAGCTTGTGCTTTTTATGGTAACCTAGCTAGTGTTTAGGAACGGGTTTTATACAAACAAAAATTACCTATGGTAGGATACGTAATGGCAAAGGTGACGGCTATAGATTTTTGAGTCTATCAAATAAATGGCCAGATGTGTCTGAATTTTAACGGAAATTTCTAACTTATTTATCTTTTTTTTCTGGTTAGCCCTTAAAGCACTTTTTACAATAAATAGATAGATATTTAAAATAGTTGAAGTCTGTGTTTGGATTTGTGATATTGCAGGTTATATGGGTAATCATTTTGGTATTACAATAGGTGGTTCATATGAATCTTTTGAACTAAATATGTGTAAGCCAATGATTGTTGCTGGATTGCTTCGAGTGTGATCTCTATTCTCCATTGTTACACACTATGCTTAATAAAGGATGGAGTGAAATTTCGTTTGAATGACCACAGTAAACCCTGTTGGAAAACGGGATACCTCTTGTTACTATGAGTTGCCAATTTAATTCGGATGATATAACTTCAAACTGGTTGTGCTTTGGGAGGACTGTGATGAACTTATTTAGCATTGGGATAGCTTTCCTGTGTTCTAATTTTCATTTTATCTCTGCTTTGCGCATGTTTCATTCTTCACGTTCTGTGTTTTATGTAAACCTGTGTCCTTATTCTGAGTTTGGGATCATTACAAGCTTGAACATAGTAGTTTTTGTTCTCAAAATGTACATATTAATAAATTTCTATGCTTAGTGACTACTGTTAATGCATTTACATATCTCGAGAACTTGCTTGGAAGACTTCCTAACCTTTTATGTATTTTGTTATGAGTACAGCTGATGTGAAATCTAGCAATTTCCAACCTCCACAAGTGCTGCATGGTTAGGGTGGGGATGCTAGGACACCCTTCTATGGTTGAAACAGGGAAGGTGGGCAGACCGCAAGCTAAATCAGGGAGCACACTTGTTGCAAATAATGTTGGCATGCCAGCTGTTGTTGGTTCGTCATTGCCAATGCATCAAATATTAACACGTTTTGCCATCATAGGGGACCGTGTCACAACTGATGAATTACTAAGTGTCACTATTTTGGCCTCCTCCTGTACCTAAGGATGACTCATAGTTCTCATAGTACCCTCCAGGCAGGGGTCTGATGTTGGAGGGCACTGGTGCTACTCCCACAATGTGTGAGTGCACGAAGATCATTTACTATGTAGGTCAACAACGACGTCGTTGGACTGCCAAAAAATTTGAGCGAAGAAGGGAGACATGTGCAAGAATGCCAGTGTTCTAGCATCGACCGGGCCATTTTCGCCATCTGATAAAGGCAGACCCTTGAGTAATGACTTAATAGGAAAACATATGGCAATTTGTCTAATGAACATTCATTTAAACACAACCAAAGTAAGCAATGAAGATGCCATTTACCACTTTTTATATGTATTACTTCCGTTTGGGGACCCTAAAGTGGATTTCTACATGTCGTGAAAGTGGTGTTCTCATTTTGGGACCCTAAAATAGAACTTTCGATCAACTAAAAGGGGAGAATGAAGGTTAATTTTTTCACAAGTTAGTCGCGTAACGTGAATGAAAACCTCATTACTACTGGTACTATCGTTGTTTTCAAAGTGAAAATAGTACTGCTCGTCCTCAAGCTTTCTTCATCTTCGTGATGCCGAGTGCGACTCCTTTCCAAACCCTTTTGGCAAGATTGGATCAATTAACCCATTTGAAACTTCCACGTTGGGTCAGATTGAACTACGAAGTAAAACGTGAGAAATGGTTAAATCCTCCCCTAAGGAATTCTTCTTTGATTTATTTTTCGTTTGAATATTTAATATGGTAATTAAGTCTTTTTGGATTTCGGATATTGTAGGTATATGAGTATCATGTTGGTGTTACAATTCATATGATCATTTTGAACTAATATGTATAGGCCAATGATGTTGCTGATTGCTTCGAGTATGATCTCTCTATTCTCTATGTGTTACACACTATTCTTAATGAGTGGATGGAGTGAACTTTTGTTTAATGACCACAGTAAACCCTTTATAACTCGGCATACCACTTGTTACTGTAACTTGCCAAATTTAATCGGATGATATAACTTTAAACTAGTTGTGCCTTTCCTGCTGTGATGAATTTAGTTTGGCATTGGGATAGCTTTCATGTCTTATAATTTTCAATTGTATCTCCACTATGCGCATGTTTCCTTCTTCACGCTCTGTGTTTTAAGAAAATATGTGTCCTATATCAGGAGTTTGGGATCATTCAAGCTTGAAATAGTTTTTTTCAGTTTTCATAATGTACAATTTAAAACTTCTATGATTAGTGACTGCTGATAATGCTGTACAATCTCGAGAACTTCCTTGGAATACATCCTAACCTTTTGTATTTGTTAATCAGTAATTTACAGTTGATGCAAGTCTCCAATATCCAGCTTCCACATGTGCCCATGGTTAGGGTGGGATGCTAGGGCACCCACTATGGCCGAAATCTAAGATGGGCATACCTCAAGCTAAATCCAGGAGCACAACTGTTTGCAATATATGTTGGCTTGCCAGCTATTTGTGGTTCAATCATTACCAATGGATCAGATCTTAATGGAGTTTTTCCATCATAGGGGACCATGTCACAGCTGATAAATCACGAAATGTCACTGTTCAGGCCTCCCCTATACCTAAGGTTGACTCGTCTATTAGCATTTCTTACCACCAGAATAGGGTCTGATGTGCCATAAAGCTTTTGTGCTATTTCCTCACGAATGTGAGTGCACCAAGATCATTTACTATGGAGGTCACAACGACGTCGTTGGAGATGCCAACAATTTGGAGCAACTAAGGAGATAAGTGCCAGAAATACCAAAGGTCTAGCATCTACCAGCCATTTTTCACCATCTATAAAGGCACACCCTTGAGTAATGACTTAATAGATGATCAAATAATTAGTCCACAACATCCATTAGCACAAGTTTGGCACTACCTTCTCACACACAAGAAACCTCCTGCCAGTAAGATGCCCTCGAGACAACATGCCTCTCTGCTGTCTTCACGTGTTCATGGCACAAAACAGGACGTAGTTGTAGTGCCCCCTGGAAGTCGGAGTCTCCGTGTACAAGGGGTCTACACTGCAAAGGAAAGCCAGAGACTTCGGAAGAAAACTTCAGATCAGCTCAACATAAATCCCCAAATCCAAACCCTAACCCTAACCCTATCTCTAGCACACTCACCTTGAGATTTTTCCTGAGCGGATTGGCGTACTTGTAAGAATTCTTGTTGTTGCCGTCATCAGTCCAGGACCACATGGCGATGCGGCGGCGTCGGAGATATGGGAGGGGGCGGCAGCGGCGAATGAGTGGGAGCAGAGAGGGAGAATTCGAGCGGGAGAATGAGGGCTGGGGGTGGGCCTGTACCGATTCGGGGGGTTTGACTGTAGCGGCTCGAAACGGCCCGCGCACGGCTTCTGACGCCGTCTAACGGTTTCGGACGGATGAACATGCCGCCTCTCGACAAAAGCGGGTCCCACCTGTCATAATCCTACTTAAACGACCGAACCGAGCGACTAGTTTTTTTTTGGCAAAACAATAGCTTGGAATTAGTGTTTTGGGCCACAGACCCGTCGAATTGT
>JAAAXO010000128.1:0-128367 GCA_011799875.1 Thinopyrum elongatum | reverse complement strand
AGGGGGACGCTAGGGGGGGGGGGGGTTTTGTGCCACCTAGAATACCTCTGGGACACGAATATTATGAAGTGACAACTTGTATCATTTCGTCCAAGGCTTTTCCCTGCCCATCATAATGGTGGCTTCCTTCAAAAGATCCTGAAATCATTCAGCTATGTAACTAAACTCCTGTTCTTTGTTCACCCTTGTGCATGGCGTCATCACTCCGTCCAGGCTTGTAACTTGTCTCACAAGGTGATCCATCTTTCTTGTATCCAATACAGTCGCTAGGGGCCCCTTTTCAAATTTGATAACGCAAAACAATGTATTCCAATTTAGAACAAGCATCATACTGACCTCATTGAATTTAAGAATCATTAACCCAAGAAACGAAAGTACCTCGGCTGTCAATTTTACAATTGGCCGTGACGCGAGACTCCTAGTAATTGGTCCAGGTATGATATAGATAATGCTGCGGGCTGTGGTTGTAAACAATGGTATTTTGCCTGAATGTCCTCAGATCGATCCCTTTCCCCTTCTTTACATGAATTCTTCCTCTGTACTTTAATTCTTCATCTTCTCACTCCAAGTATAGATTCTTCCAACATCTGTAATGTGTTAAATTGGGACTAAACCCAAAATCCTCAGCAGCTCAATTTTATATGCATTAGTGCTTTATTTATCTCTCAAACACCGTTAAAAGGACATCAGCAACGTGGCATTAGACTTTTGTGGACTCTTGCAGCAAATACAAGGAATTGCCTATCCTTACGGGCAAACATGTAACCAAACAAGAGCTTCTCCCAGGGGGCAATAATAACAACAGTAGTTTTTCACTTTGATGTTCCTAACCCTTATGTCATCCAGCCAAAGTTTATATATAGCATTCATGACACTTGACAATGGAAAATTCATCCGCTCAATGTTTCCCTTAATTTCACTCATGCATTTTTTAAGATCAATTCACACGTTGTTTTCGCATCAAAATTCAACCTTTCCGAAGATGGAAAGAGGCAACAAATCAATTGGTGACACGCCGAAGGAACCATACACAATTTCAAACAAGGACACATCTTAGTACGTCAGAATGCAAGAACGATTAGAAGCAAATTCCATATGCATGCACGCATTCTTTCCCACATTTTCTTGTTATTCTTCAAAACGGCCCTAAGCTATGTAGACATGTTTATTGACTATTTCATTTGTCCACAGTTTGGGTGGGTGAACAGTAGTACTAAACAAGCGTAAGTGTTAGTCGCCCAACTTAGCCCATAACATGCTCCAAAAAGTGGGCTAAGAAAATTGGGTATCACGATCTCTGAAACACAATAGGTATTTGGCACCACCCCATGCAAACGCGAGTATAATTTCCAAAAGTAAATACAAATTCGCAACATTACAGGCATGCATCGCTCTTATGACATGGGTATAAAGTGTGCCATGTTTCGAGAAACCTATCCACAGAACACATAACAAAGATTATGGCTATCCCTCCCCTCTTTGTGTCGACGGGAAAACCCAAAACAAAAGTACCATAGATATATTTCCTCCCAGAGGACACTAGGTACAGGAGCAAAGGCTAGATTACCAAACCAGTGAGGATTGGAGCGGTACATTAGCTTTGTTGGTACATGTGTTAGTGCCAGCAGAGCAACACAAAGCGCTCATAACACACGTGCACTCAATCTTGCGGCCAAAAAGCAGAAGCATGTGTCAGCAAGTTGTTTAATTGTCCTCCTGGTCCTTCCTTCTTTATTTTCCGCCAAAAGTGGTCCCATATCCATCCCTCCCTCCATGTGCTCCCTCCTGCAACAGAACAAAAAGGACGAACTGAGCTCAGTGGAATGCATAAGCTTGTTAGCCAGAAAACCACAAATCACTCGTTAAACGACTACAAACTTTGTTCCATGTTTCTCCCTTCTCTTACAATTTTGCATACATCTTTATTAATTCAGGCATCATGCACATATTGATCTTTGGATGGTCTCCAAACCAAAACTTTTTTAAAGTCAAGTTGTCTGAAATCATAGCATTAACAGACGAGACAATGCATCAGCAATAACATTATTCATTTACCCTTCCTATGCTCGTCTATAATGACCTTAATGGGAAGCCTCAATTAATCGTCAAACCATTTAGCATGTCTACGGTTCAGTTTTGCTTGACTTTTAATGTGTTTCAACGAATTCGTGTCATGATATGTATAACAATCTCTCTAGGCCATAAATAATGTTGCCATGTTATCTAGGGTCCGAACAAGATAGCATATAATACTTTATCATAAGTAGAATAGTTCAGACTAGGCCCGACTACAATTTTTCACGAAAAGTCTATGACAACAGTGCTTTTGCCATTGTAATAATACACCTCCTAATCCGCAATTCCACTAGCATCACATCAAGCGCAAAGTCCTATTAAAATCAGGGAAGTTGGAGTAAATGAGCATGTGTCCAACTTATCTGTTCAATAAATACCGTGAAGCTTCTTCCTGTGAGCTACTACCCAACCCCAAACCAAAAGGCACATCCTTCTTTGTAAGCTTTGAGAGGTTGCGCAATGGTGCTGAAATCTCTCACAAAACCGCCTATAGAAACCAAAAACCACTAGGTCCCAAGACAACCCTCACTTGAGGTGACCCGTGTTTGGGCTGTGGCCAACTCTCAATAGCTTGCATCTTGGCTTTTATCACTTCAATTCCCTGTGGAGTACAAACATAGCCAGAAAAGAATAACTCGGTCGGTGCAAAAAGGGTGCACTTCTCACCAAGGTACCAAACACACGTGCACCACTTAGCAATAAAAACAACAGCACTAATTGTCCAAATGTTCCATCTCCAAAATCTGCTATAAATCCAGTCATAATCATCAAAATAGACTACCACCCCACAAATCGTCCAATGAAAGCACGTAAAACTTTTCGTTCATTACTCTAGAAAGTACTAGGTGTGCATTAGTTAACCCAAAAGGCGGTAACTACCAACTCAATATAATCCAAACTTTGTTTTAAATGCTGTTTCCCCATTCCTCCCCCCCAATTTCATAGAACAATTTTTATGGTAATCCACTAAATAACGCAAATGCAACTTTGGAGAATATTGTAGAGCCAACTCAATTCATCAACATATCATCTAGTCTAGGAATATACGATAACGAATAGTATATTATTAATTCCTCTACAATCAACACACAGATAACGCGACTACCTTCCTTTTTCGGCACTTAGAATAATATGAACAGCACAAGACTAAGGGATGTCGCGGTATTAACCTTTGGTCGAGCCACTCCCTACGTACCTGTCAGTGGCTATAACCAGCACTAATCTCCCTATCGTCTCCTCTGATTGGGTACGGTTGGGCGCACGGCATGTTGATCAAGCGAAGCGCAACCGGAATCTTAAGTACAATAAATCTGATGCTCCAAATCAATTCCCACCACCCCCGCGAATAGGTGGTAATCGCCTTGTGGCACGTCTTGTGGAAGACGTCGCAACTCTTTGCTGCAAATGATTCATGGAACCAGAGCAGGGTCAAAAGAGTAAGGCGTCACGTCCTCACTCGAATGAAAATACACGCCCTCTTTGAAACACAAAAGCATAGCCAAACAAACTTGCTAAATCTAGATCATTCATAGGCTAGCTTTTTTGGTGGCCAAAGTACGCATCGCAACTTTTCATTTATTTCAAAGAGCAACACTATATGGTTATATTAGGCTCTTTGCATTTGCTCTTTCAAAAAAAAAAAATTCTTGGAATGTTTTGCACAAATCTTATTTTTCATGGCATTCTTATATTTTTCTGCCTGCTTATTGGCTTTACTTTTAGCCTCTTTTAATAATCTCTTTTCACAAAATAGAATCAGGAGTCATTAGCGGAAAGCAAGCTACTGTAAATGTTTTTCCTATGAACCACGAGTATCTGCTCTTGATTGTTTGTTCTCTTCTCTATCTCAATCTACCATGGTTTGTACATAATTTTATCAAATTGCCGATAGGTCTAATCCAAGTAATTGGATGGAACAGTGCTTTGTGCATGTGGTACTCTACCGCACATCACAATCAACATATCAGCATACTGTTAGAGATACTAAAATGCACACGAACAGTAACGTGTTACCTTAACCATTGCCCGCTGTTGTTGAACCATTTGATTAGTAAGGTGTGGACTCGGTGTGTCTTGTGGTGAGAGATAGCTTTCGCCACCATCTCCATGGCTTAGCGTCTGTGTCTCAAAGTCTCCCTCCATCTATTAGTGAACGCAGAACAAGCGCGTTCCATTCACCCTCCCATTGCATACTGGAAACAACTATGCGCCTGCTGATTTTGCCTCGGCCTTTGTTGCGAACCTGCAACACATGTCAAAACCTGCATTGAGCAACCTTAAACTTTTTTCTATCATACTTTTCACAAACCCTGTCAGCGTCCTTTCAGGAGCAACTCAGTATCTCTGCGTCACTCATGATCCGAATCAGTCTCCACACCACGTGTTCTTCACTTGTAAATAAGAGCATAAAGGTTGGTGGTTGGTTTTGGTTTTTGGGCTGTTCCCTCACGCCTCCCCAAACTACGACCTAACACCATCCAGTAACATAACCATAACAATATTCTGGTCAAAAAAAACATCAATGGAGTAGAATAGAATCACAAAAAAGAAAAATCCAAAACAGTGGAACATGGGAGGGGTCGTGACGGGCCCCTAATCGCGCGGCGCAAAAAATAACAACTGGTGTGTAGCAACAAAAATCTATAAAGACAAACAAGCGGCGGCTCGGTGGATCAGGGACTCGGGTGGGGGAACAGAAAGCAACAACCCAGATACGATGGGAAGGTCATAGGGCTACAGAAGTGCGCCACCCAGAAATCGTGGCAGACGAGGACGTGACCTCTCTTCGCCGTGCAAACAAAACTCACACAGAATAATAAATTGTGTGGCCGAACTGTTTGATTCAATAGATGAAGAAGAGTTCTTAGGACAGGGCCGGGGGAAGAGGTTTGGCGTAACTTGGCAGTAGAAAGACAAAGATGGTGTGGGGGTGTGCCAACAAACAACAAAAATACACACAGGGGGGTTATAAACATCTTGTATCTCGTTTGGAGATGGGGTGTGGGGCGGCATGTTCAAGTCAGTCTGGGGTGTAAGTGTTGGGGGGTGGGGGAACCAGAAGAAAAAGGCTCCTATAGACGACGCCGTGTCGCATGGGGCGGTAGAGGATTGAAGGGGGCGTGGGGTTGGGCAAGTGGTCCATGTGAAGCAGATCGGACCGGCAGAAAAATTATTCGCTCGCCAATTGCCTGTCTATCCTTCACTTCACTTTCAGCTTGTACCGCATATGGAACTACGAGTGATATTTATTATACTCCTTATACTCTTCGACAATGGTGTCTGAATCTCTCTATTTAATCCCCCCCATGAAACGTGCAAAGCATGCTTCATTCTCCTCACCATAGTCCACCTCTAATCTGCCAGTTTGTAATTCCTGATAATATTCTTTCTAACAGAATTTTTTCCTTGTATTAACGCGCTGCAATTTTTGAAGTAATTCTCAACGTTGATATTGGTGGAACCCATGAGTACGCATGAGCAGTTTATCAAAGTCAGAGAACCCCACGTAGCTGGAATGAGGAATATATACTACAATTTTTCAAGACCACCATACTACATGCAAACTAGTGCGAAAGGCACAAACCAGCAGCAGCGAACATGGTCGTTATCCATTTCCTCGTGATATGTGTAAACATGTACAACACTTTCGTTCCGTTTCTAACTTCCCAAGTAGATAACTAACATAAGAACTATATCGACCCTCTGAATGTGTGTAAATAATTGCAATTTTTCTTTAGGAAGATGGTCATGATCTCGTACCTGAATCAGTGTATGGTTGCAGGGCCTACGTCATCTGTCGTTTACATTTTCGCATTTGTTGCGACGATCCTATGTGTGCTGTGGTGGTTGCACGTAGTTATCAGATTTTGATCATACCGCAATCACTACATAATCGCCCGCGAGGAGTACATCAATCCGCCTCTCGGGCAACAGCAGCCACACTAGGAGCAATGAGCAAAAAGAAGCCTCACAGTAGTACATGCCAGCACCCAGAAGTATTTTGGCCATCCTCAGCAGGAACACGCGTTCGCTCGTCCCGAAACTGACTGCTTTGGCAGTGGGCGTTTTTGTTGTTCGTTGTCCAGTGGCGACAGGTTGCGGCGCCGGTGGTGGTTGGGGCAGACCCGCTGTCAATTTCATAACTTTGTTTACCGGCTTTGTCTCGACGACTTCCTCCAATGCCATCTATCTTCTCCATGGCCTCTTCAAAATCTGTTAGTAGCACATCTCCATCCCCTGGCACACGCTCAATATCTATATTGCTGAAATATTATATCATTGCAGACTCCTTGTTTCTGTTCAAAACATTGTTCTCCTCGTCAATCTTCGTCGGCTTATGTGATCCTGCATGTTGTTTAGCACCGCAATAGAACACACAAGAATAATGATCCTACAGACTACTAAAGTGGTGGTGGGTGTGTGGTGTCACAATCCGTCCAAGCAAATCTCAAATTCTTACCATTTTACTACCAGCAGCAGGTGGTGGGATCGGCAACCTTTGTAGTCAAAACTCTCAGAGCTTGGACAGAGCGATTGCCAGGTGGTGTCCAACGCAAAACGATGTAGATGTATCTGGAGCTGGGAAGGCTTATGATATGGTAGCAAAAAGTGTCAAGCAATAATCAATTCAGAGATGCAACTTTGAACTAAACTCTCAACGACTGTTATTGCGGACACTCTTTTCTATCTTATACCGGCTATACCTCTAAGACCATGCAACCTAAACTAACAAAAATCACACGGCGCTGCATCACGTAAACAAAGGGGAGCACACACTCTGAATATTTTTTTCTTTTTTTTTTTTTTTTTCTTTTTTTTTTTTTTTTTTTCTCCTCTTTTTTTTTTTTGCTCCGCAACAATTTTTTTTTTTTCGAAAAAGTCTACAAATGGTCTACAAAAACTGGCCACTGTCCGAATTTTCCAGACTTAGTTTTTTTTTTTTTTTGAAACTGGATACTATTTTTCTTCTTCGGGTAGCGCGAAAATTGGGAATCCGACTTGTTCACCGACTCGTATATCGCGCTGATCTGGAACTCTAAAATAAAGGACTAATACTACTGGCTCGGACTCGCTGTGGTGGCAGAGATGACAATCTGGTGAACTCGCGACTAGTGATTGGTAATATGACGGTTGTATATTGTGGTCTCGAATTGGTGGTGGTTTGGACCCGGATCGGTGTGGTGGTATATGGACTTCGGATCGGTGGTGGTACATGGACTCAGAGAAATAGCAGATAAGCTGTGGGTGGTATAAAACGGTAGGGGCGATGATGATTGCTCGGCGGCGTGACAACTTGTGAACAAAACTCGACACTCTAAAGAACTAGATGCTAAGCACCGACCACACTTGACACGACGACGTGCAACCGGGCAAATTCAACAAAGCAAAACCCTAAAAGATTATGCAAAGGCTCAGATTTGGTTCGGATATTGAACTACCCTAAATTTTTTTTTTTGGCTTTTTCCTGGACTGTAGGTATGAAGAACAGACTCGTTCTAACAACTACGAAAAACTGTAAATCTCACCGAGCACCTGGGAATCTGATACCACTTGAAGAGGAGGGGGTGTCCCGATCTTTCGATGAATGATATCTATCGTTTTGGTGGAGTAGACTTTTGACGATCCGACTACAAACGTGCACGGACGTTGCCGCCTTAAGCAATCGCTAAAACCAACGCCTGAGAGGTTATTGACCACGCTGGAGCACAATCAACCTGACCCGAAGGTCTATTTCCCTGCACGCTCGAAGAACACACAAGAAACTAAGATTTGCAATCTGGATATTGCGAATATAAGATGATTAATATTGATCGAGGTGGGGTTTCTGAAGCGTCTTGGTCTGGTGTTGGTAACACAAACGAAGTACGCGAAGTTGCAGGGATGGCAAACTTTTAACTAAACAAAACCCAAAGTCCTAAACGGTGCCCTAAGGGCTGTTATATGGAGGAAGAGGGGGAATTTCGTGGCCCTTGAAGGAGGGGTCCGAAACCAACCCTATCTCTTTGTTTCCCAACACATAACGTACTCTAAAAAAAAAGCCTATACTCAGTATTTCGAATTACATGGGCCTTGGCCCATAATAGGGTGACAGCATCACCTATAATAGCCTCTGGACGAAATTTATGAGTGACATCTTGTATATTTCGTCCAAGGCTTCCTGCACTCCTTATGGTGGCTTCAAAGTCCTAAATCATCACTTGTACTTCGTTCTTGTTCCCTTGCGCATGCCATCATCTCCATGCTTGAACTTGCTCAAGGTTCCTCTGTTCTTGTCCAAGCTAGGCCCTTCATTGTAAGCAAACAACAATGTATCCAATTTAGGCAGCATCATATTCTCATGAACTTTAGAATCATTACCAAGAAACGAAAGTACCTGATATTTAATTGGCGTGCGCGAGCTCTAGTAATTGTCCATGATGTATACTGACAGCAGGGGCTGTGGGTGTACAATGGTATTGAGTCCTCAATTCATTCCACTACGCAAATAAACTTTTGGAGAATATTGTAAGAGCCACTCAATTCATCAAGCATCTCATCTAGATCTAGGAATAGGATGACGATAACGAATAGTAATATTATTAATGCCTCTACAATCAACACACTACACGACGTACCATCTTTTTTGGCACTAGTATAATAGGAATCGCACAGCACAAGGACTAAGAGATTCGGTATATAACCTTTGTCGAGCACCTCCTGTACTGACGCATAATCTCCTTCGTCTCCTATGGATTGGTAGGTATTGCGCGACGGTTTGGCAACGATCAACCGGGAATAAGTCAATCTGATGCTCAATCCCGCGAATAGGTGGTAATCCCGGTGGCACGCTTTTGGAAAGAGTCAGCGAACTCCTGCAAAATGTGTGTGACGCAGGAGGCAAAGAGGAAGGACGTCCTCGAATGAAAATAATCGCTCTTGCACACAAAAAGCATAGAAACAGATTGCTTAAATCTATAGCTCATCAATATCCAATTTGGTGGACAACAGTAGCATTTTTCAATTTAATTTCAGAAGCAACACTAGATGGTTTATGATTAGGCTTATTTGGTTGCTCAAATTTCTTTGCACAATCTGATTTTCACTCTTATTTTTTCTCCTGGTGTTGCTTTATAGCTCTATTAATATCATCTTTCAAAATAGAATCAGGAGTCATAGGAAGCAAAGTAAAATGTTTATCCTTAGAACAAGAGTATACTGATTGTTTCTACCATGGTGTACAGAATTTTTATCAAATGGCCATGGTCTACCAAGTAATAAAGAACATGCTTGCATGGGTCCACATCACAATCAACATAATCAGCATATGTAGAGATACTAAAAATGCACAACGAAACGTGAAGTTGTTACCTAACCCTTGCCCGCTGTGGGCCCATTTGATATAGAAGGATGTGGATGTGGTACTTGGTGAGGAGAGATAGCTTCTCCACCATCTCCTGCTAGCCCAGTTGTTGCAAGCTCCCTCCATCTATGATGACGCGAACAGAACGTTTCCTTCACAACTACATTGTATGGAACAACTTATGCCCTCTGGATTTTGCTCGAGCTTTTGTGACCTGCACCTCAAAACACTGTTGAGTCAAACTAAACCATTCACCCTGTCAAAGCGTCTTCAGGAGCAATGTCTTCCGTTCTCATGATCAAGAATCATCTCCACCCGTGTTCTTCACTTGTAATAAGAGCAAAGTCTCCTCATCATCAATCACTAACGCATAGACTCTATACCCCCCATCCTCGTATAGCAATCATACACGCGGAGATGGCATTCCCTCCTCTCCGCATAATGACCCCTCTTCCCTTACAACGACGAACAACATAATACAATGTGTGTGCCTGTTTATGCCATAATTAAGAAGAGCTCCCGGGCAGGCCCCCAGAAGGTGTACTCTGAGGCCATATCTCGGTGGTGTGGTGGTGCCCTGTTTTCTTTGGTTACTACTATCGTTTGGAATTTGGCGCTTAAAGTGCAGTGGCCTGATCCGCAGTAGGCACGTGTGGGGGTTAATAGGGAGGCACGCGGTGTCCATGATGTAAGAATCGACCTGCAGAAAAATTAGTTCGAGCCAATGCCTGTCGATCCTGCACTTCACGTTCAGCTTTACAAGCAAGATGGAATAAACGGTGATATTATTCTAATCCTTATACTCTAGAATGGTCTGAATCTCTCTATTTAATCACCCCATGAAACGTGCAAGCACATAGCTTCATTCTCCTTAAACAATAACCATCTAGATTCATGCCATTTGTAATTCCTGATATATTCTACAGAATTTTTTCCGTGTAATTAAGCGCTGTCAATTTTTGAAGTATTCAAGCTTGATAATATGTGGAACCCAACGAGTACGCCCATAGTCAGTTTTCACAAGCAGCCCACTATCTGGAATAGATATATCTACAATGTTCAGACCACCATACACGGCAACACTAGTGAAAGCACAAACAGCAGCAGCAGACAAACAACGGTCGTTTTTACTCGGGATATGAAACATGTAAAAACGTACTGTTCAGTTTCTAACTCCCAAGTACGTATATCTCAGGGAACATTCTACCCTCGATGGTGGAATATTCAATTTAATTTAGGAAGATGGGTCAGTGATCTCGTACCTGAAGTGGTGGTGCGATGCCCTACCATTTGCGATTATTTGCAATGTGGACGACCTGGTTCTGGTTGGTTCACTTAGTTATGATTTTGATCAACCTCATCCTCATAACATCGCCCGCGTTTTGTAATCATCATCCTCCCTCGGCACCAGCAGCCAGCAGGGCAGGAGCCAAAGAACAATCAACGTAGGTACAAAGCAGCACCAGAAGTTTTGGCCATCCCCAAGAGGAACACGCTTCGTCCGTCGAACTGATTTGGAAGGGGGACGTTGTTGTTTGTCTTTGCAAGGTGCGACAGGTGCCAGCCGGTGGTGGGTTGGGAAACGCGTGAGCCAATTCGATTTAAACTTGTTATCCGGTTTGTTCCTCGACGACTTCTCCATGCCATTCTATCTTCTCCATGGCCTCTTTCAAATCTGTTTTAGCACATCGCCACCCTGGCACTCATCATTTCTGAATTTATCATGCATCCTTGTTCTTCAGGTTCTCCAGTCAATCTCGTCGGGCTGTGATCTGCCTATGTTAGCAGCAATAGAAACACACAAGAATATGATCCTAAGACTACTTAGAAAGTGGTGTGGGTGGTGAGGTGTGGTGTCACAAATGTCCGTCAAGCAAATCTCAAAATTCTTACCAGTTCTTACACCAGCAGCAGGTGGTGATCCGGCACCTTTGTCGGCAAAAACTCTCAGAGCTTGGACAGAGCGATGCCAGGTGGTGTCAAACGCCGATGTAGATGTATGTGGAGCTGGGGAAGGCTATGATAGTGGTAGCAAAAAGGTGTCAGTCAATAATCAATTCAGAGATGCATGTTGAATAAAACTCTCAACGACGGTACTGTGCTGGGTCCTGAGCTAGACCGCTGCTAGAGACGCGAGCCTGAACACTAACAAAAATCACGTGTGGCAAGTAAACAAGGGAGGAGCACACTCGAATTTTTTTTCTTTTTTTTGCACTTTTTTTTCCTCTTTTTTTTTTGCTCTCCGCAACAATTTTTTTTCGAAAAAGTCTACAAATGGTCTAAAAACTGCCTAGCCAGAATTTTCCAGACTTAGTTTTTTTTTTTTTTTGAAACTGGAACTATTTTTCTTCTGCGGGTAGCACGAAAATTGGGGAATCCGACTTGTTCACGACTCGTAGTATCGCGTGATCTGGAACTCTAAAATAAAGGACTAAATACTGGACTCGGACTAGGACTGGTGGCAGAGATGAATCTGGTGGAACTCGGACTAGTGATGGTATATGACGGTACTATATGTGGGCTCGGATTGGTGGTGGTATATGGACTCGGATCGGTGGTGGTATATGGACTCGGATCGGTGGTGGTACATGGACTCAGAGAAATAGCAGATAAGCTGTGGTGGTATATGGTAGGGGCGATGATGATGGTGCGGCGGCGGCGTGACAACTTGTGAACAGAACTCGAAACTCTAAAGAACTAGATGCTAAGACCATCAACTTGACACGACGATGCAACCGCAAATTCAACAAAGCAAAAACCCTAAAAAGATTATGCAAAGGCTCAGATTGGTTCGGATATGATGAACTAACCCTAAATTTTTTTTTTGGCTTTTTCCTGGACTGTAGGTATGAAGAACAGACTCGATCTAAACTACGAAAAACTGTAAATCTCACCGAGCAACCTGGGAATCTGATACCACTTGATAGAGGCGAGGGTGTCCCGATCTTTCGATGAAATGATATCTATCGTTTTTGGTGGAGTAGACTTTGACGATCCGACTACGAACGTGCGAGGACGTCGCGCCTTAGCAATCGCTAAACCAACGCCGAGAGGTTATTGACCACGCCGGAGCACAATCAACCTGACCCCGAGGGTCGATCTCCTGCAAGCAAACGAAGAACAAGCAAGAAACTAAGATTTGCAATCTGGATATTGCGAATATAAGATGAAAGCTTTATTGATCGAGGTGGGGTTCTGTGACGTCTTGGTCTGGTTGTTGAACACAAACGAAGTACGCGAAGTTGCAGCTATGGCAAACTTTTAATCTAAACAAAACCCAAAGTCTAAACGGTGCCCTAAGGGCTGTATATATGGAGGAAGAGGGGGGGATTTCGTGGCCCTTGAAGGAGGGGTCCGAAACCAACCCTATCTCTTGTTTCCCAACACATACGGACTCTAAAAATAGCCTATACTCAAGTATTTCGAAATTACATGGGCCTGGCCCAATAATAAGGTGACGCAGCACCTATAATAGCCTCTGGACGAAATTTATGAAGTGGCATCTTGTATATTTCGTCCAAGGCTTCCTGCACTCCTTATGGTGGCTTCAAAGTCCTGAAATCATCACTTGTAACTTCGTTCTTGTTCCCCTTGCGCATGCCATCATCTCCATGCTTGAACTTGCTCCAAGGTTCCTCTTTCTTGTCCAAGCTAGGCCCTTCATTTGTAAGCAAAACAAATGTATCCAATTTAGGCAGCATCATATTCTCATGAACATTAGAATCATTACCAAGAAACGAAAGTACCTGATAATTTAATTGGCGTGCGCGAGCTCTAGTAATTGGTCCAGTATGTATAGCAGCAGGGGCTGTGGGTGTAACAATGGTATTGATGTCCTCATCAGCCCTAAGCATAGTAGACAATGTTCTATTGACTACTTCAGTTTGTCCAGCAGTTTGGGGGTGACAAGTCGTACTAAAAAGCAGTTTAGTCCCCAACTTAGCCCATAAACATCTCCAAAAGTGGCTAAGAAATTTGGTATCACGATCTGAAACAATAGTATTTGGCACACCATGCAAGCGAATAATTTCACGAAAGAACAAATCAGCAACATTAGCAGCATCATCGCTTTTATGACATGGTATAAAGTGTGCCATTTTCGAGAACCTATCCACGACAACAAATATGCTATCCCTCCCCTTCTTTGTTCGAGGTAAACCCAAAACAAAGTCCATAGATATATCCTCCCATGGAACACTAGGTACACGCAAAGGCATATATAAACCATGAGGATTGAGTCGTGACTTAGCTTTTTGACATGTAGTGCAGCAAGCAACAAAGCGCTCAAAATCCCGTCTCATCTTTGGCCAAAAGAAATGTGTAGCAAGTACATCCTCCGTCTTCTTTACGCCAAAGTGTCCCATTAATCCTCCTCCATGTGCCTCCTGCAACAACAAAAGACGAACGGAGCTAGCTGGAATGCATAGCTTGTTAGCAGGAAACACAAATCCATCGTTAACTACGAACTTGTTCCATGTTCTCCCTTCTTTACAATTATGCAATACATCTTTAAATTCAGGATCATGCACATATTGATCTTTGATGGTCTCCAAACCAAATATTTTAAAGTCAAGTTGTGAAAGCATAGTATAACGACGAGACAATGCATCAGCAATAACATTTTCTTTACCCTTCTTGTGCTTAATGACATAAGGGAAAGCCTCAATGAATTCAACCCATTTAGCATGTCTACGGTTCAGTTTTGCTTGACTTTTAATGTGTTTCAAAGATTCATGATCAGAATGTATAACAAATTCTTTGGCCCATAAATAATGTTGCCATGTTTCTAAGGTCCGAACAAGAGCATATAATTCTTTATCATAAGTAGAATAGTTCAGACTAGGCCCACTCAATTTTTCAGAAAAGTCTGCAACAGGTTTGCCATCTTGTAATAACACACCTCCTAATCCAATTCCACTAGCATCACATTCAAGCTCAAAAGTCTTATTAAAATCAGGAAGTTGGAGTAAAGGAGCATGTGTCAACTTATCTTTCAATACCGTGAAGGCTTCTTCCTGTGCGGTACCCCAAACAAAAGGCACATCCTTCTTTGTAAGCTCATTGAGAGGTGCAGCAATGGTGCTAAAATCTCTCCCAAAACGCCTATAGAAACCAGCGAGGCCAAGGAAACTCCTCACTTGTGTGATCGTTTTGGGCTGCGGCCAACTCTCAATAGCTTCAATCTTGGCTTTATCAACTTCAATTCCCTGTGGAGTAACAACATAGCCAAGAAAAGATACTCGGTCGGTGCAAAAGGTGCACTTCCCAAGGTTACCAAACAAACGTGCATCACGTAGAGCAATAAAAACATCACGTAAATGTTCCAAATGTTCCTCCAAAGATCTGCTATAAATCAATATATCATCAAAGTAAACTACCACAAATCGTCCAATGAAAGCACATAAAACTTCGTTCATTAATCTCATGAAAGTACTAGGTGCATTAGTTAACCCAAAAGGCATGACTAACCACTCATATAAACCGAACTTAGTTTTAAATGTTGTTTTCCATTCATCTCCCAATTTCATACGAATTTGATGGTATCCACTACGCAAATCAACTTTGGAGAATATTGTAGAGCCACTCAATTCATCAAGCATATCATCTAGCCTAGGAATAGGATGACGATAACGAATAGTAATATTATTAATGCCTCTACAATCAACACACATACACGACGTACCATCCTTTTTTGGCACTAGTATAATAGGAACAGCACAAGGACTAAGAGATTCGCGTATATAACCTTTGTCGAGCACCTCCTGTACTTGACGCATAATCTCCTTCGTCTCCTCTGGATTGGTACGGTATGGCGCACGGTTTGGCAACGAAGCACCGGGAATTAAGTCAATCTGATGCTCAATCCCGCGAATAGGTGGTAATCCCGGTGGCACGTCTTGTGGAAAGACGTCAGCGAACTCCTGCAAAATGTTAGTGACAGCAGGAGGCAAAGAGGAAGGCACGTCCTCGAATGAAAATAATGCTTCTTTGCACACAAAAGCATAGCAAACAGATTTGCTTAAATCTAGCTCATCAATATCAGATTTGGTGGCAAGTAAACAGGCATTTTTCAATTTAATTTCAGAAGCAACACTAGATGGTTTATTATTAGGCTTCATTTGTTGCTCAAATTCTTTTGCCACAATCTGATTTTCACTCTTATTTTTCTCCTGTTTTGCTTTACTAGCTCTATTAATATCATCTTTCAAAATAGAATCAGGAGTCATAGGAAGCAAAGTAAAATGTTTATCCTTATGAACAAGAGTATACTGATTGTTTCTACCATGGTGTACAGAATTTTTATCAAATTGCCATGGTCTACCAAGTAATAAGGAACATGCTTGCATGGGTACCACATCACAATCAACATAATCAGCATATGTAGAGATACTAAAATGCACACGAACAGTACGTGTTACCTTAACCTTGCCGCTGTTGTTGAACCATTGGATATAGTAAGGATGTGGATGTGGTCTTGTGGTGAGAGATAGCTTCTCCACCATCTCCATGCTAGCCAAGTTGTTGCAGCTCCCTCCATCTATGATGACGCGAACAGAGCGTTCCTTCACAACTCCCTTTGTATGGAACAACTTATGCCTCTGATTTTGCTCGGCTTGTGTGACCTGCACACTCAAAACACGTTGAGCAACTAAACATTCATACCTGTCAGCGTCTTCAGGAGCCATGTATTGCGTCTCATGATCAGAATCATCTCCACCGTGTTCTTCACTTGTAATTGATAGAGGCGAGGGTGTCCCGATCTTTCGATGAGATGGTAACTATCGATTTGGTGGAGCCGACTTTGACGATCCGACTACAAACGTGCACGACGTTGCGCCTTAGCAATCGCTAAACCAATCTCCTGAGGTTACTGACGATGCTGGAAGCACGATCAACCTGACCACGAAGGTCTATTCCTGCACGCAATCGAAGAACAAGCAAGAATATGATAATGCAATCTGAATATTGCGAATATAGATGAAGTATTGATAATGGTGGGGATCCGAAAGCTATCTTGGTCTGGTCGTTGGACACAAACGAAGTACACGAAGTTGCAATGGCTAACTTTTAACTAAACAAATCCCAAGCAAAAAGCTACTAGATGGATCTACCTATATAGGAGCAAGGGGTGGCGGCCAAGGAGGTGGGAGGACGTCCCAAGGCAGCCTAAAACTAACCCTAGGTCGTACAAGGCTCATGGGCCCAAGTGGAGGTGATGCAACACCTTTGGACTTGTAGTTTGACTCGGATTCTGCTACAGCGTCAGATTGTTTCGTCGATAACTCATAGCTCCGGATGAATTTTAAGGTGAATCCAATTGGGTTAGAAAGAGCACGAAATCTACTTTCCAACAAAAAAAGAATCACCCAATTCGGAGTCCGTATGAAAAAGTTCTTGGCGTTTTGAGTCAGGTATGTCTGTGCAGTCCGAATCTGAATCCAGAACGTGAGAGACTTGGACTCTATCTTCTCTTGGCCCAAAAGTGACGTGAGAGGACTTTTTGAACAGCAACTAAACTTCTCTTTTTCCCTTATCTTCATATGTGAATTGTACAAATGTCCCATACACCTGCAATTAGACATGGCACAAAAGTTTGTGAAGTATTTTTGTCGTGGATGACACAAATAAATTATTGCATAGTTTGCATTAGAAATCACCTCACAAATATACATGTATGCAATATTTTTGGTCGTATCCAAGGTAGTCATGTCCTCATCATCCTCCCCTTCTTGAAAACAAAGCTGTCCTCGGCGTTGCTTAATCTGAAATGTGGCTAACAAAAGAGACAAGGTGTACATGTTGTATATGTATATGTCATCCATTTTTACTTCCCTTGATTTTTGCACATATGACACATGTATACATGAGTAACTTTCATAGTTCATAAAATGTAAAGCCAAAATATTATCACAAGTATTAGAAGATATGAAAATATTGCAACTCAATTTGCACATATAAGTGAAGCTCTTATTCATATCAAAGGATTGACAATGTTCATCATTAAACCATCCCAACATTGGTGAATAAACCTTACTTGCATCAAATTTACATGCTACTACATGCTTAAATAAGCAAACATGCAATAAGTCTTTTGACACAAAATCATCACCAAGATTAGAGGTCATATCAAAATGATTAAACATTGGTTCTTTTGCATCAACAGTTAATTCAATTGGTGCACTCAAAATTGTTGGTATTTCAGTTGTTTGATCACATGACGCATTCATGACAGTAACACAATTCTCGAAAATAGGTGACGTGCCCAAATCAATAGGTAACTCAACACATGATGTATTCAAGTTAACTAGGCATGCATCATTCTCATGTGAAAGTGGAAAATATGTACCTTTGTCATTACCTCTTATGATCAACTCAGATGATGTAGGCACTCTCGGTGGTGATGTGTCACATGGTGGAGATGATGTAGTCATCGCAACAACGGATGTGGTTGTCATAGTACGCCTAGTAGTTGAAGAAACATCTATATCAACACTTGGAATGTGCACCGTGCGCTTGTTCTCCTTGTGGGCAACACGTCGTTTTATTTCCTGTTCAGCTTTGCAAGCAAGATGAAACAAATGGTCCATAGGATAACACTCTTCATGAATTAGTATCTCTTGAATATCACGGTTTAATCCTCCCCAAAATCTATCCATAAAATATTCTTCACTTTCTTCTAAAAATGAGTGCAACAATGTAGTTTGTAAATCATCATAATATTTTGTTACCGTGTCAGCGCCTTGTTTTAAATGTTGTAATTTTTTAATCATGCCACGAGTATAATAAACATCAACGAATCTATCTCTCATGACAAGTTTTAAATCATCCCAAGTAGTAGGTAAAAAATCAGAGTTTAACCGACAATATTCACTCCACCAAACTAAAGCAAAGCTACTGAAAGTACTAACCGCAGCTTGAAATTTTCCACGCTCATCAAAATTATGGGAAGCAAATATAGCATTTATTTCGTACTCCCATTCAATATATAAATCAGGTCTAAAACGACCAATAAATGGTGGCATGAAGACATTAACCTGATTATGTGCATTCTGATGTTGTTGCTCCTCTTGTGACGGTTGTTGTGTTTTCTTAGGTGGTGGCAAATCTCCCACGATCGATGAAGCCCAAGAACTAACAACTCCGGAACCTGCCATAGTTAGTAGAAAACAAGAAACAAAATCCAAGAATAATGTTCTTATGAACTACTAGGATGTGGTGGTAAAACACTCACAGTGTAGCAAATATCAATATCTTACAAGTTCTTACCATGCAGCAGGTGGTGACAGGCAACCAGCGGTGTCAAATAACTCCGAAGATTGAGTAAAGCGATTGCCAGGGGAACGTACGTATACACGGTGTAGAAATATGTGGAGCTTGGAAGGCTTAAATATTTGGTAGCAAAAGATTAGCAATAATCAATTCAGAGATGCAATGTTGAATAAACGCTCAACGACGGTACTGTGCTGGTCCTAGGCTAGACCGGACTAGAGACGCGAGCCTAGAACACTAATGAGGTCACGGCGTTGCACAACTAGCATCAATAAAGGATATGAAGTAGCTCTGGACAGCAAGATATAAGTGAAGATCACAATGGCAGTAAAGATAATGATGAGAAACAACTACCAAGTAGGATATACCAACAACTTTCTCTCCAACTTTCCTCTGGAAAAGTTTTTGCCAATTTTCTGATAATTTTTTCTCAAGAATGGCACTGACTCAAGCTTTCAAATGCAAAAAGAATCACTCAATTCCGAGTTGATATGAGGAGTCAAAAAATTCTAAAACTGGCCTGAAAAACTGGAACAAGCTGTGTTCATGAACTTCGGAGGGCAAAAAGACCTATTTAGAAGCCGATTTTGAGGTCTCAAATATTGAACTAGCTTCTGCAACTATTTAAATGCGGCTCGTCGCTAGCTTTAATTTGAGTACTCACGGAGCCAAAACGGACTTCGTATGAGGAAGATACGCCTGTTTTACTGAACAGTGCGCAAAATAGATTCGAATCCGAATTCAGGTACGAGAGTGAGTCTAGATAGATCCGAATTTTGTGCTTTTTTTTCTTCTCTCTTTTTTTTATCTCACTTTTTTTTCTCTTTTTTTTTTACTTTTTTTTTCTCTCTTTCCAAAACAAACTAGATAAGATGTAGATTGGATCAAGCACAGTTGTGAACGACCTCAACTATGATTATGACAATGAACAGTGGGTAGCACGATGTGGAAAGTGATGGATGGGATGGTGGACAGCGGAAGGAATAACGATGCAGCGGCGGCGTGACTAATGTGAACAGAACTCGAAACTCTAAACGAACTAGATACTAAGACCAGCAACTGAACACGACGATGCAACCGATAATTCAATAATGCAAACAATGAAAAGAAAATTGCAAAGGCTCAGACTGGCTTGGACAAAGGATGAATAGATCTAACTTTTTTTTGTGGCTTTTTCTTGAACAATAGGTAAGAAAATAAATCTAATCTAGGGAAAACTGGAAATTCTCACCGAGCAACCTGAAAACTGATACCACTTGATAGAGGCGAGGGTGTCCCGATCTTTCGATGAGATGGTAACTATCGATTTGGTGGAGCCGACTTTGACGATCCGACTACAAACGTGCACGACGTTGCGCCTTAGCAATCGCTAAACCAATCTCCTGAGGTTACTGACGATGCTGGAAGCACGATCAACCTGACCACGAAGGTCTATTCCTGCACGCAATCGAAGAACAAGCAAGAATATGATAATGCAATCTGAATATTGCGAATATAGATGAAGTATTGATAATGGTGGGGATCCGAAAGCTGTCTTGGTCTGGTCGTTGGACACAAACGAAGTACACGAAGTTGCAATGGCTAACTTTTAACTAAACAAATCCCAAGCAAAAAGCTACTAGATGGATCTACCTATATAGGAGCAAGGGGTGGCGGCCAAGGAGGTGGGAGGACGTCCCAAGGCAGCCTAAAACTAACCCTAGGTCGTACAAGGCTCATGGGCCCAAGTGGAGGTGATGCAACACCTTTGGACTTGTAGTTTGACTCGGATTCTGCTACAGCGTCAAATTGTTTCGTCGATAACTCATAGCTCCGGATGAATTTTAAGGTGAATCCAATTGGGTTAGAAAGAGCACGAAATCTACTTTCCAACAAAAAAAGAATCACCCAATTCGGAGTCCGTATGAAAAAGTTCTTGGCGTTTTGAGTCAGGTATGTCTGTGCAGTCCGAATCTGAATCCAGAACGTGAGAGACTTGGACTCTATCTTCTCTTGGCCCAAAAGTGACGTGAGAGGACTTTTTGAACAGCAACTAAACTTCTCTTTTTCCCTTATCTTCATATGTGAATTGTACAAATGTCCCATACACCTGCAATTAGACATGGCACAAAAGTTTGTGAAGTATTTTTGTCGTGGATGACACAAATAAATTATTGCATAGTTTGCATTAGAAATCACCTCACAAATATACATGTATGCAATATTTTTGGTCGTATCCAAGGTAGTCATGTCCTCATCAGTAATAAGAGCCAAAGTCTCCTCATCATAGTCACTAGCGGACTCATACCCACCATCCTCAGTAGCAATCATAACACGCGGAGATTTGCATTCTCTCGCATAATGACCTCTTCCCTTACAACGACGACAAATAATATCATGTGTGTGCCTTGTTGATGCCATAGATGAAGAAGAGCTCTGGGCAGGCCCAGAAGGTGTACTCTTGGCAGATGGTGGTGGTGGTGCCTGTTTTCTTGTATCTCGGTTGGAATTGGCGGCTGAAGTCAATGGTGCTGCAGTAGGACGTGTGGGGGTAGAGGAGGCACGCGGTGTCCATGATGAAGATCGACCTGCAGAAAAATTAGTTCGCGCCAATGCCTGTCGATCCTACACTTCACGTTCAGCTTTACAAGCAAGATGGAATAAACGAGTGATATTATTATACTCCTTATACTCTAGAATAGTCTGAATCTCTATTTAATCCACCCATGAAACATGCAAGCATAGCTTCATTCTCCTCAACAATACCACATCTAATCATGCCAGTTTGTAATTCCTGATAATATGCTTCTACAGAATTTTTTCCTTGTCTTAAGCGCTGCAATTTTTGAAGTAATTCACGTTGATAATATGGAGGAACCCAACGAGTACGCATAGCAGTTTTCAAAGCAGCCCAAGTAGTTGGAATAGGATATAATCTACAATGTTCAGACCACCATACACATGCAAAACTAGTAAAAGCACAGACAGCAGCAGCAACACGTCTCTTCTTGGGATATTGTAAACATGTAAAACGTTGTTCAGTTTCTAACTCCCAAGTAAGATATATATCAGGAACATATCTACCCTCAAATGGTGGAATATTCAATTTCAGTTTAGGAAGATGGTCATGATCTCGTACCTGAGCTGGTAATGCAGCCCTACCATTGCGATTATTGGCATGTGGACGACCTGGTGCTGGTACGTAGTTCTGATTTTGATCAACCTCATCCTCGTAATCGCCGCATAATCGTCCTCCTCAGCGGCAGCAGGAGCCATAGAAGCATCAACAGTAGGTGCAGCGGCACCAGAAGTTTGACCAGGCTCAAGGGGAACGCGCTGTGCTCGTCCCACTTGATTTGGAAGGCGACGTTGTTGTTGTTGTAGGGGTGCGACAGGTGCAGCCGGCGGTGGTTGTGGAAGACGCGTGAGCAATTCATTAAACTTGTTATCGAGCTTTGTTTCGAACGTCTTCTCAATTCCATCTATCTTCTCCATGGCCTCTTCAAATCTGTTTAGCACATCTTGCACCTGTCCACTCATCATTTGCTGAAATTTATCATGTAGCTGTTTGTTCGTCATGTTCTCCCAATCAGTCTCATCGGCTTGTGATCCTGCCATGGTTAGCACACACAAGAATATGATCCTATAGACTACTAGGAAGTGGTGGTGGTGGTGTATCACAAATCCGTCAAGCGAATCTCAAATGCTTACTAGTTCTTACCGAGCAGCAGGTGGTGCTCGGCCACCGTTGTAGTCAAAACTCTCAAAGATTGGACAGAGCGATTGCCAGGTGGTGTCAAACGCATGACGTAGATGTATGTGGAGCTGGGAAGGCTTATGATATGGTAGCAAAAATGTCAGCAATAATCAATTCAGAGATGCAAAGTTGAATAAACGCTCAACGACGGTACTGTGCTAGTCCTAGGCTAGACCGTACTAGAGACGCGAGCCTAGAACACTAACAAAATCACGGCGCGGCACATAAACAAGGGAAGAGCACACTCTAATTTTTTTTTGTGCTCCTTTTTTTTGGCAAAAAATCACTATAATGGCGAGTGTCTCAAAACTCTTCCCAAGTCAAAGGATTGGCACGAAATGTTTTTTTGACATTTTTTTTTTCGGAAATCAGGGCAGCGACGACGAAAAAGTGCGACAAAAAATCACTATGATGGCGAGTGTCTCAAAACGCTCCCTGGGACCTAAAAATAGGATAGGGAAAAAATATTTTTGACTGCCGAAATTTTGGCCTAAAAACTGCCCGGGGGTCTCCAGACTCTTTTTTTTTTCGAAACCCACTCAGCCAAGGAAACACGAATCGGAAAATAGATGGGTCTCGAAAACAAACCTAATATGAAAAGAACTCGGATTGTTGGTGGATATATGTTGGTAGAATATGGCAGCGGTGATGGTATATGGCAGCGGTGGTGGTATATGGCAGCAGTGGTGTATATGGCAGCGGTGGTGGTATATGGTGCGGCGGCGGCGTGACAAACTGTGACAGAACTCGAAACTCTAAAGGACTAGACGCTAAGACCAGCAACTAGACACGACGATGCAACCGCAAATTCAACAAAGCAAAAACCCTAAAAAGATTATGCAAAGGCTCAGATTGGTTCGGATATGATGAACAAACCCTAATTTATTTTTTTGGCTTTTTCGTGGACTGTAGGTATGAAGAACAGACTCGATCTAAACTACGAAAAACTGTAAAATCTCACCGAGCAACCTGGAAATCTGATACCACTTGATAGAGGCAGAGGTGTCCCGTCTTTCGATGAGATGAAGGCTATCGTTTTTGGTGGAGTAGACTTTGACGATCCGACTACGAACGTGCGAGGACGTCGCGCCTTAGCAATCGCTAAACCAACTCCGAGAGGTTATTGACCACGCCGGAGCACGATCAACCTGACCATGAGGGTCTATTTCCTGCAAGCAAATGAAGAACAAGCAAGAAACTAAGATTTGCAATCTGGATATTGCGAATATAAGATGAAAGCTTTATTGATCAAGGTGGGGTTCTGTGACATCTTGGTCTGGTCGTTGAACACAAACGAAGTACGCGAAGTTGCACCTATGGCGAACTTTTAATCTAAACAAAACCCAAAGTCTAAACGGTGCCCTAAGGGCTGTATATATGGAGGAAGAGGGGGGGGGGGGATTTCGTGGCCCTTGAAGGAGGGGTCCGAAACCAACCCTATCTCTTGTTTCCCCACACATACGGACTCTAAAAACAGCCTATATTCAAGTATTTCGAAATTACATGGGCCTGGCCCAATAATAAGGTGACGCAGCACCTATAATAGCCTCTGGACGAAATTTATGAAGTGGCATCTTTTATATTTCGTCCAAGGCTTCCTGCACTCATTATGGTGGCTTCAAAGTCCTGAAATCATCACTTGTAACTCCGTTCTTGTTCCCCTTGCGCATGCCATCATCTCCATGCTTGAACTTGCTCCAAGGTTCCTCTTTCTTGTCCAAGCTAGGCCCTTCATTTGTAAGCAAAACAAATGTATCCAATTTAGGCAGCATCATATTCTCATGAACATTAGAATCATTACCAAGAAACGAAAGTACCTGATAATTTAATTGGCGTGCGCGAGCTCTAGTAATTGGTCCAGTATGTATAGCAACAGGGGCTGTGGTTGTAACAATGTTATTGATGTCCTCATCACCGTTCCTAAATGCCTCCCCTTTCCATTCAAGTGAGACATGGTTGCTACCTAAGTCAGGGACACTATGTGTTATCAGGTACATCGATCGTCCCGAAGAAGGAGGAGGAACAGCCAGCGTCAAGACTTGTGCAGAGTTTCTTCCAAGCCCAGAACTTCCGGCCACTGCCCGGAACTTTCGGCCCCCGGACCTTCCGTCCTGCCCGGAACCTCCGGCCCCCGGAGTCCAGACCAGCCCCGAGCGCGCCAACTCTCTGGATAGCCCGGAACCTGGCCAGAATGTCCGGCCCTGCCCGGAACCTCCGGCCTGCGTGCGTGCAGTGACTCTGAGCCGAGGCCCATGTACCCCTTCGCCCCCTAGACTATATATACTCTTCTTCCACCTACGTTTTAGGGTTAGCGAAGTGATAGCTCATTTGAGAGATAGGGCTTTGCTCATCCATCCGGATCTGCTCCTCCGAGAGAGACCGTGCCTCTACGGAGAAGATCCACCTGGATTCAAGACCCCTAACGGGAAGAACTCAAGACCTCCTCACGGAGAAGAACTGGTTACCCTATGTATCGTCCTTTGTTGGATTTGGATCGTGTATCTCTTTGTGTTTCGAGGATCTAGCACATGTGTGATCGTTTCTTGTCTATTTGAGTGTTTCCTCTCGTTTCCCCTCGTGATTTCCCTCGCGTTTCCCCTCGTGTTCTTCGTGTTCTTCGTAGGATCCGCCCCAATCGTGAAAGATCGGCCATCTAGGGTTCCACCCTACATCATCTTGGATCAGAGCCAGCTTGCTCATGATCATCTTGGATCAGAGCAAGGTTGATCACGAATTTGGAGCCCCTACCCATCTTTTTCTAGCCTAATTTTGTTGTGTTCTTCCCCAATTTAAAAAATCCCCACCAAAAATAGCCCCAATTTTTTTTTGTGATTTGTTGGTTTGATGATGTTTTGTTGCTTTTGATCCATGGATTTGCTTGGTTTCGAGTGGATCTAGCCTTCCCCATCTTTTCCCCCATTTCCATCCATGAAATCGTCTCAATTTTGACCTTGGAAATCAAGTTTTTCTGCCCCCGTTCTCAGATCCGGAATTTAGGGTTCGTCCCAGAAGAAATTCCACGACCCCCGGAACTTCCGGGCCAGAGAGTTTACCCCCAAAATCCCCTGACTCCCGGCACTTTTTCCACGACCCCCGGAACTTCCGACCACCGCCCAGAACTTCCGGATCCCGGAACTTCCGGCCCTAACCCCGGAACTTCCGGCCGCACAGAATTTCGGCATCAGCCTCTTTCACCGTTTTCATCACAACTTTTCGCTCCGAACTCTGATTTGAGTGTTCTTTGGCTCATTTTGAAGCTATCGACGTCCCCAAGGTCCTCACATTGGTTTCACCACCTTTTGATGATAGAGGCGAGGGTGTCCCGATCTTTCGATGAGATGATATCTATCATTTTTGGTGGAGTAGACTTTGACGATCCGACTACGAACGTGCGAGGACGTCGCGCCTTAGCAATCGCTAAACCAACTCCGAGAGGTTATTGACCACGCCGGAGCACAATCAACCTGACCCCGAGGGTCTATCTCCTGCAAGCAAACGAAGAACAAGCAAGAAACTAAGATTTGCAATCTGGATATTGCGAATATAAGATGAAAGCTTTATTGATCGAGGTGGGGTTCTGTGACGTCTTGGTCTGGTCGTTGAACACAAACGAAGTACGCGAAGTTGCAGCTATGGCGAACTTTTAATCTAAAAAAAACCCAAAGTCTAAACGGTGCCCTAAGGGCTGTATATATGGAGGAAGAGGAGGGGATTTCGTGGCCCTTGAAGGAGGGGTCCGAAACCAACCCTATCTCTTGTTTCCCCACACATACGGACTCTAAAAACAGCCTATACTCAAGTATTTCGAAATTACATGGGCCTGGCCCAATAATAAGGTGACGCAGCACCTATAATAGCCTCTGGACGAAATTTATGAAGTGACATCTTGTATATTTCGTCCAAGGCTTCCTGCACTCATTATGGTGGCTTCAAAGTCCTAAAATCATCACTTGTAACTCCGTTCTTGTTCCCCTTGTGCATGCCATCATCTCCATGCTTGAACTTGCTCCAAGGTTCCTCTTTCTTGTCCAAGCTAGGCCCTTCATTTGTAAGCAAAACAAATGTATCCAATTTAGGCAACATCATATTCTCATGAACTTTAGAATCATTACCAAGAAACAAAAGTACCTGATATTTTAATTGGCGTGCGCGAGCTCTAGTAATTGGTCCAGTATGTATAGAAGCAGGGGCTGTGGGTGTAACAATGGTATTGATGTCCTCATCATCCTCCCCTTCTTGAAATGAAGTCGTCCTCGACGGAAGCTCATCTTCCTCACCCAAATAAGGCTTCAGATCTGCAATGTTAAAAGTGGGACTAACCCCAAAATCTGCAGGCAGCTCAAGTTTATATGCATTATCATTTATTTTCTCTAACACCTTAAAAGGACCATCAGCACGTGGCATTAGCTTTGATTTGCGCAAATCAGGAAATCTATCCTTACGCAAATGTAACCAAACAAGATCTCCAGGTGCAAACACAACATGTTTTCTACCCTTATCTCCAGCAAGTTTATATTTAGCATTCATACGCTCAATGTTCTCCTTAGTTAACTCATGCATTTTTAAGATCAATTCAGCACGTTGTTTAGCATGAAAATTAACCTTCTCCGAAGATGGAAGAGGCAACAAATCAATTGGTGCACGAGGAAGGAAACCATACACAATTTCAAAAGGACACATCTTAGTAGTAGAATGCAATGAACGATTATAAGCAAATTCAATATGAGGCAAGCATTCTTCCCACATTTTCTTGTTATTCTTCAAAACAGCCCTAAGCATAGTAGACAATGTTCTATTGACTACTTCAGTTTGTCCATCAGTTTGGGGGTGACATGTAGTACTAAAAAGCAGTTTAGTCCCCAAGTTAGCCCATAAACATCTCCAAAAGTGGCTAAGAAATTTAGTATCACGATCTGAAACAATAGTATTTGGCACACCATGCAAGCGTATAATTTCACGAAAGAACAAATCAGCAACATTAACAGCATCATCGCTTTTATGACATGGTATAAAGTGTGCCATTTTCGAGAACCTATCCACGACAACAAATATGCTATCCCTCCCCTTCTTTGTTCGAGGTAAACCTAAAACAAAGTCCATAGATATATCCTCCCAAGGAACACTAGGTACAGGCAAAGGCATATATAAACCATGAGGATTGAGTCGTGACTTAGCTTTTTGACATGTAGTGCAGCGAGCAACAAAACGCTCAACATCCCGTCTCATCTTTGGCCAAAAGAAATGTGTAGCAAGTATATCCTCCGTCTTCTTCACGCCAAAGTGTCCCATTAATCCTCCTCCATGCGCCTCCTGCAACAACAAAAGACGAACGGAGCTAGCTGGAATGCATAGCTTGTTAGCACGAAACACAAATCCATCGTTAACGACGAACTTGTTCCATGTTCTCCCTTCCTTACAATTCTGCAATACATCTTTAAATTCAGCATCATGCACATATTGATCTTTGATGGTCTCCATACCAAATATTTTAAAGTCAAGTTGTGAAAGCATAGTATAACGACGAGACAATGCATCAGCAATAACATTTTCTTTACCCTTCTTGTGTTTAATGACATAAGGGAAAGTCTCAATAAATTCAACCCATTTAGCATGTCTACGGTTCAGTTTTGCCTGACTTTTAATGTGTTTCAAAGATTCATGATCAGAATGTATAACAAATTCTTTGGGCCATAAATAATGTTGCCATGTTTCTAAGGTCCGAACAAGAGCATATAATTCTTTATCATAAGTAGAATAGTTCAGACTAGGCCCACTCAATTTTTCAGAAAAGTATGCAACAGGTTTGCCATCTTGTAATAAAACACCTCCTAATCCAATTCCACTAGCATCACATTCAAGCTCAAAAGTCTTATTAAAATCAGGAAGTTGGAGTAAAGGAGCATGTGTCAACTTATCTTTCAATACCGTGAAGGCTTCTTCCTGTGAGGTACCCCAAACAAAAGGCACATCCTTCTTTGTAAGCTCATTGAGAGGTGCAGCAATGGTGCTGAAATCTCTCACAAAACGCCTATAGAAACCAGCGAGTCCAAGAAAACTCCTCACTTGAGTGACCGTTTTGGGCTGTGGCCAACTCTCAACAGCTTCAATCTTGGCTTTATCAACTTCAATTCCCTGTGGAGTAACAACATAGCCAAGAAAAGATACTCGGTCGGTGCAAAAGGTGCACTTCCCAAGGTTACCAAACAAACGTGCATCACGTAAAGCAATAAAAACAGCACGTAAATGTTCCAAATGTTCCTCCAAAGATCTGCTATAAATCAATATATCATCAAAGTAGACTACCACAAATCGTCCAATGAAAGCACGTAAAACTTCGTTCATTAATCTCATGAAAGTACTAGGTGCATTAGTTAACCCAAAAGGCATGACTAACCACTCATATAATCTAAACTTTGTTTTAAATGCTGTTTTCCATTCATCCCCCAATTTCATACGAATTTGATGGTATCCACTACGCAAATCAACTTTGGAGAATATTGTAGAGCCACTCAATTCATCAAGCATATCATCTAGCCTAGGAATAGGATGACGATAACGAATAGTAATATTATTAATGCCTCTACAATCAACACACATACGCGACGTACCATCCTTTTTTGGCACTAGTATAATAGGAACAGCACAAGGACTAAGAGATTCGCGTATATAACCTTTGTCGAGCAACTCCTGTACTTGACGCATAATCTCCTTCGTCTCCTCTGGATTGGTACGGTATGGCGCACTGTTTGGCAACGAAGCACCGGGAATTAAGTCAATCTGATGCTCAATCCCGTGAATAGGTGGTAATCCCGGTGGCACGTCTTGTGGAAAGACGTCAGCGAACTCCTGCAAAATGTTAGTGACCGCAGGAGGCAAAGAGGAAGGCACGTCCTCGAATGAAAATAACGCCTCTTTGCACACAAAAGCATAGCAAACAGAATTGCTGAAATCTAGATCATCAATATCAGATTTGGTGGCAAGTAAGCATGCACTTTTCAATTTAATTTCAGAAGCAACACTAGATGGTTTATTATTAGGCTTCATTTGTTGCTCAAATTCTTTTGCCACAATCTGATTTTCACTCTTATTTTTCTCATGCTTTGCTTTACTAGCTCTATTAATATCATCTTTCAAAATAGAATCAGGAGTCATAGGAAGCAAAGTAATATGTTTATCCTTATGAACAAGAGTATACTGATTGTTTCTACCATGGTGTACAGAATTTTTATCAAATTGCCATGGTCTACCAAGTAATAATGAACATGCTTGCATGGGTACCACATCACAATCAACATAATCAGCATATGTAGAGATACTAAAATGCACACGAACAGTACGTGTTACCTTAACCTTGCCGCTGTTGTTGAACCATTGGATATAGTAAGGATGTGGATGTGGTCTTGTGGTGAGAGATAGCTTCTCCACCATCTCCATGCTAGCCAAGTTGTTGCAGCTCCCTCCATCTATGATGACGCGAACAGAACGTTCCTTCACAACTCCCTTTGTATGGAACAAATTATGCCTCTGATTTTGCTCAGCTTGTGTGACCTGCACACTCAAAACACGTTGAGCAACTAAACATTCATACCTGTCAGCGTCTTCAGGAGCCATGTATGGCGTCTCATGATCAGAATCATCTCCACCGTGTTCTTCACTTGTAATAAGAGCCAAAGTCTCCTCATCATAGTCACTAGCGGACTCATACCCACCATCCTCAGTAGCAATCATAACACGCGGAGATTGGCATTCTCTCGCATAATGACCTCTTCCCTTACAACGACGACAAATAATATCATGTGTGTGCCCTGTTGATGCCATAGATGAAGAAGAGCTCTAGGCAGGCCCAGAAGGTGTACTCTTGGCAGATGGTGGTGGTGGTGCCTGTTTTCTTGTATCTCGGTTGGAATTGGCGGCTGAAGTCAGTGGTGCCACAGTAGGACGTGTGGGAGTAGAGGAGGCACGCGGTGTCCATGATGAAGATCGACCTGCAGAAAAATTAGTTCGCGCCAATGCCTGTCGATCCTGCACTTCACGTTCAGCTTTACAAGCAAGATGGAATAAACGAGTGATATTATTATACTCCTTATACTCTAGAATGGTCTGAATCTCTCTATTTAATCCACCCATGAAACGTGCAAGCATAGCTTCATTCTCCACAACAATACCACATCTAATCATGCCAGTTTGTAATTCCTGATAATATTCTTCTACAGAATTTTTTCCTTGTCTTAAGCGCTGCAATTTTTGAAGTAATTCACGTTGATAATATGGTGGAACCCAACGAGTACGCATAGCAGTTTTCAAAGCAGCCCACGTAGCTGGAATAGGATATAATCTACAATGTTCAGACCACCATACACATGCAAAACTAGTGAAAGCACAAACAGCAGCAGCAACACGTCGTTCCTCGGGATATTGTAAACATGTAAAACGTTGTTCAGTTTCTAACTCCCAAGTAAGATATATATCAGGAACATATCTACCCTCGAATGGTGGAATATTCAATTTTAATTTAGGAAGATGGTCATGATCTCGTACCTGAAGTGGTGGTGCAGACCTACCATTGCGATTATTTGCATGTGGACGACCTGGTGCTGGTGGTTGCACGTAGTTATGATTTTGATCAACCACATCCTCATAATCGCCCGCGTAATCATCCTCCTCCTCGGCACCAGCGGCAGCAGGAGCAGAAGCCAAAGAAGCATCAACAGTAGGTACAGCAGCACCAGAAGTTTGGCCATCCTCAAGAGGAACACGCTTCGCTCGTCCGAACTGATTTGGAAGGGGGCGTTGTTGTTGTCGTTGCAGAGGTGCGACAGGTGCAGCCGGTGGTGGTTGGGGAAGACGCGTGAGCAATTCATTAAACTTGTTATCCAGCTTTGTCTCGAACGACTTCTCCATGCCATCTATCTTCTCCATGGCCTCTTCAAATCTGTTTAGCACATCTCCCACCTGGCCACTCATCATTTGCTGAAATTTATCATGCAACTCCTTGTTCGTCATGTTCTCCCAGTCAATCTCGCCGGCTTGTGATCCTGCCATGGTTAGCAGCAATAGAAACACACAAGAATATGATCCTATAGACTACTAGAAAGTGGTGGTGGTGTGGTGTGGTGTCACAAATCCGTCAAGCAAATCTCAAATTCTTACAAGTTCTTACCCAGCAGCAGGTGGTGATCGGCAACCTTTGTAGTCAAAACTCTCAGAGCTTGGACAGAGCGATTGCCAGGTGGTGTTAAACGCACGATGTAGATGTATGTGGAGCTGGGAAGGCTTATGATATGGTAGCAAAAAGGGTCAGCAATAATCAATTCAGAGATGCAATGTTGAATAAACTCTCAACGACGGTACTGTGCTGGTCCTAGGCTAGACCGTGCTAGAGACGCGAGCCTAGAACACTAACAAAAATCACGGCGCTGCACGTAAACAAGGGAGGAGCACACTCTGAATTTTTTTCTTTTTTTTGTTGCACTTTTTTTCCTCTTTTTTTTTTGCTCCGCAACAATTTTTTTTTCGAAAAAGTCTACAAATGGTCTAAAAACTGCCTAGCCAGAATTTTCCAGACTTAGTTTTTTTTTTTTTGAAACTGGAACTATTTTTCTTCTGCGGGTAGCACGAAAATTGGGGAATCCGACTTGTTCACGACTCGTAGTATCGCGTGATCTGGAACTCTAAAATAAAGGAATAAATACTGGACTCGGACTAGGACTGGTGGCAGAGATGAATCTGGTGGAACTCGGACTGGTGATGGTATATGACGGTATTATATGTGGGCTCGGATTGGTGGTGGTATATGGACTCGGATCGGTGGTGGTATATGGACTCAGAGAAATAGCAGATAAGCTGTGGTGGTATACGGTAGGGGCGATGATGATGGTGCGGCAGCGGCGTGACAACTTGTGAACAGAACTCGAAACTCTAAAGAACTAGACGCTAAGACCAGCAACTTGACACGACGATGCAACCGCAAATTCAACAAAGCAAAAACCCTAAAAAGATTATGCAAAGGCTCAGATTGGTTCGGATATGATGAACTAACCCTAAATTTTTTTTTTGGCTTTTTCCTGGACTGTAGGTATGAAGAACAGACTCGATCTAAACTACGAAAAACTGTAAATCTCACCGAGCAACCTGGGAATCTGATACCACTTGATAGAGGCGAGGGTGTCCCGATCTTTCGATGAGATGATAGCTATCGTTTTTGGTGGAGTAGACTTTGACGATCCGACTACGAACGTGCGAGGACGTCGCGCCTTAGCAATCGCTAAACCAACTCCTAGAGGTTATTGACCACGCCGGAGCACAATCAACCTGACCACAAGGGTCTATCTCCTGCAAGCAAACGAAGAACAAGCAAGAAACTAAGATTTGCAATCTGGATATTGCGAATATAAGATGAAAGCTTTATTGATCAAGGTGGGGTTCTGTGACGTCTTGGTCTGGTCGTTGAACACAAACGAAGTACGCGAAGTTGCAGCTATGGCGAACTTTTAATCTAAACAAAACCCAAAGTCTAAACGGTGCCCTAAGGGCTGTATATATGGAGGAAGAGGAGGGGATTTCGTGGCCCTTGAAGGAGGGGTCCGAAACCAACCCGATCTCTTGTTTCCCCACACATACGGACTCTAAAAACAGCCTATACTCAAGTATTTCGAAATTACATGGGCCTGGCCCAATAATAAGGTGACGCAGCACCTATAATAGCCTCTGGACGAAATTTATGAAGTGACATCTTGTATATTTCGTCCAAGGCTTCCTGCACTCATTATGGTGGCTTCAAAGTCCTGAAATCATCACTTGTAACTCCGTTCTTGTTCCCCTTGTGCATGCCATCATCTCCATGCTTGAACTTGCTCCAAGGTTCCTCTTTCTTGTCCAAGCTAGGCCCTTCATTTGTAAGCAAAACAAATGTATCCAATTTAGGCAGCATCATATTCTCATGAACTTTAGAATCATTACCAAGAAACGAAAGTACCTGATATTTTAATTGACGTGCGCAAGCTCTAGTAATTGGTCCAGTATGTATAGAAGCAGGGGCTGTGGGTGTAACAATGGTATTGATGTCCTCATCAAGACTTTGGCTCTTATTACAAGTGAAGAACACGGTGGAGATGATTCTGATCATGAGACGCAATACATGGCTCCTGAAGACGCTGACAGGTATGAATGTTTAGTTGCTCAACGTGTTTTGAGTGTGCAGGTCACACAAGCTGAGCAAAATCAGAGGCATAATTTGTTCCATACAAAGGGAGTTGTGAAGGAACGTTCTGTTCGCGTCATCATAGATGGAGGGAGCTGCAACAACTTGGCTAGCATGGAGATGGTGGAGAAGCTATCTCTCACCACAAGACCACATCCACATCCTTACTATATCCAATGGTTCAACAACAGCGGCAAGGTTAAGGTAACACGTACTGTTCGTGTGCATTTTAGTATCTCTACATATGCTGATTATGTTGATTGTGATGTGGTACCCATGCAAGCATGTTCATTATTACTTGGTAGACCATGGCAATTTGATAAAAATTCTGTACACCATGGTAGAAACAATCAGTATACTCTTGTTCATAAGGATAAACATATTACTTTGCTTCCTATGACTCCTGATTCTATTTTGAAAGATGATATTAATAGAGCTAGTAAAGCAAAGCATGAGAAAAATAAGAGTGAAAATCAGATTGTGGCAAAAGAATTTGAGCAACAAATGAAGCCTAATAATAAACCATCTAGTGTTGCTTCTGAAATTAAATTGAAAAGTGCATGCTTACTTGCCACCAAATCTGATATTGATGATCTAGATTTCAGCAATTCTGTTTGCTATGCTTTTGTGTGCAAAGAGGCGTTATTTTCATTCGAGGACGTGCCTTCCTCTTTGCCTCCTGCGGTCACTAACATTTTGCAGGAGTTCGCTGACGTCTTTCCACAAGACGTGCCACCGGGATTACCACCTATTCACGGGATTGAGCATCAGATTGACTTAATTCCCGGTGCTTCGTTGCCAAACAGTGCGCCATACCGTACCAATCCAGAGGAGACGAAGGAGATTATGCGTCAAGTACAGGAGTTGCTCGACAAAGGTTATATACGCGAATCTCTTAGTCCTTGTGCTGTTCCTATTATACTAGTGCCAAAAAAGGATGGTACGTCGCGTATGTGTGTTGATTGTAGAGGCATTAATAATATTACTATTCGTTATCGTCATCCTATTCCTAGGCTAGATGATATGCTTGATGAATTGAGTGGCTCTACAATATTCTCCAAAGTTGATTTGCGTAGTGGATACCATCAAATTCGTATGAAATTGGGGGATGAATGGAAAACAGCATTTAAAACAAAGTTTAGATTATATGAGTGGTTAGTCATGCCTTTTGGGTTAACTAATGCACCTAGTACTTTCATGAGATTAATGAACGAAGTTTTACGTGCTTTCATTGGACGATTTGTGGTAGTCTACTTTGATGATATATTGATTTATAGCAGATCTTTGGAGGAACATTTGGAACATTTACGTGCTGTTTTTATTGCTTTACGTGATGCACGTTTGTTTGGTAACCTTGGGAAGTGCACCTTTTGCACCGACCGAGTATCTTTTCTTGGCTATGTTGTTACTCCACAGGGAATTGAAGTTGATAAAGCCAAGATTGAAGCTGTTGAGAGTTGGCCACAGCCCAAAACGGTCACTCAAGTGAGGAGTTTTCTTGGACTCGCTGGTTTCTATAGGCGTTTTGTGAGAGATTTCAGCACCATTGCTGCACCTCTCAATGAGCTTACAAAGAAGGATGTGCCTTTTGTTTGGGGTACCTCACAGGAAGAAGCCTTCACGGTATTGAAAGATAAGTTGACACATGCTCCTTTACTCCAACTTCCTGATTTTAATAAGACTTTTGAGCTTGAATGTGATGCTAGTGGAATTGGATTAGGAGGTGTTTTATTACAAGATGGCAAACCTGTTGCATACTTTTCTGAAAAATTGAGTGGGCCTAGTCTGAACTATTCTACTTATGATAAAGAATTATATGCTCTTGTTCGGACCTTAGAAACATGGAAACATTATTTATGGCCCAAAGAATTTGTTATACATTCTGATCATGAATCTTTGAAACACATTAAAAGTCAAGCAAAACTGAACCGTAGACATGCTAAATGGGTTGAATTTATTGAGACTTTCCCTTATGTCATTAAACACAAGAAGGGTAAAGAAAATGTTATTGCTGATGCATTGTCTCGTCGTTATACTATGCTTTCACAACTTGACTTTAAAATATTTGGTTTGGAGACCATCAAAGATCAATATGTGCATGATGCTGAATTTAAAGATGTATTGCAGAATTGTAAGAAAGGGAGAACATGGAACAAGTTCGTCGTTAACGATGGATTTGTGTTTCGTGCTAACAAGCTATGCATTCCAGCTAGCTCCGTTCGTCTTTTGTTGTCCCGGGCTCTGATACCACTTGATAGAGGCGGGGGTGTCCCAATCTTTCGATGAGATGATAGCTATCGATTTGGTGGAGTCGACTTTGACGATCCGACTACAAACGTGCACGACGTTGCGCCTTAGCAATCGCTAAACCAATCTCCCGAGGTTACTGACGATACTGAAAGCACGATCAGCCTGACCACTAAGGTCTATTCCTGCACGCAATCGAAGAACAAGCAAGAATATGATAATGCAATCTGAATATTGCGAATATAGATGAAGTATTGATAGAGGTGGCGATCCGAAAGCGGTCTTGGTCTGGTCGTTGGACACAAACGAAGTACACGAAGTTGCAATGGCTAACTTTTAATCTAAACAAATCCCAAAGTCTAAACGGTGCCCTAAGGGCTGTATATATGGAGGAAGAGGAGGGGATTTCGTGGCCCTTGAAGGAGGGGTCCGAAACCAACCCTATCTCTTGTTTCCCCACACATACGGACTCTAAAAACAGCCTATACTCAAGTATTTCGAAATTACATGGGCCTGGCCCAATAATAAGGTGACGCAGCACCTATAATAGCCTCTGGACGAAATTTATGAAGTGACATCTTGTATATTTCGTCCAAGGCTTCCTGCACTCATTATGGTGGCTTCAAAGTCCTGAAATCATCACTTGTAACTCCGTTCTTGTTCCCTTGTGCATGCCATCATCTCCATGCTTGAACTTGCTCCAAGGTTCCTCTTTCTTGTCCAAGCTAGGCCCTTCATTTGTAAGCAAAACAAATGTATCCAATTTAGGCAGCATCATATTCTCATGAACTTTAGAATCATTACCAAGAAACGAAAGTACCTGATATTTTAATTGGCGTGCGTGAGCTCTAGTAATTGGTCCAGTATGTATAGAAGCAGGGGTTGTGGGTGTAACAATGGTATTGATGTCCTCATCATTTGACCCCATCAAAGTTTTGGAACTTTGGCATCTTTGCCTAGGCCTTCCACCATATCATACACATTACCACCACCGACTTCCGCAACCTAACCCATTTTGATCCCCATTGCATTTGTGGTTGCTTGAGTAGTGATTTGAATCTCCTAAGGTGTTTCGGCTACTTAGGGACGGTTACTTCTTCATCAACCACCACCATATCTTCCGCATAGGCGTGCCCACCATACACTTCCACCACCCCAACTTAACCCAATTTTGTTTGAGCTTGTTTGAGTTGTGGCTTGTGTCTCCTAAGGTGTTTCGGCTACTTAGGGACGGTCACTTCAACATTGACTTGCATAACCCATCATTGCATTTCCGCAATACCATTGAGCTTCGGCAAAACCACCACCACATTCCCGCTACCACCATTTTGACATTTGACATTTGACATTTTGAGTTCACGGTTTTTCTGTTTCCTAAGGTGTTTCGGCTAATTAGGAACGGTTCTACATCAAGAACACCGCCACTCATCATCGCAACGGACGGTAACCTCGACGACATCATTGTACATTCTCCTTGCAATTACATTGATAACCCCTAGCCCATTTTGCGTTACTTGCCTATCGAGACTAGCCATTTGAGTATTGCCAGCAACGTTACTTGTGCACATTAGTGATCTTTGATCTACACCTTCCATTGCATACATACCATATCATCTTGGTATCATCATATCATCTCGTGTGCCACAAGTTTGTTCCCGCATATACACAATTGCTATCTTGGTTTGTGCATTTCGCAAAGTGGCCATACAAAAAAAAGCTTTTAAGCAAAAGAGAAAGAGCAAAGAAGCTTGTAAGCAATAGCCATAGCATCATACCACATTGCATATAAGATCATCTTGAGAAGAAACACTGGGAACCATACATACATAGCATACTTGGGATAGAAAGTTTATCCATTTTGCATCTTATAGGTTGTGCACAAGTGTCGTATCCGCCTATTGAGCAATCGTGCTAGCGTCTCTCTTGAGTTGTGCAATATGAGCGTTTTCCGTGGATTCCACATTTTGTGCTCATTCCTTGGTTGCACGACCCCATTTATCTATCCGTGTGTGTGTTTCCATGTGCCATTCTTTGCTATTGGTCTACTTGTTTCACTTGCGAATTTGTGAATCTCTTTCAACATTATTGACACTTGCTAACATTTTGCATCAAATTTTTGTGCCACTATCCTCACCGAGCTCCACCATAAGCCTTACTTGTGTAGGTGTGAGAAATTGACGAGATCGGTACAAATTGTACTATTTCCTTGTTACATCATTGAGTGATCATTGATCCATTTTCAACATCGGTCAAGGTACATTTGGAATAGTTCTCTCCTTTCTTCCACTCATATTTGCTCGAGTCTTGTGATGGATAGGCAAGGCATTTCATCTCCGGTCTTCGACAACAACGACGGCGCGAACAACTACATCACCAAATCGTCAATCTTTGATCTACAACGACAAATGCAAGGCGCACAATCAAGATTGCGAGAGCGCATTGACAACCTCGCCATCGACATGCGACACTCCGAGCTACGTACAAGAGACTACCTCGACCACAAGCTCTCCACACAAAAGAAGGAGGAAGATGCAAGGATGGAGGAGATTCGGACCTTGTTGATTAACCGTTCTTCCCCTTCATCATCCTCAAGGCGACGGCGAGCAAGTCAATCATCTTCGGATCGCCCATGCGATGCAAGCGCAAGTCGTCCACGTCCACATCTACATGGCGACCATCATCATATTCGTGATCCACATCGTCATGAAGGGCAAGTCACCTCCAAGCAACAAGTGCACGACGACGACGAACGACATCTACTACGAGCTCAAGTACGACAACGACACCATCAACATGAAGATGCTCGAGATGCGCCTACCTACAAGTCCCAACAAGCTCTACATCAAGCTACGGCCAACCTTCATGAGCACAAGAGAAGACCGCGAGACAAGCACCACCAAAAGGAAGCTACGGCTACTACCTCCACTTCGGCATCTTCTCCAAGTGCTATCAAGGCATCTTCGCCTACTTTCCATGAGTTCGCCTACATCGACATCTTCAACAACAAGGCGACCACCTACAAGCGAGGACGACACTTCCATCTTCGGAAGCCCCTTAAGGAAGATGGCCGAGCATGGAAAATTCCCTTCGGTCATGGAGACGAGCTACGAGGTGCCACATCATATGGGCCTCCTATAACAAGACGGCGACATGACGGTCGGGCTAGGGCCATCCCCTTCGACCACGGCGACGAGCGCGAACCTCTTCTACAACATCAAGACGGCGCCCATATTGGACTGATACTCCGAGTCAAGCTACGAGACCGCACATGAGACCTTCTCTTTGGTCTCGGAGGAGAGTGATGATTTGCCACTTCCTACGACATTCATCTTTGGAGGTGTTATGGATGAGGAGGTTGAGCATGGGACTATCCCTTCAACCAAGGCGGCGAATGGAGTTGAGCATGGAGACATTTGCACCAACATCTCTCCGACACCCACATATAAAGAGATGCCCCAGTTGCCATGTGAGGAGAGCCACCACCACATGAGTGACATGAGTGACTCCACCATATGTGACATTGAGTGCATTTCCTATGAGAGGATGAGTGTGACCACCACTAGCCCCACACATGAGAGCATGCCACACATCCTATGTGAGGTTGAGAGCCATTTGAGTGACTCCACCAACCATATGAGTGAGAGCATCCAAGAGGGAGTGAGTGAGCCACAACACTTAGTGAGTGAGGTAGTTGACACGGCATGTGAGGCCACTATGATTTCTAACGACTTACCCTCTACTCCGAGTGTGCCTCTACTCCGAGTGTGTTTTCCTTTTTGGTGCTAGGTCTCCTACATGACGACATGCCTATCCTTGATGAGTCCATACCTCCAATGGAGACGACGACGGCCATGGTGGACGATGATGCACCCCCACATGGTTCCATCAAGATGAAGATGACAATGATTTGGTCTTCGACACCTCACCTACAACACATGAGCGATGCTCTAAAGGTAACATAGGTGATGGTACTTCACTTGTCCCACTAGTGGACTATCTTACAAATGATTGCTTGCATGATGATGATCATCTTATAGTTTCGTCACATACTATGTCTTCTACATGCTTAGATATGCCACCTATTTTATGATGAATATGATGATGAGCATGTTGAATTGCCTAGTTGTGATGCTATGCTCCATAGGATATCATGTGAAAATTCTATTGGTCACGTCATGTTTGATAATCCATTAAACTTGTCATATGCTATGAGTGAGATCTCCCATATTGCCTCATTTCAATCTCAACATAGTAACTATGCATGCCCCATTAAAATAAATCCCATTTGCACTTATGGCATAGATGACGAGATCATGGTCATTGGCCTTTGTTTTTCTTCTGATGATATTGCCATGTTTCCTTTGCATGATTTGTGCAATTCATCTACTATGCCATGCCATGATCACATTGTTCCAAATATGCATTGTTTTGGATGTTGTCAATATTCTCCATGTGATGTTTCCACTAATGCTCATGAGGAGACCCCCATAGTTTCCTCATACATATTAAGAGATTTTGATGCATTCCATACTTTGCATGATTCCCATAATTGCGTGCACCATATGCATTCCATGAATAACAATGCTCTACATATTTCTCATGATGCATTACACTTTAGTCTCCATTATGCTATACATAATAACAAACCTCTCATGATGGATGACATGTTTCTATATCACACATCTCATTTATTTGAGCATTGGATATTTTGTGCTAACCAACACATGCTCGTATGCATCATGATGGATGATGTGTACATATACCAGGCGCACACAATTTTTCCTTTGCCTTTGTTTTGTGTAGGTACTTATGAACACTCGTCAACCTCACAATCCCATGAGTTGACGAAAGGAGCTCTTGAGAGCAACGATGACTTGGGATTCCGTGGACTATCCTTACCACCGTTCCCTTCACGCAAGGACTACGTGCATCTCTTTTACTTGGCTCTCACACGGCTTTGGGCTATATATCACTTGTTACTTTATGCCCATGGTATCATGTTCACTTTGCATGATATACCTCTTTCTATGCCTTTGCCATGCAATTGTGACCCTTGCTTGCACTTACATATGATTCACCATTCTACTACTTCCATGTGTATTTGCATGCTCGGTGGAGATCCTTGTTGCTATTACCATGATTTCCTTGTGCCCCATGCTATTGTTGATTGTTGTGTTGGGAGAGTCATGATGTCGCATTGCTATTTACATATGGCCTCCCACCAATACATTGATGATACATTGCTCATACCTTGTCTTCATGCTTGTGCTATGTCATGTGCATTATTCATGACCACTATTTGCACCCATGACATGCTAGCCATGATTCTGTCTAGTATGTTGCATCTTCGCACTACTAGCTTGCATGACTTGTTTACTATGATCACTTGCTTTGTTGCATCACCCATGTTCCATTCTTACTCGCTTTCTTGGGTTGATGTGATAGAGGCGAGGGTGTCCCGATCTTTCGATGAGAAGATAGCTATCGTTTTTGGTGGAGTAGACTTTGACGATCCGACTACGAACGTGCGAGGACGTCGCGCCTTAGCAATCGCTAAACCAACTCCGAGAGGTTATTGACCACGCCGGAGCACAATCAACCTGACCACGAGGGTCTATCTCCTGCAAGCAAACGAAGAACAAGCAAGAAACTAAGATTTGCAATCTGGATATTGCGAATATAAGATGAAAGCTTTATTGATCAAGGTGGGGTTCTGTGACGTCTTGGTCTGGTCGTTGAACACAAACGAAGTACGCGAAGTTGCAGCTATGGCGAACTTTTAATCTAAACAAAACCCAAAGTCTAAACGGTGCCCTAAGGGCTGTATATATGGAGGAAGAGGGGGGGGGGGATTTCGTGGCCCTTGAAGGAGGGGTCCGAAACCAACCCTATCTCTTGTTTCCCCACACATACGGACTCTAAAAACAGCCTATACTCAAGTATTTCGAAATTACATGGGCCTGGCCCAAAAATAAGGTGGCGTAGCACCTAAAATAAGCTATGGACAAAATTTTTGAAGGGGCATCTTGTATATTTCGTCCATGTCCTTGTAGGTCATCACGGAGGCTTCAAAGTGCTTAAATATGCACTAGAAACGCCATTCTGGATCCCTTCACGCACGCCTTCATCTCCATGCTTGATCCTGCTCCAGTGTTCATCCCTCTTGTCCATGCTAGGCCCTTCATTAGTAATCAATACAAATGTATCCAATTTAGGAAGCATCATATTCTCATGAACATTAGAATCATTACCAAGAAACGAAAGTACCTGATAATTTAATTGGCGTGCGCGAGCTCTAGTAATTGGTCCAGTATATGTAGCAGTAGGAGCTGTGGGTGTAACAACGGTATTGATGTCCTCATCATCCTCCCCTTCTTGAAATGAAGTCGTCCTCGACGGAAGCTCATTTTCCTCACCCAAATAAGGCTTCAAATCTGCAATGTTAAAAGTGGGACTAACCCCAAAATCTGCAGGCAGCTCAAGTTTGTATGCATTATCAGTTATTTTCTCTAACACCTTAAAAGGACCATCAGCACGTGGCATTAGCTTTGACTTGCGCAAATCCGGAAACCTATCCTTACGCAAATGTAACCAAACAAGATCTCCAGGTGCAAAGACAACATGTTTTCTACCCTTATCTCCAGCAAGTTTATATTTAGCATTCATGCGCTCAATATTTTCCTTAGTTAACTCATGCATTTTTAAGATCAATTCAGCATGTTGTTTAGCATCAAAATTAACCTTCTCCGAATATGGAAGAGGCAACAAATCAATTGGTGCACGAGGAAGGAAACCATACACAATTTCAAAAGGACACATCTTAGTAGTAGAATGCAATGAACGATTATAAGCAAATTCAATATGAGGCAAGCATTCTTCCCACATTTTCTTGTTATTCTTCAAAACAGCCCTAAGCATAGTAGACAATGTTCTATTGACTACTTCAGTTTGTCCATCAGTTTGGGGGTGACATGTAGTACTAAAAAGCAGTTTAGTCCCCAACTTAGCCCATAAACATCTCCAAAAGTGGCTAAGAAATTTAGTATCACGATCTGAAACAATAGTATTTGGCACACCATGCGAGCATATAATTTCACGAAAGAACAAATCAGCAACATTAACAGCATCATCGCTTTTATGACATGGTATAAAGTGTGCCATTTTCGAGAACCTATCCACGACAACAAATATGCTATCCCTTCCCTTCTTTGTTCGAGGTAAACCTAAAACAAAGTCCATAGATATATCCTCCCATGGAACACTAGGTACAGGCAAAGGCATATATAAACCATGAGGATTGAGTCGTGACTTAGCTTTTTGACATGTAGTGCAGCGAGCAACAAAGCGCTCAACATCCCGTCTCATCTTTGGCCAAAAGAAATGTGTAGCAAGTACATCCTCCGTCTTCTTTACGCCAAAGTGTCCCATTAATCCTCCTCCATGCGCCTCCTGCAACAACAAAAGACGAATAGAGCTAGCTGGAATGCATAGCTTGTTAGCACGAAAAACAAATCCATCGTTAACGACGAACTTGTTCCATGTTCTCCCTTCTTTACAATTCTGCAATACATCTTTAAATTCAGCATCATGCACATATTGATCTTTGATGGTCTCCAAACCAAATATTTTAAAGTCAAGTTGTGAAAGCATAGTATAACGACGAGACAAAGCATCAGCAATAACATTTTCTTTACCCTTCTTGTGTTTAATGACATAAGGGAAAGTCTCAATGAATTCAACCCATTTAGCATGTCTACGGTTCAGTTTGGCTTGACTTTTAATATGTTTCAAAGATTCATGATCAGAATGAATAACAAATTCTTTGGGCCATAAATAATGTTGCCATGTTTCCAAAGTCCGAACAAGAGCATATAATTCCTTATCATAAGTAGAATAATTCAGACTAGGCCCACTCAATTTTTCAGAAAAGTATGCAACAGGTTTGCCATCTTGTAATAACACACCTCCTAATCCAATTCCACTAGCATCACATTCAAGCTCAAAAGTCTTATTAAAATCAGGAAGTTGGAGTAAAGGAGCATGTGTTAACTTATCTTTCAACACCATGAAGGCTTCTTCCTGTGCGGTACCCCAAACAAAAGGCACATCCTTCTTTGTAAGCTCGTTGAGAGGTCTAGCAATGGTACTGAAATCTCTCACAAAACGCCTATAGAAACCAGCGAGGCCAAGGAAACTCCTCACTTGTGTGACCGTTTTGGGCTGCGGCCAACTCTCAATAGCTTCAATCTTGGCTTTATCAACTTCAATTCCCTGTGGAGTAACAACATAGCCAAGAAAAGATACTCGGTCGGTGCAAAAGGTGCACTTCCCAAGGTTACCAAACAAACGTGCATCACGTAAAGCAATAAAAACAGCACGTAAATGTTCCAAATGTTCCTCCAAAGATCTGCTATAAATCAATATATCATCAAAGTAAACTACCACAAATCGTCCAATGAAAGCACGTAAAACTTCGTTCATTAATCTCATGAAAGTACTAGGTGCATTAGTTAACCCAAAAGGCATGACTAACCATTCATATAAACCAAACTTAGTTTTAAATGCTGTTTTCCATTCATCTCCCAATTTCATACGAATTTGATGGTATCCACTACGCAAATCAACTTTGGAGAATATTGTAGAGCCACTCAATTCATCAAGCATATCATCTAGCCTAGGAATAGGATGACGATAGCGAATAGTAATATTATTAATGCCTCTACAATCAACACACATACGCGATGTACCATCCTTTTTTGGCACTAGTATAATAGGAACAGCACAAGGACTAAGAGATTCGCGTATATAACCTTTTTCGAGCAGCTCCTGTACTTGACGCATAATCTCCTTCGTCTCCTCTGGATTAGTACGGTATGGTGCACGGTTGGGTAGCGATGCACCTGGAATTAAGTCAATCTGATGCTCAATCCCTCGAATAGGTGGTAATCCCGGAGGCACATCTTGTGGAAAGACGTCGGCGAACTCCTGCAAAATGTTAGTAACAGCAGGAGGCAAAGAGGAAGGCATGTCCTCGAATGAAAATAATGCCTCTTTGCACACAAAAGCATAGCAAACAGATTTGCTGAAATCTAGATCATCAATATCAGATTTGGTGGCAAGTAAACATGCACTTTTCAATTTAATTTCAGAAGCAACACTAGATGGTTTATTATTAGGATTCATTTGTTGCTCAAATTCTTTTGCCACAATCTGATTTTCACTCTTATTTTGCTCCTATTTTGCCTTACTAGCTCTATTAATATCATCTTTCAAAATAGAATCAGGAGACATAGGAAGCAAAGTAATATGTTTATCCTTATGAACAAGAGTATACTGATTGTTTCTACCATGGTGTACAGAACTTTTATCAAATTGCCATGGTCTACCAAGTAATAAGGAACATGCTTGCATGGGTAGCACATCACAATCAACAAAATCAGCATACGTAGAGATACTAAAATGCACACGAACAGTACGTGTTACCTTAACCTTGCCGCTGTTGTTGAACCATTGGATATAGTAAGGATGTGGATGTGGTCTTGTGGTGAGAGAGAGCTTCTCCACCATCTTCATGCTAGCCAAGTTGTTGCAGCTCCCTCCATCTATGATGACGCGAACAGAACGTTCCTTCACAACTCCCTTTGTATGGAACAAATTATGCCTCTGATTTTGCTCAGCTTGTGTGACCTGCACACTCAAAACACGTTGAGCAACTAAACATTCATACCTGTCAGCGTCTTTAGGAGCCATGTATTGCGTCTCTTGTTCAGAATCATCTCCACCGTGTTCTTCACGTGTAATGAGAGCCAAAGTCTCCTCATCATAGTCACTAGCGGACTCATACCCACCATCCTCGGTAGCAATCATCACACGCTGAGATTTGCATTCTCTCGCATAATGACCTCTTCCCTTACAACGACGACAAATAATATCACTTGTGTGCCCTGTTGATGCCATGGAAGAAGAAGAACTCTGTGCAGGCCCGGTAGGTGTGCTCTTGGCATATAGTGGTGGTTGTGCCTGCTTCCTTGTATCACGGCTGGATGTGGCAGCTGATGGAGGTGTCGGTGCAGTAGAATGTGTGGAAGTAGAGGATGCACGCGGTGTCCACGATGAAGGTCGACCTGCAGAAAAGTTAGTCCGCGCCAATGCCTGTCGATCCTGCACTTCACGTTCAGCTTTACAAGCAAGATGGAATAAACGAGTGATATTATTATACTCCTTATACTCTAGAATGGTCTGAATCTCTCTATTTAATCCACCCATAAAACGTGCAAGCATAGCTTCATTCTCCTCAACAATACCACATCTAATCATGCCAGTTTGTAATTCCTAATATTATTCTTCTACAGAATTTTTTCCTTGTCTTAAGCGCTGCAATTTTTGAAGTAATTCACGTTGATAATATGGTGGAACCCAACGAGTACGCATAGCAGTTTTCAAAGCAGCCCAAGTAGTTGGAATAGGATATAATCTACAATGTTCAGACCACCATACACATGCAAAACTAGTAAAAGCACAAACAGCAGCAGCAACACGTCTCTCCTCGGGATATTGTAAACATGTAAAACGTTGTTCAGTTTCTAACTCCCAAGTAAGATATATATCAGGAACATATCTACCCTCAAATGGTGGAATATTCAATTTCAGTTTAGGAAGATGGTCTTGATCTCGTACCTGAGCTGGTAATGCAGCCCTACCATTGCGATTATTTACATGTGGACGACCTGGTGGTGGTGGTTGCACGTAGTTCTGATTTTGATCAACCTCATCTTCGTAATCGCCCGCATAATCGTCCTCCTCAGCGGCAGCAGGAGCCATAGAAGCATCAACAGTAGGTGCAGCGGCACCAGAAGTTTGACCAGGCTCAAGGGGAACGCGCTGTGCTCGTCCCACTTGATTTGGAAGGCGGCGTTGTTGTTGTTGTAGAGGTGCGACAGGTGCAGCCGGCGGTGGTTGTGGAAGACGCGCGAGCAATTCATTAAACTTGTTATCGAGCTTTGTTTCGAACGTCTTCTCAATTCCATCTATCTTCTCCATGGCCTCTTCAAATCTGTTTAGCACATCTTGCACCTGTCCACTCATCATTTGCTGAAATTTATCATGTAGCTGTTTGTTCGTCATGTTCTCCCAATCAGTCTCATCAGCTTGTGATCCTGCCATGGTTAGCAGTAATAGAAACACACAAGAATATGATCCTACAGACTACTAGGAAGTGGTGGTGGTGGTGTATCACAAAACCGTCAAGCGAATCTCAAATGCTTACCGGTTCTTACCCAGCAGCAGGTGGTGATCGGCAACCGTTGTAGTCAAAACTCTTAAAGATTGGACAGAGCGATTGCCAAGTGGTGTCAAACGCACGACGTAGATGTATGTGGTGCTGGGAAGGCTTATGATATGGTAGCAAAAATGTCAGCAATAATCAATTCAGAGATGCAAAGTTGAATAAACGCTCAACGACGGTACTGTGCTGGTCCTAGGCTAGACCGTACTAGAGACGCGAGCCTAGAACACTAACAAAATCACGACGCGGCACGTAAACAAGGGTAGAGCACAATAAAAAAAAATCGTTTTTTTTTTGCGCTCCTTTTTTTTGCAAAAAATCACTATAATGGCGAGTGTCTCAAAACTCTTCCCAAGTCAAACTAACAGGATTGGCACGAAATTTTTTTTTGAATTTTTTTTTCGGAAATCAGGGCAGCGACGACGAAAAAGTGCGACAAAAAATAACTATGATGGCAAGTGTCTCAAAACGCTCCCTGGGACCTAAAAATAGGATAGGGAAAAAATATTTTTGACTGCCAAAATTTTGGCCTAAAAACTGCCCGAGGGTCTCCACTCTTTTTTTTTCCGAAACCTACTCCGGCAAGGAAACACGAATCGGAAACTAGATGGATCTCGAAAACAAACCTAATATGAAAAGAACTCGGATTGGTGGTGGATATATGGTGGTGGTATATGGATACAGATCGGTGACGGATAAGCGGTGGTGGTAGATGGCAGGGGCGATGATGATGGTGCGGCGGTGGCGTGACAACTTATGACCAGAACTCGAAACTCTAAAGGACTAGACGCTAAGACCAGCAACTAGACACGACGATGCAACCGCAAATTCAACAAAGCAAAAACCCTAAAAAGATTATGCAGAGGCTCAGATTGGTTCGGATATGATGAACTAACCCTAGTTTTTTTTTTGGCTTTTTCGTGGACTGTAGGTATGAAGAACAGACTCGATCTAAACTACGAAAAACTGTAAAATCTCACCGAGCAACCTGAAAATCTGATACCACTTGATAGAGGCGAGGGTGTCCCGATCTTTCGATGAGAAGATAGCTATCGTTTTTGGTGGAGTAGACTTTGATGATCCGACTACGAACGTGCGAGGACGTCGCGCCTTAGCAATCGCTAAACCAACTCCGAGAGGTTATTGACCACGCCGGAGCACAATCAACCTGACCACGAGGGTCTATCTCCTGCAAGCAAACGAAGAACAAGCAAGAAACTAAGATTTGCAATCTGGATATTGCGAATATAAGATGAAAGCTTTATTGATCAAGGTGGGGTTCTGTGACGTCTTGGTCTGGTCGTTGAACACAAACGAAGTACGCGAAGTTGCAGCTATGGCGAACTTTTAATCTAAACAAAACCCAAAGTCTAAACGGTGCCCTAAGGGCTGTATATATGGAGGAAGAGGGGGGGGGGATTTCGTGGCCCTTGAAGGAGGGGTCCGAAACCAACGCTATCTCTTGTTTCCCCACACATACAGACTCTAAAAATAGCCTATACTCAAGTATTTCGAAATTACATGGGCCTGGCCCAAAAATAAGGTGGCGTAGCACCTAAAATAAGCTATGGACGAAATTTATGAAGGGGCATCTTGTATATTTCGTCCATGTCCTTGTAGGTCATCATGGAGGCTTCAAAGTGCTTAAATATGCACTAGAAACGCCATTCTGGATCCCTTCACGCACGCCTTCATCTCCATGCTTGATCCTGCTCCAGTGTTCATCCCTCTTGTCCATGCTAGGCCCTTCATTAGTAATCAATACAAATGTATCCAATTTAGGAAGCATCATATTCTCATGAACATTAGAATCATTACCAAGAAACGAAAGTACCTGATAATTTAATTGGCGTGCGCGAGCTCTAGTAATTAGTCCAGTATATGTAGCAGTAGGAGCTGTGGGTGTAACAACGGTATTGATGTCCTCATCATGATGACATCTATGTTCATGCCTCTCACATGATATATCTTGTTCATTGTCGCTTGCCTCCAATAGTTGCATCTATGCTTATTGCTCTTGGAGACTTGGACACTTTACTTGTGATGCATGCTTGTTTGATTGAGCCTATTGTATTTGGTTGTTCTCGCATCATATGCCTCCATACTATGACATGCTCCCTTGCCCTTTCTTATGATGAGCATGATGAAAACACTTGTTGGGTACTTCACCACCCAAATGATAGTTTTTGCATTCACGCTAACCTCATTTGTTTTTTCGAGTGTTTGTCATGTTCTTTCATTTTGAAGGATTCACAAGGTGGTGCCGTCATGAGACAACTTGGTCATGTGAAGGCATACATGATGCGCAACTCCAACATCTTCGGGAACATCCAAAAGGTGAACTCCTTCCATTTGAGCCATCCTCAAATATGCATATTGGATGGGTCATTCTTTCATTGTTGTTTCCTTCTTGTTGTCTACATGATACATATCGCGAACGGAGGAGCGACATTGGAGATGGACCCTATGGACCTTCAAGTTGAGGAGTGCTCGGATTAGTGGATTCACCACCGGACCACCACTTCTACCACGACATTGAGCTATGGTACAACACCACCCATAACAAATTTGCATCTTATGCATGGATTGACTCACATTATGATTGCCTTGTTGCATCTTCCATTTCTATGTCACCCATGATATATGAGCTTATGCACTTCCTAAGCAAATTTGTTGTGATCTTTCTTGATGGCATATTCAAACATCATGATCATATTGCCCACCATCAATTGCATGATCACATAGTCACATTGAGCACCAATTACCATGTTCATGCTTTTGATACACCGTCCCATTATGACATCATTTTGCACAATGGTAGCATTAATCACATTCACAACACCTTTGTGCATACATCAAATGCTTTTGACCACATGAATGCTTTACATATCATTCTATATCATCTTGCTAAGCTACATGTGCCTTGTCACGAACAATTCCATCGGACGACCTCATGCTTACTTGATGGACACCTTGTGTGCGCTAACCATTGTATTTCCGAGTGTCGTTTGTGTTTGCTCTTTTTGCACGTATACCATCCCGACGACATCTTGAAGTACTTGGATTGCGCCATGACTTTCACTTCGTCCAACTACAAGTCAGTCCATGACTACCGTTTCCATGGTGATGAGGATTTTGATCCGAGGTAGGATCTTTCCCAAGGGGGGGGGGGAGATGATGCGGAGCATCCTACGATCATCCCCATGTACACTATGACGAGACCTCGACCTCAAGCATACGCCATTGGACACAAGGTGAACCCATTCCTAAATGCCTCCCCTTTCCATTCAAGTGACACATGGTTGCTACCTAAGTCAGGGACACTATGTGTGATCAGGTACATCGATCGTCCCGAAGAAGGAGGAGGAACGGCCAGCGTCAAGACTTGTGCAGAGTTTCTGCCAAGCCCGGAACTTCCGGCCACTGCCCGGAACCTCCGGCCCCCGGACCTTCCGTCCTGCCCGGAACCTCCGGCCCCCGAAGTCCAGACCAGCCCCGAGCGCGCCAACTCTCTGGATAGCCCAGAACCTGGCCAGAACCTGCCCGGAACTTCCGGCCCTGCCCGGAACCTCCGGCCTGCGTGCGTGCAGTGACTCTAGGCTGAGGCCCATGTACCCCTTCGCCCCCCAGACTATATATACTCTTCTTCCACCTACGTTTTACGGTTAGCGAAGTGATAGCTCATTTGAGAGATAGAGCTTTGCTCATCCATCCGGATCTGCTCCTCCGAGAGAGACCGTGCCTCTACGGAGAAGATCCACCTGGATTCAAGACCCCTAACGGGAAGAACTCAAGACCTCCTCACGAAGAAGAACCGGTTACCCTATGTATCGTCCTTTGTTGGATTTGGATCGTGTATCTCTTTGTGTTTCGATGGTGGATCTAGCACATGTGTGATCGTTTCTTGTCTATTTGAGTGTTTCCTCTCGTTTCCCCTCGTGATTTCCCTCACGTTTCCCCTCGTGTTCTTCGTAGGATCCGCCCCAATCGTGAAAGATCGGCCATCTAGGGTTCCACCCTACATCAAGCAGGCTCTCCTTCTTCTTCTCGCTGAATCTGAACTTGCTCCCACCAAATTAGAGCATAGTCTTCAAATTCAAGTGAGGCCATTGCTAACTTCTTCTCTTCAGAGTAGTTGTGCATGCGGAAAATCTTATCAACCTTCAATTCCCATGTGAGATAACTTTCTGGATCAGATCCACCATCAAACTTGGGCATGGTAAATTTCAGCTTTCCAAACCTCTCCTCTTCCCGCCGTCCACGACCATAGTTTCTGCGATGATGAAATCTGTCATTATGGTGCATGCCGTCTTCATCTTCATCAAGGTCATCTTCACTACCTTCATGGTGCAGATTTGCTCTCCGGTGGCCTCCTCTGAGGCCACGACCAGCAGCAGCTTCATGATGACCACGTCCATTAGCATGAGCATTTCCACATCCAGGACCGGGAGGTCTCATGGCATGGGGTGCAGGAGCTCGGTTTCTTCTACCTTGTGCATTAGAGGCAGCACCTTCCCCATTGGTTGCATTTTGTTCTTCACCATGGACACTTGCATCTTCTCGGTTCTGACGAAGCTCTCGCACAATATCAGCAACAATACCAGTCCTCATGGGTGCCATGTTTTGAGTGAGTTGCTCATCAACATTACCCATGAGTTGCTGCAAATCTCTTGACAACTTGTCTTGCTTCTCTTCAATTGGGTCAAGGCTGTTTCTGAACTCTCGGCGTAGATGATCACGTAATGCATTGAAGTGAAACTGTGTGACGGGCTGATTAAGATGCCCATTTCCTTCAACATCATATTCATCTTCATCACTTGCCATGGTTAGTTTTCAAACAGCCCTATAGTACTAGAAGCATATATGTGGATAACAACTCAAGCTCACCTCACTTACCAACCGAAGCTCATGTAACTTCCAAGTGAGAGCAGATTCATGCTCAACCGTGGTGTCGGTGGTTGGTATACAAAGAGTGATAATCAAGCGAATACAAGTCTAGGGTGGCACATGCGGGGCTGTTTGGTGGAGCTTGGATGGGGTATATATGTAGCAAAATATGCACTAATATGCAATCTAGATATTGTTGAACCAAGTAATCATCCACACAAGATTCTAATGCATTTAGTTGCTGAATGATATATAGGTGAGGTGATAGAGGCGAGGGTGTCCCGATCTTTCGATGAGATGATAGCTATCGTTTTTGGTGGAGTAGACTTTGACGATCCGACTACGAACGTGCGAGGACGTCGCGCCTTAGCAATCGCTAAACCAACTCCGAGAGGTTATTGACCACGCCGGAGCACAATCAACCTGACCACGAGGGTCTATCTCCTGCAAGCAAACGAAGAACAAGCAAGAAACTAAGATTTGCAATCTGGATATCGCGAATATAAGATGAAAGCTTTATTGATCAAGGTGGGGTTCTGTGACGTCTTGGTCTGGTCGTTGAACACAAACGAAGTACGCGAAGTTGCAGCTATGGTGAACTTTTAATCTAAACAAAACCCAAAGTCTAAACGGTGCCCTAAGAACTGTATATATGGAGGAAGAGGAGGGGATTTCGTGGCCCTTGAAGGAGGGGTCCGAAACCAACCCTATCTCTTGTTTCCCCACACATACGGACTCTAAAAATAGCCTATACTCAAGTATTTCAAAATTACATGGGCCTGGCCCAATAATAAGGTGACGCATCACCTATAATAGCCTCTGGACGAAATTTATGAAGTGGCATCTTGTATATTTCGTCCAAGGCTTCCTGCACTCATTATGGTGGCTTCAAAGTCCTGAAATTATCATTTGTAACTCCGTTCTTGTTCCCCTTGCGCATGCCATCATCTCCATGCTTGAACTTGCTCCAAGGTTCCTCTTTCTTGTCCAAGCTAGGCCCTTCATTTGTAAGCAAAACAAATGTATCCAATTTAGGCAGCATCATATTCTCATGAACTTTAGAATCATTACCAAGAAATGAAAGTACCTGATATTTCAATTGGCGTGCGCGAGCTCTTGTAATTGGTCCAGTATGTATAGAAGCAGGGGTTGTGGGTGTAACAATGGTATTGATGTCCTCATCAGACAAGGTGTACATGTTGTATATGTATATGTCATCCATTTTTACTTCCCTTAGTTTTTGCATATATGACACATGTATACATGAGTAACCTTCATAGTTCATAAAATCTAAAGCCAAAATATTATCACAAGTATTAGAAGACATGAAAATATTGCAACTCAATTTGCACATATAAGTGAAGCTCTTATTCATATCAAAGGATTGATGATGAGGACATCAATACCATTGTTACACCCACAGCCCCTGCTGCTATACATACTGGACCAATTACTAGAGCTCGCGCACGCCAATTAAATTATCAGGTACTTTCGTTTCTTGCTAATGATTCTAATGTTCATGAGAATATGATGCTGCCTAAATTGGATACCTTTGTTTTGCTTACAAATGAAGGGCCTAGCTTGGACAAGAAAGAGGAACCTTGGAGCAAGTTCAAGCATGGAGATGATGGCATGCGCAAGGGGAACAAGAACGGAGTTACAAGTGATGATTTCAGGACTTTGAAGCCACCATATTGAGTGCAGGAAGCCTTGGACGAAATATACAAGATGTCACGTCATAAATTTCGTCCAGAGGCTATTATAGGTGCTGCGTCACCTTATTATTGGGCCAGGCCCATGTAATTTCGAAATACTTGAGTATAGGCTGTTTTTAGAGTCCGTATGTGTGGGGAAACAAGAGATAGGGTTGGTTTCGGACCCCTCCTTCAAGGGCCACGAAATCCCCTCCTCTTCCTCCATATATACAGCCCTTAGGGCACCGTTTAGACTTTGGGTTTTGTTTAGATTAAAAGTTTGCCATAGCTGCAACTTCGCGTACTTCGTTTGTGTTCAACAACCAGACCAAGACGTCACAGAACCCCACCTCGATCAATAAAGCTTTCATCTTATATTCGCAATATCCAGATTGCAAATCTTAGTTTCTTGCTTGTTCTTCGTTTGCTTGCAGGAGATAGACCCTCGGGGTCAGGTTGATTGTGCTCCGGCGTGGTCAATAACCTCTCGGAGTTGGTTTAGCTATTGCTAAGGCGCGACGTCCTCGCACGTTCGTAGTCGGATCGTCAAAGTCTACTCCACCAAAAACGATAGATATCATCTCATCGAAAGATCGGGACACCCTCGCCTCTATCAAGTGGTATCAGATTCCCAGGTTGCTCGGTGAGATTTACAGTTTTTCGTAGTTTAGATCGAGTCTGTTCTTCATACCTACAGTCCAGGAAAAAGCCAAAAAAAAAATTAGGGTTAGTTCATCATATCCGAACCAATCTGAGCCTTTGCATAATCTTTTTAGGGTTTTTGCTTTGTTGAATTTGCGGTTGCATCGTCGTGTCAAGTTGCTGGTCTTAGCGTCTAGTTCTTTAGAGTTTCGAGTTCTGTTCACAAGTTGTCACGCCGCCGCCGCACCATCATCATCGCCCCTACCATATACCACCACAGCTTATCTGCTATTTCTCTGAGTCCATATACCACCACCGATCCGAGTCCATATACCACCACCGATCCGAGTCCATATACCACCACCAATCCGAGCCCACATATACTACCGTCATATACCATCACCAGTCCGAGTTCCACCATATTCATCTCTGCCACCAGTCCTAGTCCGAGTCCAGTATTTATTCCTTTATTTTAGAGTTCCAGATCACGTGATACTACGAGTCGTGAACAAGTCGGATTCCCCAATTTTCGTGCTACCCGCAGAAGAAAAATAGTTCCAGTTTCAAAAAAAAAACTAAGTCTGGAAAATTCTGGCTAGGCAGTTTTTAGACCATTTGTAGACTTTTTCGAAAAAAATTTGTTGCGGAGCAAAAAAAAAGAGGAAAAAAAAAGTGCAAAAAAAAAGAAAAAATTTCAGAGTGTGCTACTCCCTTGTTTACGTGCAGCGCCGTGATTTTTGTTAGTGTTCTAGGCTCGCGTCTCTAGCACGGTCTAGCCTAGGACCAGCACAGTACCGTCGTTGAGAGTTTATTCAACATTGCATCTCTGAATTGATTATTGCTGACCCTTTTTGCTACCATATCATAAGCCTTCCCAGCTCCACATACATCTACATCGTGCGTTTGACACCACCTGGCAATCGCTCTGTCCAAGCTCTGAGAGTTTTGACTACAAAGGTTGCCGATCACCACCTGCTGCTGGGTAAGAACTGGTAAGAATTTGAGATTTGCTTGACGGATTTGTGACACCACACCACACCACCACCACTTTCTAGTAGTCTGTAGGATCATATTCTTGTGTGTTTCTATTGCTGCTAACCATGGCAGGATCACAAGCCGACGAGATTGACTGGGAGAACATGACGAACAAGGAGTTGCATGATAAATTTCAGCAAATGATGAGCGGCCAGGTGGGAGATGTGCTAAACAGATTTGAAGAGGCCATGGAGAAGATAGATGGCATGGAGAAGTCGTTCGAGACAAAGCTGGATAACAAGTTTAATGAATTGCTCACGCGTCTTCCCCAACCACCACCGGCTGCACCTGTCGCACCTCTGCAACGACAACAACAACGCCCCCTTCCAAATCAGTTCGGACGAGCGAAGCGTGTTCCTCTTGAGGATGGCCAAACTTCTGGTGCTGCTGTACCTACTGTTGATGCTTCTTTGGCTCCTGCTCCTGCTGTTGCTGGTGCCGAGGAGGAGGATGATTACGCGGGCGATTATGAGGATGAGGTTGATCAAAATCATAACTACGTGCAACCACCAGCACCAGGTCGTCCACATGCAAATAATCGCAATGGTAGGTCTGCACCACCACTTCAGGTACGAGATCATGACCATCTTCCTAAATTAAAATTGAATATTCCACCATTCGAGGGTAGATATGTTCCTGATATATATCTGATGAGGACATCAATACCATTGTTACACCCACAGCCCCTGCTTCTATACATACTGGACCAATTACTAGAGCTCGCGCACGCCAATTAAATTATCAGGTACTTTCGTTTCTTGGTAATGATTCTAAAGTTCATGAGAATATGATGCTGCCTAAATTGGATACATTTGTTTTGCTTACAAATGAAGGCCCTAGCTTGGACAAGAAAGAGGAACCTTGGAGCAAGTTCAAGCATGGAGATGATGGCATGCACAAGGGGAACAAGAACGGAGTTACAAGTGATGATTTCAGGACTTTGAAGCCACCATAATGAGTGCAGGAAGCCTTGGACGAAATATATAAGATGTCACTTCATAAATTTCGTCCAGAGGCTATTATAGGTGCTGCGTCACCTTATTATTGGGCCAGGCCCATGTAATTTCGAAATACTTGAGTATAGGCTGTTTTTAGAGTCCGTATGTGTGGGGAAACAAGAGATAGGGTTGGTTTCGGACCCCTCCTTCAAGGGCCACGAAATCCCCTCCTCTTCCTCCATATATACAGCCCTTAGGGCACCGTTTAGACTTTGGGTTTTGTTTAGATTAAAGTTCGCCATAGCTGCAACTTCGCGTACTTCGTTTGTGTTCAACGACCAGACCAAGACGTCACAGAACCCCACCTTGATCAATAAAGCTTTCATCTTATATTCGCAATATCCAGATTGCAAATCTTAGTTTCTTGCTTGTTCTTCGTTTGCTTGCAGGAGATAGACCCTCGTGGTCAGGTTGATTGTGCTCCGGCGTGGTCAATAACCTCTCGGAGTTGGTTTAGCGATTGCTAAGGCGCGACGTCCTCGCACGTTCGTAGTCGGATCGTCAAAGTCTACTCCACCAAAAACGATAGCTATCATCTCATCGAAAGATCGGGACACCCACGCCTCTATCACTAGTAGTCTGTAGCATCATATTCTTGTGTGTTTCTATTGCTGCTAACCATGGCAGGATCACAAGCCGACGAGATTGACTGGGAGAACATGACGAACAAGGAGTTGCATGATAAATTTCAGCAAATGATGAGTGGCCAGGTGGGAGATGTGCTAAACAGATTTGAAGAGGCCATGGAGAAGATAGATGGCATGGAGAAGTCGTTCGAGACAAAGCTGGATAACAAGTTTAATGAATTGCTCACGCGTCTTCCCCAACCACCACCGGCTGCACCTGTCGCACCTCTGCAACGACAACAACAACGCCCCCTTCCAAATCAGTTCGGACGAGCGAAGCGTGTTCCTCTTGAGGATGGCCAAACTTCTGGTGCTGCTATACCTACTGTTGATGCTTCTTTGGCTCCTGCTCCTGCTGCTGCTGGTGCCGAGGAGGAGGATGATTACGCGGGCGATTATGAGGATGAGGTTGATCAAAATAATAACTACGTGCAACCACCAGCACCAGGTCGTCCACATGCAAATAATCGCAATGGTAGGCCTGCACCACCACTTCAGGTACGAGATCATGACCATCTTCCTAAATTAAAATTGAATATTCCACCATTCGAGGGTAGATATGTTCCTGATATATATCTTACTTGGGAGTTAGAAACTGAACAACGTTTTACATGTTTACAATATCCCGAGGAACGACGTGTTGCTGCTGCTGTTTGTGCTTTCACTAGTTTTGCATGTGTATGGTGGTCTGAACATTGTAGATTATATCCTATTCCAGCTACGTGGGCTGCTTTGAAAACTGCTATGCGTACTCGTTGGGTTCCACCATATTATCAACGTGAATTACATCAAAAATTGCAGCGCTTAAGACAAGGAAAAAATTCTGTAGAAGAATATTATCAGGAATTACAAACTGATAGAGGCGAGGGTGTCCCGATCTTTCGATGAGATGATGGCTATCGTTTTTGGTGGAGTAGACTTTGACGATCCGACTACGAACGTGCGAGGACGTCGCGCCTTAGCAATCGCTAAACCAACTCCGAGAGGTTATTGACCACGCCGGAGCACAATCAACCTGACCACGAGGGTCTATCTCCTGCAAGCAAACGAAGAACAAGCAAGAAACTAAGATTTGCAATCTGGATATTGCGAATATAAGATGAAAGCTTTATTGATCAAGGTGGGGTTCTGTGACGTCTTGGTCTGGTCGTTGAACACAAACGAAGTACGCGAAGTTGCAGCTATGGCGAACTTTTAATCTAAACAAAACCCAAAGTCTAAACGGTGCCCTAAGGGCTGTATATATGGAGGAAGAGGAGGGGATTTCGTGGCCCTTGAAGGAGGGGTCCGAAACCAACCCTATCTCTTGTTTCCCCACACATACGGACTCTAAAAACAGCCTATACTCAAGTATTTCGAACTTACATGGGCCTGGCCCAATAATAAGGTGACGCAGCACCTATAATAGCCTCTGGACGAAATTTATGAAGTGACATCTTGTATATTTCGTCCAAGGCTTCCTGCACTCATTATGGTGGCTTCAAAGTCCTGAAATCATCACTTGTAACTCCGTTCTTGTTCCCCTTGTGCATGCCATCATCTCCATGCTTGAACTTGCTCCAAGGTTCCTCTTTCTTGTCCAAGCTAGGCCCTTCATTTGTAAGCAAAACAAATGTATCCAATTTAGGCAGCATCATATTCTCATGAACTTTAGAATCATTACCAAGAAACGAAAGTACCTGATATTTTAATTGGCGTGCGCGAGCTCGAGTAATTGGTCCAGTATGTATAGAAGCAGGGGCTGTGGGTGTAACAATGGTATTGATGTCCTCATCATATATGGACTCAGAGAAATAGCAGATAAGCTGTGGTGGTATATGGTAGGGGCGATGATGATGGTGCGGCGGCGGCGTGACAACTTGTGAACAGAACTCGTAACTCTAGAGAACTAGACGCTAAGACCAGCAACTTGACACGACGATGCAACCACAAATTCAACAAAGCAAAAACCCTAAAAAGATTATGCAAAGGCTCAGATTGGTTCGGATATGATGAACTAACCCTAATTTTTTTTTTTTTGGCTTTTTCCTGGACTGTAGGTATGAAAAACAGACTCGATCTAAACTACGAAAAACTGTAAATCTCACCGAGCAACCTGGGAATCTGATACCACTTGATAGAGGCGAGGGTGTCCCGATCTTTCGATGAGATGATAGCTATCGTTTTTGGTGGAGTAGACTTTGACGATCCGACTACGAACGTGCGAGGACGTCGCGCCTTAGCAATCGCTAAACCAACTCCGAGAGGTTATTGACCACGCCGGAGCACAATCAACCTGACCACGAGGGTCTATCTCCTGCAAGCAAACGAAGAACAAGCAAGAAACTAAGATTTGCAATCTGGATATTGCGAATATAAGATGAAAGCTTTATTGATCAAGGTGGGGTTCTGTGACGTCTTGGTCTAGTCGTTGAACACAAACGAAGTACGCGAAGTTGCAGCTATGGCGAACTTTTAATCTAAACAAAACCCAAGGAAAAAGCTACTAGATGGATCTACTTATATAGGAGTAAGGGGTGGCGGCCAAGGAGGTGGGAGGACGTCCCAAGGCAGCCTAAAACTAACCCTAGGTCGTACAAGGCTCATGGGCCCAAGTGGAGGTGATGCAACACCTTTGGACTTGTAGTTTGACTCGGATTCTGCTACAGCGTCAGATTGTTTCGTCGATAACTCATAGCTCCCGATGAATTTTAAGGTGAATCCAATTGGGTTGGAAAGAGCACGAAATCTACTTTCCAACAAAAAAAGAATCACCCAATTCGGAGTCCGTATGAAAAAGTTCTTGGCGTTTTGAGTCAGGTATGTCTGTGCAGTCCGAATCTGAATCCAGAACGTGAGAGACTTGGACTCTATCTTCTCTTGGCCCAAAAGTGACGTGAGAGGACTTTTTGAACAGCACCTAAACTTCTCGTTTTCCCTTATCTTCATATGTGAATTGTACAAATGTCCCATACACCTGCAATTAGACATGGCACAAAAGTTTGTGAAGTATTTTTGTCCTGGATGACACAAATAAATTATTGCATAGTTTGCATTAGAAATCACCTCACAAATATACATGTATGCAATATTTTTGGTCGTATCCAAGGTATTCATGTCCTCATCACACACCTCCTAATCCAATTCCACTAGCATCACATTCAAGCTCAAAAGTCTTATTAAAATCAGGAAGTTGGAGTAAAGGAGCATGTGTTAACTTATCTTTCAACACCGTGAAGGCTTCTTCCTGTGCGGTACCCCAAACAAAAGGCACATCCTTCTTTGTAAGCTCGTTGAGAGGTGCAGCAATGGTACTGAAATCTCTCACAAAACGCCTATAGAAACCAGCGAGGCCAAGGAAACTCCTCACTTGTGTGACCGTTTTGGGCTGCGGCCAACTCTCAATAGCTTCAATCTTGGCTTTATCAACTTCAATTCCCTGTGGAGTAACAACATAGCCAAGAAAAGATACTCGGTCGGTGCAAAAGGCGCACTTCCCAAGGTTACCAAACAAACGTGCATCACGTAGAGCAATAAAAACAACACGTAAATGCTCCAAATGTTCCTCCAAAGATCTGCTATAAATCAATATATCATCAAAGTAAACTACCACAAATCGTCCAATGAAAGCACGTAAAACTTCGTTCATTAATCTCATGAAAGTACTAGGTGCAATAGTTAACCCAAAAGGCATGACTAACCACTCATATAAACCGAACTTAGTTTTAAATGCTGTTTTCCATTCATCTCCCAATTTCATACGAATTTGATGGTATCCACTACGCAAATCAACTTTGGAGAATATTGTAGAGCCACTCAATTCATCAAGCATATCATCTAGCCTAGGAATAGGATGACGATAACGAATAGTAATATTATTAATGCCTCTACAATCAACACACATACGCGACGTACCATCCTTTTTTGGCACTAGTATAATAGGAACAGCACAAGGACTAAGAGATTCGCGTATATAACCTTTGTCGAGCAGCTCCTGTACTTGACGCATAATCTCCTTCGTCTCCTCTGGATTAGTACGGTATGGCGCACGGTTTGGCAACGAAGCACCGGGAATTAAGTCAATCTGATGCTCAATCCCGCGAATAGGTGGTAATCCCGGTGGCACGTCTTGTGGAAAGACGTCAGCGAACTCCTGCAAAATGTTAGTGACCGCAGGAGGCAAAGAGGAAGGCACGTCCTCGAATGAAAATAACGCCTCTTTGCACACAAAAGCATAGCAAACAGAATTGCTGAAATCTAGCTCATCAATATCAGATTTGGTGGCAAGTAAGCATGCACTTTTCAATTTAATTTCAGAAGCAACACTAGATGGTTTATTATTAGGCTTCATTTGTTGCTCAAATTCTTTTGCCACAATCTGATTTTCACTCTTATTTTTCTCCTGCTTTGCTTTACTAGCTCTATTAATATCATCTTTCAAAATAGAATCAGGAGTCATAGGAAGCAAAGTAATATGTTTATTCTTATGAACAAGAGTATACTGATTGTTTCTACCATGGTGTACAGAATTTTTATCAAATTGCCATGGTCTACCAAGTAATAATGAACATGCTTGCATGGGTACCACATCACAATCAACATAATCAGCATATGTAGAGATACTAAAATGCACACGAACTGTACGTGTTACCTTAACCTTGCCGCTGTTGTTGAACCATTGGATATAGTAAGGATGTGGATGTGGTCTTGTGGTGAGAGATAGCTTCTCCACCATCTCCATGCTAGCCAAGTTGTTGCAGCTCCCTCCATCTATGATGACGCGAACAGAACGTTCCTTCACAACTCCCTTTGTATGGAACAAATTATGCCTCTGATTTTGCTCAGCTTGTGTGACCTGCACACTCAAAACACGTTGAGCAACTAAACATTCATACCTGTCAGCGTCTTTAGGAGCCATGTATTGCGTCTCATGATCAGAATCATCTCCACCGTGTTCTTCACTTGTAATAAGAGCCAAAGTCTCCTCATCATAATCACTTGCGGACTCATACCCACCATCCTCAGTAGCAATCATAACACGCGGAGATTGGCATTCTCTCGCATAATGACCTCTTCCCTTACAACGACGACAAATAATATCATGTGTGTGCCCTGTTGATGCCATAGATGAAGAAGAGCTCTGGGCAGGCCCAGAAGGTATACTCTTGGCAGATGGTGGTGGTGGTGCCTGTTTTCTTGTATCTCGGTTGGAATTGGCGGCTGAAGTCAGTGGTGCCGCAGTAGGACGTGTGGGAGTAGAGGAGGCACGCGGTGTCCATGATGAAGATCGACCTGCAGAAAAATTAGTTCGCGCCAATGCCTGTCGATCCTGCACTTCACGTTCAGCTTTACAAGCAAGATGGAATAAACGAGTGATATTATTATACTCCTTATACTCTAGAATGGTCTGAATCTCTCTATTTAATCCACCCATGAAACGTGCAAGCATAGCTTCATTCTCCTCAACAATACCACATCTAATCATGCCAGTTTGTAATTCCTGATAATATTCTTCTACAGAATTTTTTCCTTGTCTTAAGCGCTGCAATTTTTGAAGTAATTCATGTTGATAATATGGTGGAACCCTACGAGTACGCATAGCAGTTTTCAAAGCAGCCCACGTAGCTGGAATAGGATATAATCTACAATGTTCAGACCACCATACACATGCAAAACTAGTGAAAGCACAAACAGCAGCAGCAACACGTCGTTCCTCGGGATATTGTAAACATGTAAAACGTTGTTCAGTTTCTAACTCCCAAGTAAGATATATATCAGGAACATATCTACCCTCGAATGGTGGAATATTCAATTTTAATTTAGGAAGATGGTCATGATCTCGTACCTGAAGTGGTGGTGATGAGGACATGAATACCTTGGATACGACCAAAAATATTGCATACATGTATATTTGTGAGGTGATTTCTAATGCAAACTATGATATAATTTATTTGTGTCATCCAGGACAAAAATACTTCACAAACTTTTGTGCCATGTCTAATTGCAGGTGTATGGGACATTTGTACAATTCACATATGAAGATAAGGGAAAACGAGAAGTTTAGGTGCTGTTCAAAAAGTCCTCTCACGTCACTTTTGGGCCAAGAGAAGATAGAGTCCAAGTCTCTCACGTTCTGGATTCAGATTCGGACTGCACAGATATACCTGACTCAAAACGCCAAGAACTTTTTCATACGGACTCCGAATTGGGTGATTCTTTTTTTGTTGGAAAGTAGATTTCGTGCTCTTTCCAACCCAATTGGATTCACCTTAAAATTCATCCGGAGCTATGAGTTATCGACGAAACAATCTGACGCTGTAGCAGAATCCGAGTCAAACTACAAGTCCAAAGGTGTTGCATCACCTCCACTTCGGCCCATGAGCCTTGTACGACCTAGGGTTAGTTTTAGGCTGCCTTGGGACGTCCTCCCACCTCCTTGGCCGCCACCCCTTACTCCTATATAAGTAGATCCATCTAGTAGCTTTTTCCTTGGGATTTGTTTAGTTAAAAGTTAGCCATTGCAACTTCGTGTACTTCGTTTGTGTCCAACGACCAGACCAAGACCGCTTTCGGATCCCCACCTCTATCAATACTTCATCTATATTCGCAATATTCAGATTGCATTATCATATTCTTGCTTGTTCTTCGATTGCGTGCAGGAATAGACCTTCGTGGTCAGGCTGATCGTGCTTTCAGTATCGTCAGTAACCTCGGGAGATTGGTTTAGCGATTGCTAAGGCGCAACGTCGTGCACGTTTGTAGTCGGATCGTCAAAGTCGACTCCACCAAATCGATAGCTATCATCTCATCGAAAGATCGGGCCACCCCCGCCTCTATCAGTACTTTCATGAGATTAATGAACGAAGTTTTACGTGCTTTCATTGGACGATTTGTGGTAGTCTATTTTGATGATATACTGATTTATAGCAGATCTTTGGAGGAACATTTGGAACATTTACGTGCTGTTTTTATTGCTTTACGTGATGCACGTTTGTTTGGTAACCTTGGGAAGTGCACCTTTTGCACCGACCGAGTATCTTTTCTTGGCTATGTTGTTACTCCACAGGGAATTGAAGTTGATAAAGCCAAGATTGAAGCTATTGAGAGTTGGCCACAGCCCAAAACGGTCACTCAAGTGAGGAGTTTTCTTGGACTCGCTGGTTTCTATAGGCGTTTTGTGAGAGATTTCAGCACCATTGCTGCACCTCTCAATGAGCTTACAAAGAAGGATGTGCCTTTTGTTTGGGGTACCTCACAGGAAGAAGCCTTCACGGTATTGAAAGATAAGTTGACACATGCTCCTTTACTCCAACTTCCTGATTTTAATAAGACTTTTGAGCTTGAATGTGATGCTAGTGGAACTGGATTAGGAGGTGTTTTATTACAAGATGGCAAACCTGTTGCATACTTTTCTGAAAAATTGAGTGGGCCTAGTCTGAACTATTCTACTTATGATAAAGAATTATATGCTCTTGTTCGGACCTTAGAACACATGGCAACATTATTTATGGCCCAAAGAATTTGTTATACATTCTGATCATGAATCTTTGAAACACATTAAAAGTCAAGCAAAACTGAACCGTAGACATGCTAAATGGGTTGAATTTATTGAGACTTTCCCTTATGTCATTAAACACAAGAAGGGTAAAGAAAATGTTATTGCTGATGCATTGTCTCGTCGTTATACTATGCTTTCACAACTTGACTTTAAAATATTTGGTTTGGAGACCATCAAAGATCAATATGTGCATGATGCTGAATTTAAAGATGTATTGCAGAATTGTAAGGAAGGGAGAACATGGAACAAGTTCGTCATTAACGATGGATTTGTGTTTCGTGCTAACAAGCTATGCATTCCAGCTAGCTCCGTTCGTCTTTTGTTGTTGCAGGAGGCGCATGGAGGAGGATTAATGGGACACTTTGGCGTGAAGAAGACGGAGGATATACTTGCTACACATTTCTTGATAGAGGCGAGGGTGTCCCGATCTTTCGATGAGATGATAGCTATCGTTTTTGGTGGAGTAGACTTTGACGATCCGACTACGAACGTGCGAGGACGTCGCGCCTTAGCAATCGCTAAACCAACTCCGAGAGGTTATTGACCACGCCGGAGCACAATCAACCTGACCACGAGGGTCTATCTCCTGCAAGCAAACGAAGAACAAGCAAGAAACTAAGATTTGCAATCTGGATATTGCGAATATAAGATGAAAGCTTTATTGATCGAGGTGGGGTTCTGTGACGTCTTGGTCTGGTTGTTGAACACAAACGAAGTACGCGAAGTTGCAGCTATGGCGAACTTTTAATCTAAACAAAACCCAAAGTCTAAACGGTGCCCTAAGGGCTGTATATATGGAGGAAGAGGAGGGGATTTCGTGGCCCTTGAAGGAGGGGTCCGAAACCAACCCTATCTCTTGTTTCCCCACACATACGGACTCTAAAAACAGCCTATACTCAAGTATTTCGAAATTACATGGGCCTGGCCCAATAATAAGGTGACGCAGCACCTATAATAGCCTCTGGACGAAATTTATGAAGTGACATCTTGTATATTTCGTCCAAGGCTTCCTGCACTCATTATGGTGGCTTCAAAGTCCTGAAATCATCACTTGTAACTCCGTTTTGTTCCCCTTGTGCATGCCATCATCTCCATGCTTGAACTTGCTCCAAGGTTCCTCTTTCTTGTCCAAGCTAGGCCCTTCATTTGTAAGGAAAACAAATGTATCCAATTTAGGCAGCATCATATTCTCATGAACTTTAGAATCATTACCAAGAAACGAAAGTACCTGATATTTTAATTGACGTGCGCGAGCTCTAGTAATTGGTCCAGTATGTATAGAAGCAGGGGCTGTGGGTGTAACAATGGTATTGATGTCCTCATCATCCTCCCCTTCTTGAAATGAAGTCGTCCTCGACGGAAGCTCATCTTCCTCACCCAAATGATAGAGGCAGGGGTGTCCCGATCTTTCGATGAGATGATAGCTATCGTTTTTGGTGGAGTAGACTTTGATGATCCGACTACGAACGTGCGAGGACGTCGCGCCTTAGCAATCGCTAAACCAACTCCGAGAGGTTATTGACCACGCCGGAGCACAATCAACCTGACCACGAGGGTCTATCTCCTGCAAGCAAACGAAGAACAAGCAAGAAACTAAGATTTGCAATCTGGATATTGCGAATATAAGATGAAAGCTTTATTGATCAAGGTGGGGTTCTGTGACGTCTTGGTCTAGTCGTTGAACACAAACGAAGTACGCGAAGTTGCAGCTATGGCGAACTTTTAATCTAAACAAAACCCAAGGAAAAAGCTACTAGATGGATCTACTTATATAGGAGTAAGGGGTGGCGGCCAAGGAGGTGGGAGGACGTCCCAAGGCAGCCTAAAACTAACCCTAGGTCGTACAAGGCTCATGGGCCCAAGTGGAGGTGATGCAACACCTTTGGACTTATAGTTTGACTCGGATTCTGCTGCAGCGTCAGATTGTTTCATTGATAACTCAACGCTCCGGACGAATTTTAAGGTGAATCCAATTGGCTTGGAAAGAGCACGAAATCTACTTTCCAACAAAAAAAGAATCACCCAATTCGGAGTCCGTATGAAAAAGTTCTTGGCATTTTGAGTCAGGTATGTCTGTGCAGTACGAATCTGAATCCAGAACGTGAGAGACTTGGACTCTATCTTCTCTTGGCCCAAAAGTGACGTGAGAGGACTTTTTGAACAGCAACTAAACTTCTCTTTTTCCCTTATCTTCATATGTGAATTGTACAAATGTCCCATACACCTCACAAATATACATGTATGCAATATTTTTGGTCGTATCCAAGGTAGTCATGTCCTCATCATCCTCCCCTTCTTGAAAACAAAGCCGTCCTCAGCGTTGCTTAATCTGAAATGTGGCTAACAAAAGAGACAAGGTGTACATGTTGTATATGTATATGTCATCCATTTTTACTTCCCTTGATTTTTGCACATATGACACATGTATACATGAGTAACTTTCATAGTTCATAAAATGTAAAGCCAAAATATTATCACAAGTATTAGAAGACATGAAAATATTGCAACTCAATTTGCACATATAAGTGAAGCTCTTATTCATATCAAAGGATTGACAATGTTCATCATTAAACCATCCCAACATTGGTGAATAAACCTTACTTGCATCAAATTTACATGCTACAACATGCTTAAATAAGCAAACATGCAATAAGTCATTTGACACAAAATCATCACCAAGATTAGAGGTCATATCAAAATGATTAAACATTGTTTCTTTTGCATCAACAGTTAATTCATTGGGTGCACTCAAAATTGTTGATACTTCAACTCTTTGATCACATGACGCATTCATGACAGTAACACAATTCTCTAAAATAGCTGGTGTGCTCAAACCAATAGGTAACACAACACATGATGTTTTCAAGTTAACTAGGCATGCATCATTCTCATGTGAAAGTTGAAAATCTGTACCTTTGTCATTACCTCTTATGATCAACTCAGACGATGTAGGCACTATTGGAGGTGATGTGTCACATGATGGAGATGATGTAGTCCTCGCAACAACGGATGTGGTTGTCATAGTACGCCTAGTAGTTGAAGAAACATCTGCATCAACACTTGGAATGTGCACCGTGCGCTTGTTCTCCTTGTGGCCAACACGTCATTTTATTTCCTGTTCAGCTTTGCAAGCAAGACGAAACAAATGGTCCATAGGATAACACTCTTCATGAATTAGAATCTCTTGAATATCACAGTTTAATCCTCCCCAAAATCTATCCATAAAATCTTCTTCACATTCTTCTAAAAATGAGTGCAATAATGTAGTTTGTAAATCATCATAGTATTTTGTTACCGTGTCAGTACCTTGTTTTAAATGTTCTAGTTTTTTAATCATGCCACGAGTATAATAAACATCGACGAATCTATCTCTCATGAGAAATTTTAAATCATCCCAAGTAGTAGGTATATAATCAGGGTATAACCGACAATGTTCACTCCACCAAACTAAAGCAAAGCTACTAAAAGTACTAACAGCAGCTTGAAATTTTTCACGCTCATCAAAATTATGGGAAGCAAATATAGCATTTATTTCGTACTCCCATTCAATATATAAATCAGGCCTAAAACGACCAGTAAATGGTGGCATGGAAACATTAACCTGATTATGTGCATTCTGATGTAATTGCTCCTCTTGTGGTGGTTGTTGTATTTTCTTAGGTGATGGCAAATCTCCCACGATCGATGAAGCCCAAGAACTAACAACTCCGGAACCTGCCATGATTAGTAGAAACAAAAAAAATCGAGAATAATGTTCCTATGAACTACTAGGATGTGGTGGTAAAGCGCTCACAGTAAAGCAAATATCAATATCTTACAAGTTCTTACCATGCAGCAGGTGGTGACGGGCAACCAGCGGTGTCAAATAACTCCGAAGATTGAGTAAAGCGATTGCTAGGTGAACGTATGTATACACGGTGTAGAAATATATGGAGCTGGGTTGGCTATATATGGTAGCAAAAGATTAGCAATAATCAATTCAGAGATGCAATGTTGAATAAACGCTCAACGACGATACTGTGCTGGTCCTAGGCTAGACCGGACTAGAGACGCGAGCCTAGAACACTAATGAGGTCACGGCGTAGCACAACTAGCATCAATAAAGGATATGAAGTAGCTCTGGATAGCAAGATATAAGTGAAGAACACGGTGGAGATGATTCTGATCATGAGACGCAATACATGGCTCCTGAAGACGCTGACAGGTATGAATGTTTAGTTGCTCAACGTGTTTTGAGTGTGCAGGTCACACAAGCTGAGCAAAATCAGAGGCATAATTTGTTCCATACAAAGGGAGTTGTGAAGGAACGTTCTGTTCGCGTCATCATAGATGGAGGGAGCTGCAACAACTTGGCTAGCATGGAGATGGTGGAGAAGCTATCTCTCACCACAAGACCACATCCACATCCTTACTATATCCAATGGTTCAACAACAGCGGCAAGGTTAAGGTAACACGTACTGTTCGTGTGCATTTTAGTATCTCTACATATGCTGATTATGTTGATTGTGATGTGGTACCCATGCAAGCATGTTCAATATTACTTGGTAGACCATGGCAATTTGATAAAAATTCTGTACACCATGGTAGAAACAATCAGTATACTCTTGTTCATAAGGATAAACATATTACTTTGCTTCCTATGACTCCTGATTCTATTTTGAAAGATGATATTAATAGAGCTAGTAAAGCAAAGCAGGAGAAAAATAAGAGTGAAAATCAGATTGTGGCAAAAGAATTTGAGCAACAAATGAAGCCTAATAATAAACCATCTAGTGTTGCTTCTGAAATTAAATTGAAAAGTGCATGCTTACTTGCCACCAAATCTGATATTGATGAGCTAGATTTCAGCAATTCTGTTTGCTATGCTTTTGTGTGCAAAGAGGCGTTATTTTCATTCGAGGACGTGCCTTCCTCTTTGCCTCCTGCGGTCACTAACATTTTGCAGGAGTTCGCTGACGTCTTTCCACAAGACGTGCCACCGGGATTACCACTTATTCGCGGGATTGAGCATCAGATTGACTTAATTCCCGGTGCTTCGTTGCCAAACCGTGCGCCATACCGTACCAATCCAGAGGAGACGAAGGAGATTATGCGTCAAGTACAGGAGTTGCTCGACAAAGGTTATATACGCGAATCCCTTAGTCCTTGTGCTGTTCCTATTATTCTAGTGCCGAAAAAGGATGGTACATCGCGTATGTGTGTTGATTGTAGAGGCATTAATAATATTACTATTCGTTATCGTCATCCTATTCCTAGACTAGATGATATGCTTGATGAATTGAGTGGCTCTACAATATTCTCCAAAGTTGATTTGCGTAGTGGATACCATCAAATTCGTATGAAATTGGGGGATGAATGGAAAACAGCATTTAAAACAAAGTTTGGATTATATGAGTGGTTAGTCATGCCTTTTGGGTTAACTAATGCACCTAGTACTTTCATGAGATTAATGAACGAAGTTTTACGTGCTTTCATTGGACGATTTGTGGTAGTCTATTTTGATGATATACTGATGATGAGGACATGAATACCTTGGATACGACCAAAAATATTGCATACATGTATATTTGTGAGGTGATTTCTAATGCAAACTATGCAATAATTTATTTGTGTCATCCAGGACAAAAATACTTCACAAACTTTTGTGCCATGTCTAATTGCAGGTGTATGGGACATTTGTACAATTCACATATGAAGATAAGGGAAAACGAGAAGTTTAGGTGCTGTTCAAAAAGTCCTCTCACGTCACTTTTGGGCCAAGAGAAGATAGAGTCCAAGTCTCTCACGTTCTGGATTCAGATTCGGACTGCACAGACATACCTGACTCAAAACGCCAAGAACTTTTTCATACGGACTCCGAATTGGGTGATTCTTTTTTTGTTGGAAAGTAGATTTCGTGCTCTTTCCAACCCAATTGGATTCACCTTAAAATTCATCCGGAGCTATGAGTTATCGACAAAACAATCTGACGCTGTAGCAGAATCCGAGTCAAACTACAAGTCCAAAGGTGTTGCATCACCTCCACTTGGGCCCATGAGCCTTGTACGACCTAGGGTTAGTTTTAGGCTGCCTTGGGACGTCCTCCCACCTCCTTGGCCGCCACCCCTTACTCCTATATAAGTAGATCCATCTAGTAGCTTTTTCCTTGGGTTTTGTTTAGATTAAAAGTTCGCCATAGCTGCAACTTCGCGTACTTCGTTTGTGTTCAACGACCAGACCAAGACGTCACAGAACCCCACCTTGATCAATAAAGTTTTCATCTTATATTCGCAATATCCAGATTGCAAATCTTAGTTTCTTGCTTGTTCTTCGTTTGCTTGCAGGAGATAGACCCTCGTGGTCAGGTTGATTGTGCTCCGGCGTGGTCAATAACCTCTCGGAGTTGGTTTAGCGATTGCTAAGGCGCGACGTCCTCGCACGTTCGTAGTCAGATCGTCAAAGTCTACTCCACCAAAAACGATAGCTATTATCTCATCGAAAGATCGGGACACCCTCGCCTCTATCAATAACCGACAATGTTCGCTCCACCAAACTAAAGCAAAGCTACTGAACGTACTAACCGCAGATTTAACTTTTCTACGCTCATCAAAATTATGAGAAGCAAATATAGCATTTATTTTGTACTCCCATTCAATATATAAATCAGGTCTAAAACGACCAGTAAATGGTGGCATGGAAACATTAACCTGATTATGTGCATTCTGATGTTGTTGCTCCTCTTGTGACGGTTGTTGTATTTTCTTAGGTGGTGGCAAATCTCCCACGATTGATGAAGCCCAAGAACTAACAACTCCGGAACCTGCCATGATTAGTAGAAACAAAAAAAAATCGAGAATAATGTTCCTATGAACTACTAGGATGTGGTGGTAAAGCGCTCACAGTAAAGCAAATATCAATATCTTACAAGTTCTTACCATGCAGCAGGTGGTGACGGGCAACCAGCGGTGTCAAATAACTCCGAAGATTGAGTAAAGCGATTGCCAGGTGAACGTACGTATACACGGTGTATAAATATGTGGAGCTGGGTTGGCTATATATGGTAGCAAAAGATTAGCAATAATCAATTCAGAGATGCAATGTTGAATAAACGCTCAACGACGGTACTGTGCTGGTCCTAGGCTAGACCGGACTAGAGACGCGAGCCTAGAACACTAATGACGTCACGGCGTAGCACAACTAGCATCAAGAAAGGATATGAAGTAGCTCCGGACAACAAGATATAAGTGAAGATCACAATGGCAGTAAAGATAATGATGAGAAACAACTACCAAGTAGCATATACCAACACTTCTCTCTCCAACTTTACTCTATAAAAGTTTGTGCCAATTTTATGATAATTTTTCTCAAGAAAGGCACTGACTCAAGCTTTCAAATGCAAAAAGAATCACTCAATTCCGAGTTGATATGAGGAGTCAAAAAATTCTAAAACTGGCCTGAAAAACTGGAATAAGCTGTGTTCGCGAACTTCGGAGGGCAAAAAGACCTATTCAGAAGCCGATTTTGAGGTGTCAAATATTGAACTTGCTTCTGCAACTATTTAGATGCGTCTTGTCGCTAGCTTTAATTTGAGTACTCACGAAGCCAAAACAGACTTCGTATGAAAAAGATATGCCTGTTTTACTGAACACTGCGCAAAACAGATTCCAATCCGAATTCAGCTACGAGATTGAGTCTAGATATATCCGAATTTTGTTTTTTTTTTCTCTCTTTTTTTTCTCACACTTTTTCTTTTCTTTTTCTTTCTCTCTTTTTTCTCTGACTTTTTTTTAAACTTTTTTTTCTCTTTTTTTTTTCTTGCTCCCTCTTTCCAAAACAAACTAGATAAGATGTAGATTGGATCAAGCACAGATGTGAACGACCTCAACTATGATTATGACAATGAACAGTGGGTAGCACGATGTGGAAATTGATGGATGGGATGGTGGACAGCGGAAGGAATAACGATGCAGCGGCGGCGTGACTAATGTGAACAGAACTCGAAACTCTAAACGAACTAGACACTAAGACCAGCAACTGAACACGACGATGCAACCGATAATTCAATAATGCAAACAAAGAAAAGAAAATTGCGAAGGCTCAGACTGGCTTGGACAAAGAATGAATAGATCTAACTTTTTTTTTGTGGCTTTTTTTTGGACAATAGGTAAGAAAATAAATCTAATCTAGGGAAAACTGGAAATTCTCACCGAGCAACCTGAAAACTGATACCACTTGATAGAGGCAGGGGTGTCCCGATCTTTCGATGAGATGATAGCTATCGTTTTTGGTGGAGTAGACTTTGATGATCCGACTACGAACGTGCGAGGACGTCGCGCCTTAGCAATCGCTAAACCAACTCCGAGAGGTTATTGACCACGCCGGAGCACAATCAACCTGACCACGAGGGTCTATCTCCTGCAAGCAAACGAAGAACAAGCAAGAAACTAAGATTTGCAATCTGGATATTGCGAATATAAGATGAAAGCTTTATTGATCAAGGTGGGGTTCTGTGACGTCTTGGTCTGGTCGTTGAACACAAACGAAGTACGCGAAGTTGCAGCTATGGCGAACTTTTAATCTAAACAAAACCCAAGGAAAAAGCTACTAGATGGATCTACTTATATAGGAGTAAGGGGTGGCGGCCAAGGAGGTGGGAGGACGTCCCAAGGCAGCCTAAAACTAACCCTAGGTCGTACAAGGCTCATGGGCCCAAGTGGAGGTGATGCAACACCTTTGGACTTATAGTTTGACTCGGATTCTGCTGCAGCGTCAGATTGTTTCATTGATAACTCAACGCTCCGGACGAATTTTAAGGTGAATCCAATTGGCTTGGAAAGAGCACGAAATCTACTTTCCAAGAAAAAAAGAATTACCCAATTCGGAGTCCGTATGAAAAAGTTCTTGGCATTTTGAGTCAGGTATGTCTGTGCAGTCCGAATCTGAATCCAGAACGTGAGAGACTTGGACTCTATCTTCTCTTGGCCCAAAAGTGACGTGAGAGGACTTTTTGAACAGCAACTAAACTTCTCTTTTTCCCTTATCTTCATATGTGAATTGTACAAATGTCCCATACACCTCACAAATATACATGTATGCAATATTTTTGGTCGTATCCAAGGTAGTCATGTCCTCATCACCAAATAAGGCTTCAGATCTGCAATGTTAAAAGTGGGACTAACCCCAAAATCTGCAGGCAGCTCAAGTTTATATGCATTATCATTTATTTTCTCTAACACCTTAAAAGGACCATCAGCACGTGGCATTAGCTTTGATTTGCGCAAATCAGGAAATCTATCCTTACGCAAATGTAACCAAACAAGATCTCCAGGTGCAAACACAACATGTTTTCTACCCTTATCTCCAGCAAGTTTATATTTAGCATTCATACGCTCAATGTTCTCCTTAGTTAACTCATGCATTTTTAAGATCAATTCAGCACGTTGTTTAGCATCAAAATTAACCTTCTCCGAAGATGGAAGAGGCAACAAATCAATTGGTGCACGAGGAAGGAAACCATACACAATTTCAAAAGGACACATCTTAGTAGTAGAATGCAATGAACGATTATAAGCAAATTCAATATGAGGCAAGCATTCTTCCCCCATTTTCTTGTTATTCTTCAAAACAGCCCTAAGCATAGTAGACAATGTTCTATTGACTACTTCAGTTTGTCCATCAGTTTGGGGGTGACATGTAGTACTAAAAAGCAGTTTAGTCCCCAACTTAGCCCATAAACATCTCCAAAAGTGGCTAAGAAATTTAGTATCACGATCTGAAACAATAGTATTTGGCACACCATGCAAGCGTATAATTTCACGAAAGAACAAATCAGCAACATTAACAGCATCATCGCTTTTATGACATGGTATAAAGTGTGCCATTTTCGAGAACCTATCCACGACAACAAATATGCTATCCCTCCCCTTCTTTGTTCGAGGTAAACCTAAAACAAAGTCCATAGATATATCCTCCCAAGGAACACTAGGTACAGGCAAAGGCATATATAAACCATGAGGATTGAGTCGTGACTTAGCTTTTTGACATGTAGTGCAGCGAGCAACAAAACGCTCAACATCCCGTCTCATCTTTGGCCAAAAGAAATGTGTAGCAAGTATATCCTCCGTCTTCTTCACGCCAAAGTGTCCCATTAATCCTCCTCCATGCGCCTCCTGCAACAACAAAAGACGAACAGAGCTAGCTGGAATGCATAGCTTGTTAGCACGAAACACAAATCCATCGTTAAGGACGAACTTGTTCCATGTTCTCCCTTCCTTACAATTCTGCAATACATCTTTAAATTCAGCATCATGCACATATTGATCTTTGATGGTCTCCAAACCAAATATTTTAAAGTCAAGTTGTGAAAGCATAGTATAACGACGAGACAATGCATCAGCAATAACATTTTCTTTACCCTTCTTGTGTTTAATGACATAAGGGAAAGTCTCAATATATTCAACCCATTTAGCATGTCTACGGTTCAGTTTTGCTTGACTTTTAATGTGTTTCAAAGATTCATGATCAGAATGTATAACAAATTCTTTGGGCCATAAATAATGTTGCCATGTTTCTAAGGTCCGAACAAGAGCATATAATTCTTTATCATAAGTAGAATAGTTCAGACTAGGCCCACTCAATTTTTCAGAAAAGTATGCAACAGGTTTGCCATCTTGTAATAAAACACCTCCTAATCCAATTCCACTAGCATCACATTCAAGCTCAAAAGTCTTATTAAAATCAGGAAGTTGGAGTAAAGGAGCATGTGTCAACTTATCTTTCAATACCGTGAAGGCTTCTTCCTGTGAGGTACCCCAAACAAAAGGCAGATCCTTCTTTGTAAGCTCATTGAGAGGTGCAGCAATGGTGCTGAAATCTCTCACAAAACGCCTATAGAAACCAGCGAGTCCAAGAAAACTCCTCACTTGAGTGACCGTTTTGGGCTGTGGCCAACTCTCAATAGCTTCAATCTTGGCTTTATCAACTTCAATTCCCTGTGGAGTAACAACATAGCCAAGAAAAGATACTCGGTCGGTGCAAAAGGTGCACTTCCCAAGGTTACCAAACAAACGTGCATCACGTAAAGCAATAAAAACAGCACGTAAATGTTCCAAATGTTCCTCCAAAGATCTGCTATAAATCAGTATATCATCAAAATAGACTACCACAAATCGTCCAATGAAAGCACGTAAAACTTCGTTCATTAATCTTGATAGAGGCGAGGGTGTCCCGATCTTTCGATGAGATGATAGCTATCGTTTTTGGTGGAGTAGACTTTGACGATCCGACTACGAACGTGCGAGGACGTCGCGCCTTAGCAATTGCTAAACCAACTCCGAGAGGTTATTGACCACGCCGGAGCACAATCAACCTGACCACGAGGGTCTATCTCCTGCAAGCAAACGAAGAACAAGCAAGAAACTAAGATTTGCAATCTGGATATTGCGAATATAAGATGAAAGCTTTATTGATCAAGGTGGGGTTCTGTGACGTCTTGGTCTGGTCGTTGAACACAAACGAAGTACGCGAAGTTGCAGCTATGGCGAACTTTAATCTAAACAAAACCCAAAGTCTAAACGGTGCCCTAAGGGCTGTATATATGGAGGAAGAGGAGGGGATTTCGTGGCCCTTGAAGGAGGGGTCCGAAACCAACCCTATCTCTTGTTTCCCCACACATACGGACTCTAAAAACAGCCTATACTCAAGTATTTCGAAATTACATGGGCCTGGCCCAATAATAAGGTGACGCAGCACCTATAATAGCCTCTGGACGAAATTTATGAAGTGACATCCTGTATATTTCGTCCAAGGCTTCCTGCACTCATTATGGTGGCTTCAAAGTCCTGAAATCATCACTTGTAACTCCGTTCTTGTTCCCCTTGTGCATGCCATCATCTCCATGCTTGAACTTGCTCCAAGGTTCCTCTTTCTTGTCCAAGCTAGGCCCTTCATTTGTAAGCAAAACAAATGTATCCAATTTAGGCAGCATCATATTCTCATGAACTTTAGAATCATTACCAAGAAACGAAAGTACCTGATATTTTAATTGGCGTGCGCGAGCTCTAGTAATTGGTCCAGTATGTATAGAAGCAGGGGCTGTGGGTGTAACAATGGTATTGATGTCCTCATCATTAGGGCTATAAGTGATGCAAGGAATACAAGTCTGTCAACAAGGATTTCATTACCATGGCTTACACTAGAAGTTTGTCATTTGTATCCAGGAGTTTGAATGACTAGTGGGGAGGGCATATCAAAAAATGACATGTTGTGCAAGCTACATAGCTTTCAGAAATGAAGGAGTTAGATGCTCTAGCATCAAATAGAACTGATGCTGGATGGCAATTGACAAGGAGTGTACCAAGAACGACATCCGGATCATCATGAGCTTCAACAGCTGGGTGGGAGCTGGCTTGGCACTGATCATCTTGCCTGATGGCTTACCACGGCTAATAGACTTCTCAAACTAGGGTGGAGCATAACTGGCCTAAGAGCAGTCACGTGCATAGTGTCCTGGCTCTCCACATGTGACGCAAGTACATGAAATAGGATGTGGACCCACATTGGCAGGCGGTCCACCAATAGGCCTGGGTGGAGCATACGGCTGAACTGGACGAGGCACCACATAGGATGGCCTCGGTGCATATCCTGGTGGAAGAGCAGAGTTCGGAACACAAATCCAGCATGATGAGGACATCAATACCATTGTTACACCCACAACCCCTGCTTCTATACATACTGGACCAATTACTAGAGCTCGCGCACGCCAATTAAAATATCAGGTACTTTCGTTTCTTGGTAATGATTCTAAAGTTCATGAGAATATGATGCTGCCTAAATTGGATACATTTGTTTTGCTTACAAATGAAGGGCCTAGCTTGGACAAGAAAGAGGAACCTTGGAGCAAGTTCAAGCATGGAGATGATGGCATGCACAAGGGGAACAAGAACGGAGTTACAAGTGAAGATTTCAGGACTTTGAAGCCACCATAATGAGTGCAGGAAGCCTTGGACGAAATATACAAGATGTCACTTCATAAATTTCGTCCAGAGGCTATTATAGGTGCTGCGTCACCTTATTATTGGGCCAGGCCCATGTAATTTCGAAATACTTGAGTATAGGCTGTTTTTAGAGTCCGTATGTGTGGGGAAACAAGAGATAGGGTTGGTTTCGGACCCCTCCTTCAAGGGCCACGAAATCCCCTCCTCTTCCTCCATATATACAGCCCTTAGGGCACCGTTTAGACTTTGGGTTTTGTTTAGATTAAAAGTTCGCCATAGCTGCAACTTCGCGTACTTCGTTTGTGTTCAACGACCAGACCAAGACGTCACAGAACCCCACCTTGATCAATAAAGCCTTCATCTTATATTCGCAATATCCAGATTGCAAATCTTAGTTTCTTGCTTGTTCTTCGTTTGCTTGCAGGAGATAGACCCTCGTGGTCAGGTTGATTGTGCTCCGGCGTGGTCAATAACCTCTCGGAGTTGGTTTAGCGATTGCTAAGGCGCGACGTCCTCGCACGTTCGTAGTCGGATCGTCAAAGTCTACTCCACCAAAAACGATAGCTATCATCTCATCGAAAGATCGGGACACCCTCGCCTCTATCATGAAATCTCTCACAAAACGCCTATAGAAACCAGCGAGTCCAAGAAAACTCCTCACTTGAGTGACCGTTTTGGGCTGTGGCCAACTCTCAATAGCTTCAATCTTGGCTTTATCAACTTCAATTCCCTGTGGAGTAACAACATAGCCAAGAAAAGATACTCGGTCGGTGCAAAAGGTGCACTTCCCAAGGTTACCAAACAAACGTGCATCACGTAAAGCAATAAAAACAGCACGTAAATGTTCCAAATGTTCCTCCAAAGATCTGCTATAAATCAGTATATCATCAAAATAGACTACCACAAATCGTCCAATTGAAGCACGTAAAACTTCGTTCATTAATCTCATGAAAGTACTAGGTGCATTAGTTAACCCAAAAGGCATGACTAACCACTCATATAATCCAAACTTTGTTTTAAATGCTGTTTTCCATTCATCCCCCAATTTCATACGAATTTGATGGTATCCACTACGCAAATCAACTTTGGAGAATATTGTAGAGCCACTCAATTCATCAAGCATATCATCTAGTCTAGGAATAGGATGACGATAACGAATAGTAATATTATTAATGCCTCTACAATCAACACACATACGCGATGTACCATCCTTTTTCGGCACTAGAATAATAGGAACAGCACAAGGACTAAGGGATTCGCGTATATAACCTTTGTCGAGCAACCCCTGTACTTGACGCATAATCTCCTTCGTCTCCTCTGGATTGGTACGGTATGGCGCACGGTTTGGCAACGAAGCACCGGGAATTAAGTCAATCTGATGCTCAATCCCGCGAATAGGTGGTAATCCCGGTGGCACGTCTTGTGGAAAGACGTCAGCGAACTCCTGCAAAATGTTAGTGACCGCAGGAGGCAAAGAGGAAGGCACGTCCTCGAATGAAAATAACGCCTCTTTGCACACAAAAGCATAGCAAACAGAATTGCTGAAATCTAGCTCATCAATATCAGATTTGGTGGCAAGTAAGCATGCACTTTTCAATTTAATTTCAGAAGCAACACTAGATGGTTTATTATTAGGCTTCATTTGTTGCTCAAATTCTTTTGCCACAATCTGATTTTCACTCTTATTTTTCTCCTGCTTTGCTTTACTAGCTCTATTAATATCATCTTTCAAAATAGAATCAGGAGTCATAGGAAGCAAAGTAATATGTTTATCCTTATGAACAAGATTATACTGATTGTTTCTACCATGGTGTACAGAATTTTTATCAAATTGCCATGGTCTACCAAGTAATAATGAACATGCTTGCATGGGTACCACATCACAATCAACATAATCAGCATATGTAGAGATACTAAAATGCACACGAACAGTACGTGTTACCTTAACCTTGCCGCTGTTGTTGAACCATTGGATATAGTAAGGATGTGGATGTGGTCTTGTGGTGAGAGATAGCTTCTCCACCATCTCCATGCTAGCCAAGTTGTTGCAGCTCCCTCCATCTATGATGACGCGAACAGAACGTTCCTTCACAACTCCCTTTGTATGGAACAAATTATGCCTCTGATTTTACTCAGCTTGTGTGACCTGCACACTCAAAACACGTTGAGCAACTAAACATTCATACCTGTCAGCGTCTTCAGGAGCCATGTATTGCGTCTCATGATCAGAATCATCTCCACCGTGTTCTTCACTTGTAATAAGGGCCAAAGTCTCGTCATCATAGTCACTAGCGGACTCATACCCACCATCCTCAGTAGCAATCATAACACGCGGAGATTGGCATTCTCTCGCATAATGACCTCTTCCCTTACAACGACGACAAATAATATCATGTGTGTGCCCTGTTGATGCCATAGATGAAGAAGAGCTCTGGGCAGGCCCAGAAGGTGTACTCTTGGCAGATGGTGGTGGTGGTGCCTGTTTTCTTATATCTCGGTTGGAATTGGCGGCTGAAGTCAGTGGTGCCGCAGTTGGACGTGTGGGAGTAGAGGAGGCACGCGGTGTCCATGATGAAGATCGACCTGCAGAAAAATTAGTTCGCGCCAATGCCTGTCGATCCTGCACTTCACGTTCAGCTTTACAAGCAAGATGGAATAAACGAGTGATATTATTATACTCCTTATACTCTAGAATGGTCTGAATCTCTCTATTTAATCCACCCAAGAAACGTGCAAGCATAGCTTCATTCTCCTCAACAATACCACATCTAATCATGCCAGTTTGTAATTCCTGATAATATTCTTCTACAGAATTTTTTCCTTGTCTTAAGCGCTGCAATTTTTGAAGTAATTCACGTTGATAATATGGTGGAACCCAACGAGTACGCATAGCAGTTTTCAAAGCAGCCCACGTAGCTGGAATAGGATATAATCTACAATGTTCAGACCACCATACACATGCAAAACTAGTGAAAGCACAAACAGCAGCAGCAACACGTCGTTCCTCGGGATATTGTAAACATGTAAAACGTTGTTCAGTTTCTAACTCCCAAGTAAGATATATATCAGGAACATATCTACCCTCGAATGGTGGAATATTCAATTTTAATTTAGGAAGATGGTCATGATCTCGTACCTGAAGTGGTGGTGCAGACCTACCATTGCGATTATTTGCATGTGGACGACCTGGTGCTGGTGGTTGCACGTAGTTATGATTTTGATCAACCTCATCCTCATAATCGCCCTCGTAATCATCCTCCTCCTCGGCACCAGCAGCAGCAGGAGCAGGAGCCAAAGAAGCATCAACAGTAGGTACAGCAGCACCAGAAGTTTGGCGATCCTCAAGAGGAACACGCTTCGCTCGTCCGAACTGATTTGGAAGGGGGCGTTGTTGTTGTCGTTGCAGAGGTGCGACAGGTGCAGCCGGTGGTGGTTGGGGAAGACGCGTGAGCAATTCATTAAACTTGTTATCCAGCTTTGTCTCGAACGACTTCTCCATGCCATCTATCTTCTCCATGGCCTCTTCAAATCTGTTTAGCACATCTCCCACCTGGCCACTCATCATTTGCTGAAATTTATCATGCAACTCCTTGTTCGTCATGTTCTCCCAGTCAATCTCGTCGGCTTGTGATCCTGCCATGGTTAGCAGCAATAGAAACACACAAGAATATGATCCTACAGACTACTAGAAAGTGGTGGTGGTGTGGTGTGGTGTCACAAATCCGTCAAGCAAATCTCAAATTCTTACCAGTTCTTACCCAGCAGCAGGTGGTGATCGGCAACCTTGTAGTCAAAACTCTCAGAGCTTGGACAGAGCGATTGCCAGGTGGTGTCAAACACACGACGTAGATGTATGTGGAGCTGGGAAGGCTTATGATATGGTAGCAAAAAGGGTCAGCAATAATCAATTCAGAGAAGCAATGTTGAATAAACTCTCAACGACGGTACTGTGCTGGTCCTAGGCTAGACCGTGCTAGAGACGCGAGCCTAGAACACTAACAAAAATCACGGCGCTGCACGTAAACAAGGGAGGAGCACACTCTGAATTTTTTCCTTTTTTTTGCACTTTTTTTTTTTGCTCCGCAACAATTTTTTTTCGAAAAAGTCTACAAATGGTCTAAAAACTGCCTAGCCAGAATTTTCCAGAGTTAGTTTTTTTTTTTTTTTTGAAACTGGAACTATTTTTCTTCTACGGGTAGCACGAAAATTGGGGAATCCGACTTGTTCACGACTCGTAGTATCGCGTGATCTGGAACTCTAAAATAAAGGAATAAATACTGGACTCGGACTAGGACTGGTGGCAGAGATGAATCTGGTGGAACTCGGACTGGTGATGGTATATGACGGTAGTATATGTGGGCTCGGATTGGTGGTGGTATATGGACTCGGATCGGTGGTGGTATATGGACTCGGATCGGTGGTGGTATATGGACTCAGAGAAATAGCAGATAAGCTGTGGTGGTATATGGTAGGGGCGATGATGATGGTGCGGCGGCGGCGTGACAACTTGTGAACAGAACTCGAAACTCTAAAGAACTAAACGCTAAGACCAGCAACTAGACACGACGATGCAACCGCAAATTCAACAAAGCAAAAACCCTAAAAAGATTATGCAAAGGCTCAGATTGGTTCGGATATGATGAACTAACCCTAAATTTTTTTTTTTGGCTTTTTCCTGGACTGTAGGTATGAAGAACAGACTCGATCTAAACTACGAAAAACTGTAAATCTCACCGAGCAACCTGGGGCTCTGATACCACTTGATAGAGGCGAGGGTGTCCCGATCTTTCGATGAGATGATAGCTATCGTTTTTGGTGGAGTAGACTTTGACGATCCGACTACGAACGTGCGAGGACGTCGCGCCTTAGCAATCGCTAAACCAACTCCGAGAGGTTATTGACCACGCCGGAGCACAATCAACCTGACCACGAGGGTCTATCTCCTGCAAGCAAACGAAGAACAAGCAAGAAACTAAGATTTGCAATCTGGATATTGCGAATATAAGATGAAAGCTTTATTGATCAAGGTGGGGTTCTGTGACGTCTTGGTCTGGTCGTTGAACACAAACGAAGTACGCGAAGTTGCAGCTATGGCGAACTTTTAATCTAAACAAAACCCAAAGTCTAAACGGTGCCCTAAGGGCTGTATATATGGAGGAAGAGGGGGGGGGGGATTTTGTGGCCCTTGAAGGAGGGGTCCGAAACCAACCCTATCTCTTGTTTCCCCACACATACGGACTCTAAAAACAGCCTATACTCAAGTATTTCGAAATTACATGGGCCTGGCCCAATAATAAGGTGACGCAGCACCTATAATAGCCTCTTGACGAAATTTATGAAGTGGCATCTTGTATATTTCGTCCAAGGCTTCCTGCACTCCTTATGGTGGCTTCAAAGTCCTGAAATCATCACTTGTAACTCCGTTCTTGTTCCCCTTGCGCATGCCATCATCTCCATGCTTGAACTTGCTCCAAGGTTCCTCTTTCTTGTCCAAGCTAGGCCCTTCATTTGTAAGCAAAACAAATGTATCCAATTTAGGCAGCATCATATTCTCATGAACATTAGAATCATTACCAAGAAACGAAAGTACCTGATAATTTAATTGGCGTGCGCGAGCTCTAGTAATTGGTCCAGTATGTATAGCAGCAGGGGCTGTGGGTGTAACAATGGTATTGATGTCCTCATCATCCTCCCCTTCTTGAAATGAAGTCGTCCTCGACGGAAGCTCATCTTCCTCACCCAAATAAGGCTTCAAATCTGCAATGTTAAAAGTGGGACTAACCCCAAAATCTGCAGGCAGCTCAAGTTTATATGCGTTATAATTTATTTTCTCTAACACCTTAAAAGGACCATCAGCACGTGGCATTAGCTTTGATTTGCGCAAATCAGGAAATCTATCCTTACGCAAATGTAACCAAACAAGATCTCCAGGTGCAAACACAACAGGTTTTCTACCCTTATCTCCAGCAAGTTTATATTTAGCATTCATACGCTCAATGTTCTCCTTAGTTAACTCATGCATTTTTAAGATCAATTCAGCACGTTGTTTAGCATCAAAATTAACCTTCTCCGAAGATGGAAGAGGCAACAAATCAATAGGTGCACGAGGTAGGAAACCATATACAATTTCAAAAGGGCACATCTTTGATAGAGGCGAGGGTGTCCCGATCTTTCGATGAGATGGTATCTATCGTTTTTGGTGGAGTAGACTTTGACGATCCGACTACGAACGTGCGAGGACGTCGCGCCTTAGCAATCGCTAAACCAACTCCGAGAGGTTATTGACCACGCCGGAGCACAATCAACCTGACCCCGAGGGTCTATCTCCTGCAAGCAAACGAAGAACAAGCAAGAAACTAAGATTTGCAATCTGGATATTGCGAATATAAGATGAAAGCTTTATTGATCGAGGTGGGGTTCTGTGACGTCTTGGTCTGGTTGTTGAACACAAACGAAGTACGCGAAGTTGCAGCTATGGCGAACTTTTAATCTAAACAAAACCCAAAGTCTAAACGGTGCCCTAAGGGCTGTATATATGGAGGAAGAGGGGGGGATTTCGTGGCCCTTGAAGGAGGGGTCCGAAACCAACCCTATCTCTTGTTTCCCCACACATACGGACTCTAAAAATAGCCTATACTCAAGTATTTCGAAATTACATGGGCCTGGCCCAATAATAAGGTGACGCAGCACCTATAATAGCCTCTGGACGAAATTTATGAAGTGGCATCTTGTATATTTCATCCAAGGCTTCCTGCACTCCTTATGGTGGCTTCAAAGTCCTGAAATCATCACTTGTAACTCTGTTCTTGTTCCCCTTGCGCATGCCATCATCTCCATGCTTGAACTTGCTCCAAGGTTCCTCTTTCTTGTCCAAGCTAGGCCCTTCATTTGTAAGCAAAACAAATGTATCCAATTTAGGCAGCATCATATTCTCATGAACATTAGAATCATTACCAAGAAACGAAAGTACCTGATAATTTAATTGGCGTGCGCGAGCTCTAGTAATTGGTCCAGTATGTATAGCAGCAGGGGCTGTGGGTGTAACAATGGTATTGATGTCCTCATCATCCTCCCCTTCTTGAAATGAAGTCGTCCTCGACGGAAGCTCATCTTCCTCACCCAAATAAGGCTTCAAATCTGCAATGTTAAAAGTGGGACTAACCCCAAAATCTGCAGGCAGCTCAAGTTTATATGCGTTATCATTTATTTTCTCTAACACCTTAAAAGGACCATCAGCACGTGGCATTAGCTTTGATTTGCGCAAATCAGGAAATCTATCCTTACGCAAATGTAACCAAACAAGATCTCCAGGTGCAAACACAACATGTTTTCTACCCTTATCTCCAGCAAGTTTAAATTTAGCATTCATACGCTCAATGTTCTCCTTAGTTAACTCATGCATTTTTAAGATCAATTCAGCACGTTGTTTAGCATCAAAATTAACCTTCTCCGAAGATGGAAGAGGCAACAAATCAATAGGTGCACGAGGTAGGAAACCATATACAATTTCAAAAGGGCACATCTTAGTAGTAGAATGCAACGAACGATTATAAGCAAATTCAATATGAGGCAAGCATTCTTCCCACATTTTCTTGTTATTCTTCAAAACAGCCCTAAGCATAGTAGACAAAGTTCTATTGACTACTTCAGTTTGTCCATCAGTTTGGGGGTGACAAGTAGTACTAAAAAGCAGTTTAGTCCCCAACTTAGCCCATAAACATCTCCAAAAGTGGCTAAGAAATTTGGTATCACGATCTGAAACAATAGTATTTGGCACACCATGCAAGCGAATAATTTCACGAAAGAACAAATCAGCAACATTAGCAGCATCATCGCTTTTATGACATGGTATAAAGTGTGCCATTTTCGAGAACCTATCCACGACAACAAATATGCTATCCCTCCCCTTATTTGTTCGAGGTAAACCCAAAACAAAGTCCATAGATATATCCTCCCATGGAACACTAGGTACAGGCAAAGGCATATATAAACCATGAGGATTGAGTCGTGACTTAGCTTTTTGACATGTAGTGCAGCGAGCAACAAAGCGCTCAACATCCCGTCTCATCTTTGGCCAAAAGAAATGTGTAGCAAGTACATCCTCCGTCTTCTTTACGCCAAAGTGTCCCATTAATCCTCCTCCATGCGCCTCCTGCAACAACAAAAGACGAACGGAGCTAGCTGGAATGCATAGCTTGTTAGCACGAAATACAAATCCATCGTTAACGATGAACTTATTCCATGTTCTCCCTTCTTTACAATTCTGCAATACATCTTTAAATTCAGCATCATGCACATATTGATCTTTAATGGTCTCCAAACCAAATATTTTAAAGTCAAGTTGTGAAAGCATAGTATAACGTCGAGACAATGCATCAGCAATAACATTTTCTTTACCCTTCTTGTGTTTAATGACATAAGGGAAAGTCTCAATGAATTCAACCCATTTAGCATGTCTACGGTTCAGTTTGGCTTGACTTTTAATATGTTTCAAAGATTCATGATCAGAATGAATAACAAATTCTTTGGGCCATAAATAATGTTGCCATGTTTCTAAGGTCCTAACAAGAGCATATAATTCTTTATCATAAGTAGAATAGTTCAGACTAGGCCCACTCAATTTTTCAGAAAAGTATGCAACAGGTTTGCCATCTTGTAATAACACACCTCCTAATCCAATTCCACTAGCATCACATTCAAGCTCAAAAGTCTTATTAAAATCAGGAAGTTGGAGTAAAGGAGCATGTGTTAACTTATCTTTCAACACCGTGAAGGCTTCTTCCTGTGCGGTACCCCAAACAAAAGGCACATCCTTCTTTGTAAGCTCGTTGAGAGGTGCAGCAATGGTACTGAAATCTCTCACAAAACGCCTATAGAAACCAGCGAGGCCAAGGAAACTCCTCACTTGTGTGACCGTTTTGGGTTGCGGCCAACTCTCAATAGCTTCAATCTTGGCTTTATCAATTTCAATTCCCTGTGGAGTAACAACATAGCCAAGAAAAGATACTCGGTCGGTGCAAAAGGTGCACTTCCCAAGGTTACCAAACAAACGTGCATCACGTAGAGCAATAAAAACAACACGTAAATGTTCCAAATGTTCCTCCAAAGATCTGCTATAAATCAATATATCATCAAAGTAAACTACCACAAATCGTCCAATGAAAGCACGTAAAACTTCGTTCATTAATCTCATGAAAGTACTAGGTGCATTAGTTAACCCAAAAGGCATGACTAACCACTCATATAAACCGAACTTAGTTTTAAATGCTGTTTTCCATTCATCTCCCAATTTCATACGAATTTGATGGTATCCACTACGCAAATCAACTTTGGAGAATATTGTAGAGCCACTCAATTCATCAAGCATATCATCTAGCCTAGGAATAGGATGACGATAACGAATAGGAATATTATTAATGCCTCTACAATCAACACACATACGCGACGTACCATCCTTTTTTGGCACTAGTATAATAGGAACATGATGAGGACATGACTAGATGATGAGGACATGACTACCTTGGATACGACCAAAAATATTGCATACATGTATATTTGTGAGGTGATTTCTAATGCAAACTATGCAATAATTTATTTGTGTCATCCAGGACAAAAATACTTCACAAACTTTTGTGCCATGTCTAATTGCAGGTGTATGGGACATTTGTACAATTCACATATGAAGATAAGGGAAAACGAGAAGTTTAGGTGCTGTTCAAAAAGTCCTTTCACGTCACTTTTGGGCCAAGAGAAGATAGAGTCCAAGTCTCTCACGTTCTGGATTCAGATTCGGACTGCACAGACATACCTGACTCAAAACGCCAAGAACTTTTTCATACGGACTCCGAATTGGGTGATTCTTTTTTTGTTGGAAAGTAGATTTCGTGCTCTTTCCAACCCAATTGGATTCACCTTAAAATTCATCCGGAGCTATGAGTTATCAACGAAACAATCTGACGCTATAGCAGAATCCGAGTCAAACTACAAGTCCAAAGGTGTTGCATCACCTCCACTTGGGCCCATGAGCCTTGTACGACCTAGGGTTAGTTTTAGGCTGCCTTGGGACGTCCTCCCACCTCCTTGGCCGCCACCCCTTACTCCTATATAAGTAGATCCATCTAGTAGCTTTTTCCTTGGGATTTGTTTAGTTAAAAGTTAGCCATTGCAACTTCGTGTACTTCGTTTGTGTCCAACGACCAGACCAAGACCGCTTTCGGATCCCCACCTCTATCAATACTTCATCTATATTCGCAATATTCAGATTGCATTATCATATTCTTGCTTGTTCTTCGATTGCGTGCAGGAATAGACCTTCGTGGTCAGGCTGATCGTGCTTTCAGTATCGTCAGTAACCTCGGGAGATTGGTTTAGCGATTGCTAAGGCGCAACGTCGTGCACGTTTGTAGTTGGATCGTCAAAGTCGACACCCTCGCCTCTAGCAGACGCAATACATGGCTCCTGAAGACGCTGACAGGTATGAATGTTTAGTTGCTCAACGTGTTTTGAGTGTGCAGGTCACACAAGCTGAGCAAAATCAGAGGCATAATTTGTTCCATACAAAGGGAGTTGTGAAGGAACGTTCTGTTCGCGTCATCATAGATGGAGGGAGCTGCAACAACTTGGCTAGCATGGAGATGGTGGAGAAGCTATCTCTCACCACAAGACCACATCCACATCCTTACTATATCCAATGGTTCAACAACAGCGGCAAGGTTAAGGTAACACGTACTGTTCGTGTGCATTTTAGTATCTCTACATATGCTGATTATGTTGATTGTGATGTGGTACCCATGCAAGCATGTTCATTATTACTTGGTAGACCATGGCAATTTGATAAAAATTCTGTACACCATGGCAGAAACAATCAGTATACTCTTGTTCATAAGGATAAACATATTACTTTGCTTCCTATGACTCCTGATTCTATTTTGAAAGATGATATTAATAGAGCTAGTAAAGCAAAACAGGAGAAAAATAAGAGTGAAAATCAGATTGTGGCAAAAGAATTTGAGCAACAAATAAAGCCTAATAATAAACCATCTAGTGTTGCTTCTGAAATTAAATTGAAAAGTGCATGCTTACTTGCCACCAAATCTGATATTGATGAGCTAGATTTCAGCAATTCTGTTTGCTATGCTTTTGTATGCAAAGAGGCGTTATTTTCATTCGAGGACGTGCCTTCCTCTTTGCCTCCTGCGGTCACTAACATTTTGCAGGAGTTCGCTGACGTCTTTCCACAAGACATGCCACCGGGATTACCACCTATTCGCGGGATTGAGCATCAGATTGACTTAATTCCCGGTGCTTCGTTGCCAAACCGTGTGCCATACCGTACCAATCCATCGGAGACGAAGGAGATTATGCGTCAAGTACAGGAGCTGCTCGACAAAGGTTATATACGCGAATCTCTTAGTCCTTGTGCTGTTCCTATTATACTAGTGCCAAAAAAGGATGGTACGTCGCGTATGTGTGTTGATTGTAGAGCCATTAATAATATTACTATTCGTTATCGTCATCCTATTCCTAGGCTAGATGATATGCTTGATGAATTGAGTGGCTCTACAATATTCTCCAAAGTTGATTTGCGTAGTGGATACCATCAAATTCGTATGAAATTGGGAGATGAATGGAAAACAACATTTAAAACTAAGTTCGGTTTATATGAGTGGTTAGTCATGCCTTTTGGGTTAACTAATGCACCTAGTACTTTCATGAGATTAATGAACGAAGTTTTACGTGCTTTCATTGGACGATTTGTGGTAGTTTACTTTGATGATATATTGATTTATAGCAGATCTTTGGAGGAACATTTGGAACATTTACGTGCTATTTTTATTGCTCTACGTGATGCACGTTTGTTTGGTAACCTTGGGAAGTGCACCTTTTGCACCGACCGAGTATCTTTTCTGGGCTATGTTCTTACTCCACAGGGAATTGAAGTTGATAAAGCCAAGATAGAAGCTACTGAGAGTTGGCCGCAGCCCAAAACGGTCACACAAGTGAGGAGTTTCCTTGGCCTCGCTGGTTTCTATAGGCGTTTTGTGAGAGATTTCAGTACCATTGCTGCACCTCTCAACGAGCTTACAAAGAAGGATGTGCGTTTTGTTTGGGGTACCGCACAGGAAGAAGCCTTCACGGTGTTGAAAGATAAGTTAACACATGCTCCTTTACTCCAACTTCCTGATTTTAATAAGACTTTTGAGCTTGAATGTGATGCTAGTGGAATTGGATTAGGAGGTGTGTTATTACAAGATGGCAAACCTGTTGCATACTTTTCTGAAAAATTGAGTGGGCCTAGTCTGAATTACTCTACTTATGATAAGGAATTATATGCTCTTGTTCGGACTTTGGAAGCATGGCAACATTATTTATGGCCCAAAGAATTTGTTATTCATTCTGATCATGAATCTTTGAAACATATTAAAAGTCAAGCCAAACTGAACCGTAGACATGCTAAATGGGTTGATTTCATTGAGACTTTCCCTTATGTCATTAAACACAAGAAGGGTAAAGAAATTTTTATTGCTGATGCATTGTCTCGTCGTTATACTATGCTTTCACAACTTGACTTTAAAATACTTGGTTTGGAGACCATCAAAGATCAATATGTGCATGATGCTGAATTTAAAGATGTATTGCAGAATTGTAAAGAAGGGAGAACATGGAATAAGTTCGTCGTTAACGATGGATTTGTGTTTCGTGCTAACAAGCTATGCATTCCAGCTAGCTCCGTTCGTCTTTTGTTGTTGCAGGAGGCGCATGGAGGAGGATTAATGGGACACTTTGGCGTAAAGAAGACGGAGGATGTACTTGCTACACATTTCTTTTGGCCAAAGATGAGACGGGATGTTGAGCGCTTTGTTGCTCGCTGCACTACATGTCAAAAAGCTAAGTCACGACTCAATCCTCATGGTTTATATATGCCTTTGCCTGTACCTAGTGTTCCATGGGAGGATATATCTATGGACTTTGTTTTGGGTTTACCTCGAACAAAGAAGGGGAGGGATAGCATATTTGTTGTCGTGGATAGGTTCTCGAAAATGGCAGACTTTATACCATGTCATAAAAGCGATGATGCTGCTAATGTTGCTGATTTGTTCTTTCGTGAAATTATTCGCTTGCATGGTGTGCCAAATACTATTGTTTCAGATCGTGATACCAAATTTCTTAGCCACTTTTGGAGATGTTTATGGGCTAAGTTGGGGACTAAACTGCTTTTTAGTACTACTTGTCACCCCCAAACTGATGGACAAACTGAAGTAGTCAATAGAACTTTGTCTACTATGCTTAGGGCTGTTTTGAAGAATAACAAGAAAATGTGGGAAGAATGCTTACCTCATATTGAATTTGCTTATAATCGTTCGTTGCATTCTACTACTAAGATGTGCCCTTTTGAAATTGTATATGGTTTCCTACCTCGTGCACCTATTGATTTGTTGTCTCTTCCATCTTCGGAGAAGGTTAATTTTGATGCTAAACAACGTGCTGAATTGATCTTAAAAATGCATGAGTTAACTAAGGAGAACATTGAGCGTATGAATGCTAAATATAAACTTGCTGGAGATAAGGGTAGAAAACATGTTGTGTTTGCACCTGGAGATCTTGTTTGGTTACATTTGCGTAAGGATAGATTTCCTGATTTGCGCAAATCAAAGCTAATGCCACGTGCTGATGGTCCTTTTAAGGTGTTAGAGAAAATAAATGATAATGCATATAAACTTGAGCTGCCTGCAGATTTTGGGGTTAGTCCCACTTTTAACATTGCAGATTTGAAGCCTTATTTGGGTGAGGAAGATGAGCTTCCGTCGAGGACGACTTCATTTCAAGAAGGGGAGGATGATGAGGACATCAATACCATTGTTACACCCACAGCCCCTACTGCTATACATACCGGACCAATTACTAGAGCTTGCGCACGCCAATTAAATTATCAGGGCCTGATAGAGGCGAGGGTGTCCCGATCTTTCGATGAGATGATATCTATCGTTTTTGGTGGAGTAGACTTTGATGATCCGACTACGAACGTGCGAGGACGTCGCGCCTTAGCAATCGCTAAACCAACTCCGAGAGGTTATTGACCACGCCGGAGCACAATCAACCTGACCACGAGGGTCTATCTCCTGCAAGCAAACGAAGAACAAGCAAGAAACTAAGATTTGCAATCTGGATATTGCGAATATAAGATGAAAGCTTTATTGATCAAGGTGGGGTTCTGTGACGTCTTGGTCTGGTCGTTGAACACAAACGAAGTACGCGAAGTTGCAGCTATGGCGAACTTTTAATCTAAACAAAACCCAAAGTCTAAACGGTGCCCTAAGGGCTGTATATATGGAGGAAGAGGAGGGGATTTCGTGGCCCTTGAAGGAGGGGTCCGAAACCAACCCTATCTCTTGTTTCCCCACACATACGGACTCTAAAAACAGCCTATACTCAAGTATTTCGAAATTACATCGGCCTGGCCCAATAATAAGGTGACGCAGCACCCATAATAGCCTCTGGACGAAATTTATGAAGTGACATCTTGTATATTTCGTCCAAGGCTTCCTGCACTCATTATGGTGGCTTCAAAGTCCTGAAATCATCACTTGTAACTCCGTTCTTGTTCCCCTTGTGCATGCCATCATCTCCATGCTTGAACTTGCTCCAAGGTTCCTCTTTCTTGTCCAAGCTAGGCCCTTCATTTGTAAGCAAAACAAATGTATCCAATTTAGGCAGCATCATATTCTCATGAACTTTAGAATCATTACCAAGAAACGAAAGTACCTGATATTTTAATTGACGTGCGCGAGCTCTAGTAATTGGTCCAGTATGTATAGAAGCAGGGGCTGTGGGTTGTTACACCCACAGCCCCTGCTTCTATACATACTGGACCAATTACTAGAGCTCGCGCACGCCAATTAAAATATCAGGTACTTTCGTTTCTTGGTAATGATTCTAAAGTTCATGAATTGTTACACCCACAGCCCCTGCTTCTATACATACTGGACCAATTACTAGAGCTCGCGCACGCCAATTAAAATATCAGGTACTTTCGTTTCTTGGTAATGATTCTAAAGTTCATGAGAATATGATGCTGCCTAAATTGGATACATTTGTTTTGCTTACAAATGAAGGGCCTAGCTTGGACAAGAAAGAGGAACCTTGGAGCAAGTTCAAGCATGGAGATGATGGCATGCACAAGGGGAACAAGAACGGAGTTACAAGTGATGATTTCAGGACTTTGAAGCCACCATAATGAGTGCAGGAAGCCTTGGACGAAATATACAAGATGTCACTTCATAAATTTCGTCCAGAGGCTATTATGGGTGCTGCGTCACCTTATTATTGGGCCAGGCCGATGTAATTTCGAAATACTTGAGTATAGGCTGTTTTTAGAGTCCGTATGTGTGGGGAAACAAGAGATAGGGTTGGTTTCGGACCCCTCCTTCAAGGGCCACGAAATCCCCTCCTCTTCCTCCATATATACAGCCCTTAGGGCACCGTTTAGACTTTGGGTTTTGTTTAGATTAAAAGTTCGCCATAGCTGCAACTTCGCGTACTTCGTTTGTGTTCAACGACCAGACCAAGACGTCACAGAACCCCACCTTGATCAATAAAGCTTTCATCTTATATTCGCAATATCCAGATTGCAAATCTTAGTTTCTTGCTTGTTCTTCGTTTGCTTGCAGGAGATAGACCCTCGTGGTCAGGTTGATTGTGCTCCGGCGTGGTCAATAACCTCTCGGAGTTGGTTTAGCGATTGCTAAGGCGCGACGTCCTCGCACGTTCGTAGTCGGATCATCAAAGTCTACTCCACCAAAAACGATAGATATCATCTCATCGAAAGATCGGGACACCCTCGCCTCTATCAGGCCCTGATAATTTAATTGGCGTGCGCAAGCTCTAGTAATTGGTCCGGTATGTATAGCAGTAGGGGCTGTGGGTGTAACAATGGTATTGATGTCCTCATCATCCTCCCCTTCTTGAAATGAAGTCGTCCTCGACGGAAGCTCATCTTCCTCACCCAAATAAGGCTTCAAATCTGCAATGTTAAAAGTGGGACTAACCCCAAAATCTGCAGGCAGCTCAAGTTTATATGCATTATCATTTATTTTCTCTAACACCTTAAAAGGACCATCAGCACGTGGCATTAGCTTTGATTTGCGCAAATCAGGAAATCTATCCTTACGCAAATGTAACCAAACAAGATCTCCAGGTGCAAACACAACATGTTTTCTACCCTTATCTCCAGCAAGTTTATATTTAGCATTCATACGCTCAATGTTCTCCTTAGTTAACTCATGCATTTTTAAGATCAATTCAGCACGTTGTTTAGCATCAAAATTAACCTTCTCCGAAGATAGAAGAGGCAACAAATCAATAGGTGCACGAGGTAGGAAACCATATACAATTTCAAAAGGGCACATCTTAGTAGTAGAATGCAACGAACGATTATAAGCAAATTCAATATGAGGCAAGCATTCTTCCCACATTTTCTTGTTATTCTTCAAAACAGCCCTAAGCATAGTAGACAAAGTTCTATTGACTACTTCAGTTTGTCCATCAGTTTGGGGGTGACAAGTAGTACTAAAAAGCAGTTTAGTCCCCAACTTAGCCCATAAACATCTCCAAAAGTGGCTAAGAAATTTGGTATCACGATCTGAAACAATAGTATTTGGCACACCATGCAAGCGAATAATTTCACGAAAGAACAAATCAGCAACATTAGCAGCATCATCGCTTTTATGACATGGTATAAAGTGTGCCATTTTCGAGAACCTATCCACGACAACAAATATGCTATCCCTCCCCTTCTTTGTTCGAGGTAAACCCAAAACAAAGTCCATAGATATATCCTCCCATGGAACACTAGGTACAGGCAATGGCATATATAAACCATGAGGATTGAGTCGTGACTTAGCTTTTTGACATGTAGTGCAGCGAGCAACAAAGCGCTCAACATCCCGTCTCATCTTTGGCCAAAAGAAATGTGTAGCAAGTACATCCTCCGTCTTCTTTACGCCAAAGTGTCCCATTAATCCTCCTCCATGCGCCTCCTGCAACAACAAAAGACGAACGGAGCTAGCTGGAATGCATAGCTTGTTAGCACGAAACACAAATCCATCGTTAACGACGAACTTGTTCCATGTTCTCCCTTCTTTACAATTCTACAATACATCTTTAAATTCAGCATCATGCACATATTGATCTTTGATGGTCTCCAAACCAAATATTTTAAAGTCAAGTTGTGAAAGCATAGTATAACGACGAGACAATGCATCAGCAATAACATTTTCTTTACCCTTCTTGTGTTTAATGACATAAGGGAAAGTCTCAATGAATTCAACCCATTTAGCATGTCTACGGTTCAGTTTGGCTTGACTTTTAATATGTTTCAAAGATTCATGATCAGAATGAATAACAAATTCTTTGGGCCATAAATAATGTTGCCATGTTTCCAAAGTCCGAACAAGAGCATATAATTCCTTATCATAAGTAGAGTAATTCAGACTAGGCCCACTCAATTTTTCAGAAAAGTATGCAACAGGTTTGCCATCTTGTAATAACATACCTCCTAATCCAATTCCACTAGCATCACATTCAAGCTCAAAAGTCTTATTAAAATCAGAAAGTTGGAGTAAAGGAGCATGTGTTAACTTATCTTTCAACACCGTGAAGGCTTCTTCCTGTGCGGTACCCCAAATAAAAGGCACATCCTTCTTTGTAAGCTCGTTGAGAGGTGCAGCAATGGTACTGAAATCTCTCACAAAATGCCTATAGAAACCAGCGAGGACAAGGAAACTCCTCACTTGTGTGACCGTTTTGGGCTGCGGCCAACTCTCAATAGCTTCAATCTTGTCTTTATCAACTTCAATTCCCTGTGGAGTAACAACATAGCCAAGAAAAGATACTCGGTCGGTGCAAAAGGTGCACTTCCCAAGGTTACCAAACAAACATGCATCACGTAGAGCAATAAAAACAACACGTAAATGTTCCAAATGTTCCTCCAAAGATCTGCTATAAATCAATATATCATCAAAGTAAACTACCACAAATCGTCCAATGAAAGCACGTAAAACTTCGTTCATTAATCTCATGAAAGTACTAGGTGCATTAGTTAACCCAAAAGGCATGACTAACCACTCATATAAACCGAACTTAGTTTTAAATGCTGTTTTCCATTCATCTCCCAATTTCATACGAATTTGATGGTATCCACTACGCAAATCAACTTTGGAGAATATTGTAGAGCCACTCAATTCATCAAGCATATCATCTAGCCTAGGAATAGGATGACGATAACGAATAGTAATATTATTAATGCCTCTACAATCAACACACAGACGCGACGTACCATCCTTTTTTGGCACTAGTATAATAGGAACAGCACAAGGACTAAGAGATTCGCGTATATAACCTTTGTCGAGCAGCTCCTGTACTTGACGCATAATCTCCTTTGTCTCCTGATGAGGACATCAATACCATTGTTACACCCACAACCCCTGCTTCTATACATCCTGGACCAATTACTAGAGCTCGCGCACGCCAATTAAAATATCAGGTACTTTCGTTTCTTGGTAATGATTCTAAAGTTCATGAGAATATGATGCTGCCTAAATTGGATACATTTGTTTTGCTTACAAATGAAGGGCCTAGCTTGGACAAGAAAGAGGAACCTTGGAGCAAGTTCAAGCATGGAGATGATGGCATGCACAAGGGGAACAAGAACGGAGTTACAAGTGATGATTTCAGGACTTTGAAGCCACCATAATGAGTGCAGGAAGCCTTGGACGAAATATACAAGATGTCACTTCATAAATTTCGTCCAGAGGCTATTATAGGTGCTGCGTCACCTTATTATTGGGCCAGGGCCATGTAATTTCGAAATACTTGAGTATAGGCTGTTTTTAGAGTCCGTATGTGTGGGGAAACAAGAGATAGGGTTGGTTTCGGACCCCTCCTTCAAGGGCCACGAAATCCCCTCCTCTTCCTCCATATATACAGCCCTTAGGGCACCGTTTAGACTTTGGGTTTTGTTTAGATTAAAAGTTCGCCATAGCTGCAACTTCGCGTACTTCGTTTGTGTTCAACGACCAGACCAAGACGTCACAGAACCCCACCTTGATCAATAAAGCTTTCATCTTATATTCGCAATATCCAGATTGCAAATCTTAGTTTCTTGCTTGTTCTTCGTTTGCTTGCAGGAGATAGACCCTCGTGGTCAGGTTGATTGTGCTCCGGCGTGGTCAATAACCTCTCGGAGTTGGTTTAGCGATTGCTAAGTCGCGACGTCCTCGCACGTTCGTAGTCGGATCGTCAAAGTCTACTCCACCAAAAACGATAGCTATCATCTCATCGAAAGATCGGGACACCCTCGCCTCTATCATTTGCGTAAGGATAGATTTCCTGATTTGCGCAAATTAAAGCTAATTCCATGTGCTGATAGTCCTTTTAAGGTGTTAGAGAAAATAAATGATAATGCATATAAATTTGAGCTGCCTGCAGATTTTGGGGTTAGTCCCACTTTTAACATTGCAGATTTGAAGCCTTATTTGGGTGAGGAAGATGAGCTTCCGTCGAGGACGACTTCATTTCAAGAAGGGGAGGATGATGAGGACATCAATACCATTGTTAACTCCATCGCCCCTGCTGCTATACATACTGGACCAATTACTAGAGTTCGCGCATGCCAATTAAATTATTAGGTACTTTCATTTCTGGGTAATGATTCTAATGTTCATGAGAATATGATTGATGAGGACATCAATACCATTGTTACACCCACAGCCCCTGCTTCTATACATACTGGACCAATTACTAGAGCTCGCGCACGCCAATTAAATTATCAGGTACTTTCGTTTCTTGGTAATGATTCTAAAGTTCATGAGAATATGATGCTGCCTAAATTGGATACATTTGTTTTGCTTACAAATGAAGGGCCTAGCTTGGACAAGAAAGAGGAACCTTGGAGCAAGTTCAAGCATGGAGATGATGGCATGCGCAAGGGGAACAAGAACGGAGTTACAAGTGATGATTTCAGGACTTTGAAGCCACCATAAGGAGTGCAGGAAGCCTTGGACGAAATATACAAGATGCCACTTCATAAATTTCGTCCAGAGGCTATTATAGGTGCTGCGTCACCTTATTATTGGGGCAGGCCCATGTAATTTCGAAATACTTGAGTATAGGCTATTTTTAGAGTCCGTATGTGTGGGGAAACAAGAGATAGGGTTGGTTTCGGACCCCTCCTTCAAGGGCCACGAAATCCCCCCCTCTTCCTCCATATATACAGCCATTAGGGCATCGTTTAGACTTTGGGTTTTGTTTAGATTAAAAGTTCGCCATAGCTGCAACTTCGCGTACTTCGTTTGTGTTCAACGACCAGACCAAGACGTCACAGAACCCCACCTCGATCAATAAAGCTTTCATCTTATATTCGCAATATCCAGATTGCAAATCTTAGTTTCTTGCTTGTTCTTCGTTTGCTTGCAGGAGATAGACCCTCGGGGTCAGGTTGATTGTGCTCCGGCGTGGTCAATAACCTCTCGGAGTTGGTTTAGCGATTGCTAAGGCGCGACGTCCTCGCACGTTCGTAGTCGGATCGTCAAAGTCTACTCCACCAAAAACGATAGATATCATCTCATCGAAAGATCGGGACACCCTCGCCTCTATCAAGTGCTCATCAATACCATTGTTACACCCACAGCCCCTGCTTCTATACATACTGGACCAATTACTAGAGCTCGCGCACGTCAATTAAAATATCAGGTACTTTCGTTTCTTGGTAATGATTCTAAAGTTCATGAGAATATGATGCTGCCTAAATTGGATACATTTGTTTTGCTTACAAATAAAGGGCCTAGCTTGGACAAGAAAGAGGAACCTTGGAGCAAGTTCAAGCATGGAGATGATGGCATGCACAAGGGGAACAAGAACGGAGTTACAAGTGATGATTTCAGGACTTTGAAGCCACCATAATGAGTGCAGGAAGCCTTGGACGAAATATACAAGATGTCACTTCATAAATTTCGTCCAGAGGCTATTATAGGTGCTGCGTCACCTTATTATTGGGCCAGGCCCATGTAATTTCGAAATACTTGAGTATAGGCTGTTTTTAGAGTCCGTATGTGTGGGGAAACAAGAGATAGGGTTGGTTTCGGACCCCTCCTTCAAGGGCCACGAAATCCCCTCCTCTTCCTCCATATATACAGCCCTTAGGGCACCGTTTAGACTTTGGGTTTTGGTTAGATTAAAAGTTCGCCATAGCTGCAACTTCGCGTACTTCGTTTGTGTTCAACGACCAGACCAAGACGTCACAGAACCCCACCTTGATCAATAAAGCTTTCATCTTATATTCGCAATATCCAGATTGCAAATCTTAGTTTCTTGCTTGTTCTTCGTTTGCTTGCAGGAGATAGACCCTCGTGGTCAGGTTGATTGTGCTCCGGCGTGGTCAATAACCTCTCGGAGTTGGTTTAGTGATTGCTAAGGCGCGACGTCCTCGCACGTTCGTAGTCGGATCGTCAAAGTCTACTCCACCAAAAACGATAGCTATCATCTCATCGAAAGATCGGGACACCCTCGCCTCTATCAAGTGGTATCAGATTCCCAGGTTGCTCGGTGAGATTTACAGTTTTTCGTAGTTTAGATCGAGTCTGTTTTTCATACCTACAGTCCAGGAAAAAGCCAAAAAAAAAAAAATTTAGGGTTAGTTCATCATATCCGAACCAATCTGAGCCTTTGCATAATCTTTTTAGGGTTTTTGCTTTGTTGAATTTGTGGTTGCATCATCGTGTCAAGTTGCTGGTCTTAGCGTCTAGTTCTTTAGAGTTACGAGTTCTGTTCACAAGTTGTCACGCCGCCGCCGCACCATCATCATCGCCCCTACCATATACCACCACAGATTATCTGCTATTTCTCTGAGTCCATATATGATGAGGACATCAATACCATTGTTACACCCACAGCCCCTGCTTCTATACATACTGGACCAATTACTCGAGCTCGCGCACGCCAATTAAAATATCAGGTACTTTCGTTTCTTGGCAATGATTCTAAAGTTCATGAGAATATGATGCTGCCTAAATTGGATACATTTGTTTTGCTTACAAATGAAGGGCCTAGCTTGGACAAGAAAGAGGAACCTTGGAGCAAGTTCAAGCATGGAGATGATGGCATGCACAAGGGGAACAAGAACGGAGTTACAAGTGATGATTTCAGGACTTTGAAGCCACCATAATGAGTGCAGGAAGCCTTGGACGAAATATACAAGATGTCACTTCATAAATTTCGTCCAGAGGCTATTATAGGTGCTGCGTCACCTTATTATTGGGCCAGGCCCATGTAATTTCGAAATACTTGAGTATAGGCTGTTTTTAGAGTCCGTATGTGTGGGGAAACAAGAGATAGGGTTGGTTTCGGACCCCTCCTTCAAGGGCCACGAAATCCCCTCCTCTTCCTCCATATATACAGCCCTTAGGGCACCGTTTAGACTTTGGGTTTTGTTTAGATTAAAAGTTCGCCATAGCTGCAACTTCGCGTACTTCGTTTGTGTTCTACGACCAGACCAAGACGTCACAGAACCCCACCTTGATCAATAAAGCTTTCATCTTATATTCGCAATATCCAGATTGCAAATCTTAGTTTCTTGCTTGTTCTTCGTTTGCTTGCAGGAGATAGACCCTCGTGGTCAGGTTGATTGTGCTCCGGCGTGGTCAATAACCTCTCGGAGTTGGTTTAGCGATTGCTAAGGCGCGACGTCCTCGCACGTTCGTAGTCGGATCGTCAAAGTCTACTCCACCAAAAACGATAGCTATCATCTCATCGAAAGATCGGGACACCCTCACCTCTATCAAGTGGTATCAGATTTTCAGGTTGCTCGGTGAGATTTTACAGTTTTTCGTAGTTTAGATCGAGTCTGTTCTTCTGATGAGGACATCAATACCATTGTTACACCCACAGCCCCTGCTGCTATACATACTGGACCAATTACTAGAGCTCGCGCACGCCAATTAAATTATCAGGTACTTTCGTTTCTTGGTAATGATTCTAATGTTCATGAGAATATGATGCTGCCTAAATTGGATACATTTGTTTTGCTTACAAATGAAGGGCCTAGCTTGGACAAGAAAGATGAACCTTGGAGCAAGTTCAAGCTTGGAGATGATGGCATGCGCAAGGGGAACAAGAACGGAGTTACAAGTGATGATTTCAGGACTTTGAAGCCACCATAAGGAGTGCAGGAAGCCTTGGACGAAATATACAAGATGCCACTTCATAAATTTCGTCCAGAGGCTATTATAGGTGCTGCGTCACCTTATTATTGGGCCAGGCCCATGTAATTTCGAAATACTTGAGTATAGGCTATTTTTAGAGTCCATATGTGTGGGGAAACAAGAGATAGGGTTGGTTTCGGACCCCTCCTTCAAGGGCCACGAAATCCCCCCCTCTTCCTCCATATATACAGCCCTTAGGGCACCGTTTAGACTTTGGGTTTTGTTTAGATTAAAAGTTCGCCATAGCTGCAACTTCGCGTACTTCGTTTGTGTTCAACAACCAGACCAAGACGTCACAGAACCCCACCTCGATCAATAAAGCTTTCATCTTATATTCGCAATATCCAGATTGCAAATCTTAGTTTCTTGCTTGTTCTTCGTTTGCTTGCAGGAGATAGACCCTCGGGGTCAGGTTGATTGTGCTCCGGCGTGGTCAATAACCTCTCGGAGTTGGTTTAGCGATTGCTAAGGCGCGACGTCCTCGCACGTTCGTAGTCGGATCGTCAAAGTCTACTCCACCAAAAACGATAGATACCATCTCATCGAAAGATCGGGACACCCTCGCCTCTATCAAAGATGTGCCCTTTTGAAATTGTATATGGTTTCCTACCTCGTGCACCTATTGATTTGTTGCCTCTTCCATCTTCGGAGAAGGTTAATTTTGATGCTAAACAACGTGCTGAATTGATCTTAAAAATGCATGAGTTAACTAAGGAGAACATTGAGCGTATGAATGCTAAATATAAACTTGCTGGAGATAAGGGTAGAAAACCTGTTGTGTTTGCACCTGGAGATCTTGTTTGGTTACATTTGCGTAAGGATAGATTTCCTGATTTGCGCAAATCAAAGCTAATGCCACGTGCTGATGGTCCTTTTAAGGTGTTAGAGAAAATAAATTATAACGCATATAAACTTGAGCTGCCTGCAGATTTTGGGGTTAGTCCCACTTTTAACATTGCAGATTTGAAGCCTTATTTGGGTGAGGAAGATGAGCTTCCGTCGAGGACGACTTCATTTCAAGAAGGGGAGGATGATGAGGACATCAATACCATTGTTACACCCACAGCCCCTGCTGCTATACATACTGGACCAATTACTAGAGCTCGCGCACGCCAATTAAATTATCAGGTACTTTCGTTTCTTGGTAATGATTCTAATGTTCATGAGAATATGATGCTGCCTAAATTGGATACATTTGTTTTGCTTACAAATGAAGGGCCTAGCTTGGACAAGAAAGAGGAACCTTGGAGCAAGTTCAAGCATGGAGATGATGGCATGCGCAAGGGGAACAAGAACGGAGTTACAAGTGATGATTTCAGGACTTTGAAGCCACCATAAGGAGTGCAGGAAGCCTTGGACGAAATATACAAGGTGCCACTTCATAAATTTCGTCCAGAGGCTATTATAGGTGCTGCGTCACCTTATTATTGGGCCAAGCCCATGTAATTTCGAAATACTTGAGTATAGGCTATTTTTAGAGTCCGTATGTGTGGGGAAACAAGAGATAGGGTTGGTTTCGGACCCCTCCTTCAAGGGCCACGAAATCCCCCCCTCTTCCTCCATATATACAGCCCTTAGGGCACCGTTTAGACTTTGGGTTTTGTTTAGATTAAAAGTTTGCCATAGCTGCAACTTCGCGTACTTCGTTTGTGTTCAACGACCAGACCAAGACGTCACAGAACCCCACCTTGATCAATAAAGCTTTCATCTTATATTCGCAATATCCAGATTGCAAATCTTAGTTTCTTGCTTGTTCTTCGTTTGCTTGCAGGAGATAGACCCTCGTGGTCATGTTGATTGTGCTCCGGCGTGGTCAATAACCTCTCGGAGTTGGTTTAGCGATTGCTAAGGCGCGACGTCGTCGCACGTTCGTAGTCGGATCGTCAAAGTCTACTCCACCAAAAACGATAGCTATCATCTCATCGAAAGATCGGGACACCCTCGCCTCTATCAGTTAACTAATGCACCTAGTACTTTCATGAGATTAATGAACGAAGTTTTACGTGCTTTCATTGGACGATTTGTGGTAGTCTATTTTGATGATATACTGATTTATAGCAGATCTTTGGAGGAACATTTGGAACATTTACGTGCTGTTTTTATTGCTTTACGTGATGCACGTTTGTTTGGTAACCTTGGGAAGTGCACCTTTTGCACCGACCGAGTATCTTTTCTTGGCTATGTTGTTACTCCACAGGGAATTGAAGTTGATAAAGCCAAGATTGAAGCTATTGAGAGTTGGCCACAGCCCAAAACGGTCACTCAAGTGAGGAGTTTTCTTGGACTCGCTGGTTTCTATAGGCGTTTTGTGAGAGATTTCAGCACCATTGCTGCACCTCTCAATGAGCTTACAAAGAAGGATGTGCCTTTTGTTTGGGGTACCTCACAGGAAGAAGCCTTCACGGTATTGAAAGATAAGTTGACACATGCTCCTTTACTCCAACTTCCTGATTTTAATAAGACTTTTGAGCTTGAATGTGATGCTAGTGGAATTGGATTAGGAGGTGTTTTATTACAAGATGGCAAACCTGTTGCATACTTTTCTGAAAAAATTGAGTGGGCCTAGTCTGAACTATTCTACTTATGATAAAGAATTATATGCTCTTGTTCGGACCTTAGAAACATGGCAACATTATTTATGGCCCAAAGTATTTGTTATACATTCTGATCATGAATCTTTGAAACACATTAAAAGTCAAGCAAAACTGAACCGTAGACATGCTAAATGGGTTGAATTTATTGAGACTTTCCCTTATGTCATTAAACACAAGAAGGGTAAAGAAAATGTTATTGCTGATGCATTGTCTCGTCGTTATACTATGCTTTCACAACTTGACTTTAAAATATTTGGTTTGGAGACCATCAAAGATCAATATGTGCATGATGCTGAATTTAAAGATGTATTGCAGAATTGTAAGGAAGGGAGAACATGGAACAAGTTCGTCGTTAACGATGGATTTGTGTTTCGTGCTAACAAGCTATGCATTCTAGCTAGCTCCGTTCGTCTTTTGTTGTTGCAGGAGGCGCATGGAGGAGGATTAATGGGACACTTTGGCGTGAAGAAGACGGAGGATATACTTGCTACACATTTCTTTTGGCCAAAGATGAGACGGGATGTTGAGCGTTTTGTTGCTCGCTGCACTACATGTCAAAAAGCTAAGTCACGACTCAATCCTCATGGTTTATATATGCCTTTGCCTGTACCTAGTGTTCCTTGGGAGGATATATCTATGGACTTTGTGTTAGGTTTACCTCGAACAAAGAAGGGGAGGGATAGCATATTTGTTGTCGTGGATAGGTTCTCGAAAATGGCACACTTTATACCATGTCATAAAAGCGATGATGCTGTTAATGTTGCTGATTTGTTCTTTCGTGAAATTATACGCTTGCATGGTGTGCCAAATACTATTGTTTCAGATCGTGATACTAAATTTCTTAGCCACTTTTGGAGATGTTTATGGGCTAAGTTGGGGACTAAACTGCTTTTTAGTACTACATGTCACCCCCAAACTGATGGACAAACTGAAGTAGTCAATAGAACATTGTCTACTATGCTTAGGGCTGTTTTGAAGAATAACAAGAAAATGTGGGAAGAATGCTTGCCTCATATTGAATTTGCTTATAATCGTTCATTGCATTCTACTACTAAGATGTGTCCTTTTGAAATTGTGTATGGTTTCCTGCCTCGTGCACCAATTGATTTGTTGCCTCTTCCATCTTCGGAGAAGGTTAATTTTGATGCTAAACAACGTGCTGAATTGATCTTAAAAATGCATGAGTTAACTAAGGAGAACATTGAGTGTATGAATGCTAAATATAAACTTGCTGGAGATAAGGGTAGAAAACATGTTGTGTTTGCACCTGGAGATCTTGTTTGGTTACATTTGCGTAAGGATAGATTTCCTGATTTGCGCAAATCAAAGCTAATGCCACGTGCTGATGGTCCTTTTAAGGTGTTAGAGAAAATAAATGATAATGCATATAAACTTGAGCTGCCTGCAGATTTTGGGGTTAGTCCCACTTTTAACATTGGAGATCTGAAGCCTTATTTGGGTGAGGAAGATGAGCTTCCGTCGAGGACGACTTCGTTTCAAGAAGGGGAGGATGATGAGGACATCAATACCATTGTTACACCCACAACCCCTGCTTCTATACATACTGGACCAATTACTAGAGCTCGCGCACGCCAATTAAAATATCAGGTACTTTCGTTTCTTGGTAATGATTCTAAAGTTCATGAGAATATGATGCTGCCTAAATTGGATACATTTGTTTTGCTTACAAATGAAGGGCCTAGCTTGGACAAGAAAGAGGAACCTTGGAGCAAGTTCAAGCATGGAGATGATGGCATGCACAAGGGGAACAAGAACGGAGTTACAAGTGATGATTTCAGGACTTTGAAGCCACCATAATGAGTGCAGGAAGCCTTGGACGAAATATACAAGATGTCACTTCATAAATTTCGTCCAGAGGCTATTATAGGTGCTGCGTCACCTTATTATTGGGCAAGGCCCATGTAATTTCGAAATACTTGAGTATAGGCTGTTTTTAGAGTCCGTATGTGTGGGGAAACAAGAGATAGGGTTGGTTTCGGACCCCTCCTTCAAGGGCCACGAAATCCCCTCCTTTCCTCCATATATACAGCCCTTAGGGCACCGTTTAGACTTTGGGTTTTGTTTAGATTAAAAGTTCGCCATAGCTGCAACTTCGCGTACTTCGTTTGTGTTCAACGACCAGACCAAGACGTCACAGAACCCCACCTTGATCAATAAAGCTTTCATCTTATATTCGCAATATCCAGATTGCAAATCTTAGTTTCTTGCTTGTTCTTCGTTTGCTTGCAGGAGATAGACCCTCGTGGTCAGGTTGATTGTGCTCCGGCGTGGTCAATAACCTCTCGGAGTTGGTTTAGCGATTGCTAAGGCGCGACGTCCTCGCACGTTCGTAGTCGGATCGTCAAAGTCTACTCCACCAAAAACGATAGCTATCATCTCATCGAAAGATCGGGACACCCCCTCCCCTATCAAGTGGTATCAGATTCCCAGGTTGCTCGGTGAGATTTACAGTTTTTCGTAGTTTAGATCGAGTCTGTTCTTCATACCTACAGTCCAGGAAAAAGCCAAAAAAAAAATATAGGGTTAGTTCATCATATCCGAACCAATCTGAGCCTTTGCATAATCTTTTTAGGGTTTTTGCTTTGTTGAATTTGCGGTTGCATCGTCGTGTCAAGTTGCTGGTCTTAGCGTCTAGTTCTTTAGAGTTTCGAGTTCTATTCACAAGTTGTCACGCCGCCGCCGCACCATCATCATCGCCCCTACCATATACCACCACAGCTTATCTGCTATTTCTCTGAGTCCATATACCACCACCGATCCGAGTCCATATACCACCACCGATCCGAGTCCATATACCACCACCAATCCGAGCCCACATATACTACCGTCATATACCATCACCAGTCCGAGTTCCACCAGATTCATCTCTGCCACCAGTCCTAGTCCGAGTCCAGTATTTATTCCTTTATTTTAGAGTTCCAGATCACGCGATACTACGAGTCGTGAACAAGTCGGATTCCCCAATTTTCGTGCTACCCGTAGAAGAAAAATAGTTCCAGTTTCAAAAAAAAAAAAAAAACTAACTCTGGAAAATTCTGGCTAGGCAGTTTTTAGACCATTTGTAGACTTTTTCGAAAAAAAATTGTTGCGGAGCAAAAAAAAAAAGTGCAAAAAAAAGGAAAAAATTCAGAGTGTGCTCCTCCCTTGTTTACGTGCAGCGCCGTGATTTTTGTTAGTGTTCTAGGCTCGCGTCTCTAGCACGGTCTAGCCTAGGACCAGCACAGTACCGTCGTTGAGAGTTTATTCAACATTGCTTCTCTGAATTGATTATTGCTGACCCTTTTTGCTACCATATCATAAGCCTTCCCAGCTCCACATACATCTACGTCGTGTGTTTGACACCACCTGGCAATCGCTCTGTCCAAGCTCTGAGAGTTTTGACTACAAGGTTGCCGATCACCACCTGCTGCTGGGTAAGAACTGGTAAGAATTTGAGATTTGCTTGACGGATTTGTGACACCACACCACACCACCACCACTTTCTAGTAGTCTGTAGGATCATATTCTTGTGTGTTTCTATTGCTGCTAACCATGGCAGGATCACAAGCCGACGAGATTGACTGGGAGAACATGACGAACAAGGAGTTGCATGATAAATTTCAGCAAATGATGAGTGGCCAGGTGGGAGAAGTGCTAAACAGATTTGAAGAGGCCATGGAGAAGATAGATGGCATGGAGAAGTCGTTCGAGACAAAGCTGGATAACAAGTTTAATGAATTGCTCACGCGTCTTCCCCAACCACCACCGGCTGCACCTGTCGCACCTCTGCAACGACAACAACAACAACAACGCCCCCTTCCAAATCAGTTCGGACGAGCGAAGCGTGTTCCTCTTGAGGATGGCCAAACTTCTGGTGCTGCTGTACCTACTGTTGATGCTTCTTTGGCTCCTGCTCCTGCTGCTGCTGGTGCCGAGGAGGAGGATGATTACGCGGGCGATTATGAGGATGAGGTTGATCAAAATCATAACTACGTGCAACCACCAGCACCAGGTCGTCCACATGCAAATAATCGCAATGGTAGGCCTGCACCACCACTTCAGGTACGAGATCATGACCATCTTCCTAAATTAAAATTGAATATTCCACCAGTCGAGGGTAGATATGTTCCTGATATATATCTTACTTGGGAGTTAGAAACTGAACAACGTTTTACATGTTTACAATATCCCGAGGAACGACGTGTTGCTGCTGCTGTTTGTGCTTTCACTAGTTTTGCATGTGTATGGTGGTCTGAACATTGTAGATTATATCCTATTCCAGCTACGTGGGCTGCTTTGAAAACTGCTATGCGTACTCGTTGGGTTCCACCATATTATCAACGTGAATTACTTCAAAAATTGCAGCGCTTAAGACAAGGAAAAAATTCTGTAGAAGAATATTATCAGGAATTACAAACTGGCATGATTAGATGTGGTATTGTTGAGGAGAATGAAGCTATGCTTGCACGTTTCATGGGTGGATTAAATAGAGAGATTCAGACCATTCTAGAGTATAAGGAGTATAATAATATCACTCGTTTGTTCCATCTTGCTTGTAAAGCTGAACGTGAAGTGCAGGATCGACAGGCATTGGCGCGAACTAATTTTTCTGCAGGTCGATCTTCATCATGGACACCGCGTGCCTCCTCTACTCCCACACGTCCAACTGCGGCACCACTGACTTCAGCCGCCAATTCCAACCGAGATATAAGAAAACAGGCACCACCACCACCATCTGCCAAGAGTACACCTTCTGGGCCTGCCCAGAGCTCTTCTTCATCTATGGCATCAACAGGGCACACACATGATATTATTTGTCGTCGTTGTAAGGGAAGAGGTCATTACGCGGGAGAATGCCAATCTCCGCGTGTTATGATTGCTACTGAGGATGGTGGGTATGAGTCCGCCAGTGACTATGATGAGGAGACTTTGGCTCTTATTACAAGTGAAGAACACGGTGGAGATGATTCTGATCATGAGACGCAATACATGGCTCCTGAAGACGCTGACAGGTATGAATGTTTAGTTGCTCAACGTGTTTTGAGTGTGCAGGTCACACAAGCTGAGCAAAATCAGAGGCATAATTTGTTCCATACAAAGGGAGTTGTGAAGGAACGTTCTGTTCGCGTCATCATAGATGGAGGGAGCTGCAACAACTTGGCTAGCATGGAGATGGTGGAGAAGCTATCTCTCACCACAAGACCACATCCACATCCTTACTATATCCAATGGTTCAACAACAGCGGCAAGGTTAAGGTAACACGTACAGTTCGTGTGCATTTTAGTATCTCTACATATGCTGATTATGTTGATTGTGATGTGGTACCCATGCAAGCATGTTCATTATTACTTGGTAGACCATGGCAATTTGATAAAAATTCTATACACCATGGTAGAAACAATCAGTATACTCTTGTTCATAAGGATAAACATATTACTTTGCTTCCTATGACTCCTGATTCTATTTTGAAAGATGATATTAATAGAGCTAGTAAAGCAAAGCAGGAGAAAAATAAGAGTGAAAATCAGATTGTGGCAAAAGAATTTGAGCAACAAATGAAGCCTAATAATAAACCATCTAGTGTTGCTTCTGAAATTAAATTGAAAAGTGCATGCTTACTTGCCACCAAATCTGATATTGATGAGCTAGATTTCAGCAATTCTATTTGCTATGCTTTTGTGTGCAAAGAGGCGTTATTTTCATTCGAGGACGTGCCTTCCTCTTTGCCTCCTGCGGTCACTAACATTTTGCAGGAGTTCGCTGACGTCTTTCCACAAGACGTGCCACCGGGATTACCACCTATTCGCGGGATTGAGCATCAGATTGACTTAATTCCCGGTGCTTCGTTGCCAAACCGTGCGCCATACCGTACCAATCCAGAGGAGACGAAGGAGATTATGCGTCAAGTACAGGGGTTGCTCGACAAAGGTTATATACGCGAATCCCTTAGTCCTTGTGCTGTTCCTATTATTCTAGTGCCGAAAAAGGATGGTACATCGCGTATGTGTGTTGATTGTAGAGGCATTAATAATATTACTATTCGTTATCGTCATCCTATTCCTAGACTAGATGATATGCTTGATGAATTGAGTGGCTCTACAATATTCTCCAAAGTTGATTTGCGTAGTGGATACCATCAAATTCGTATGAAATTGGGGGATGAATGGAAAACAGCATTTAAAACAAAGTTTGGATTATATGAGTGGTTAGTCATGCCTTTTGGGTTAACTAATGCACCTAGTACTTTCACGAGATTAATGAACGAAGTTTTACGTGCTTTCATTGGACGATTTGTGGTAGTCTATTTTGATGATATACTGATTTATAGCAGATCTTTGGAGGAACATTTGGAACATTTACGTGCTGTTTTTATTGCTTTACGTGATGCACGTTTGTTTGGTAACCTTGGGAAGTGCACCTTTTGCACCGACCGAGTATCTTTTCTTGGCTATGTTGTTACTCCACAGGGAATTGAAGTTGATAAAGCCAAGATTGAAGCTATTGAGAGTTGGCCACAGCCCAAAACGGTCACTCAAGTGAGGAGTTTTCTTGGACTCGCTGGTTTCTATAGGCGTTTTGTGAGAGATTTCAGCACCATTGCTGCACCTCTCAATGAGCTTACAAAGAAGGATCTGCCTTTTGTTTGGGGTACCTCACAGGAAGAAGCCTTCACGGTATTGAAAGATAAGTTGACACATGCTCCTTTACTCCAACTTCCTGATTTTAATAAGACTTTTGAGCTTGAATGTGATGCTAGTGGAATTGGATTAGGAGGTGTTTTATTACAAGATGGCAAACCTGTTGCATACTTTTCTGAAAAATTGAGTGGGCCTAGTCTGAACTATTCTACTTATGATAAAGAATTATATGCTCTTGTTCGGACCTTAGAAACATGGCAACATTATTTATGGCCCAAAGAATTTGTTATACATTCTGATCATGAATCTTTGAAACACATTAAAAGTCAAGCAAAACTGAACCGTAGACATGCTAAATGGGTTGAATATATTGAGACTTTCCCTTATGTCATTAAACACAAGAAGGGTAAAGAAAATGTTATTGCTGATGCATTGTCTCGTCGTTATACTATGCTTTCACAACTTGACTTTAAAATATTTGGTTTGGAGACCATCAAAGATCAATATGTGCATGATGCTGAATTTAAAGATGTATTGCAGAATTGTAAGGAAGGGAGAACATGGAACAAGTTCGTCCTTAACGATGGATTTGTGTTTCGTGCTAACAAGCTATGCATTCCAGCTAGCTCTGTTCGTCTTTTGTTGTTGCAGGAGGCGCATGGAGGAGGATTAATGGGACACTTTGGCGTGAAGAAGACGGAGGATATACTTGCTACACATTTCTTTTGGCCAAAGATGAGACGGGATGTTGAGCGTTTTGTTGCTCGCTGCACTACATGTCAAAAAGCTAAGTCACGACTCAATCCTCATGGTTTATATATGCCTTTGCCTGTACCTAGTGTTCCTTGGGAGGATATATCTATGGACTTTGTTTTAGGTTTACCTCGAACAAAGAAGGGGAGGGATAGCATATTTGTTGTCGTGGATAGGTTCTCGAAAATGGCACACTTTATACCATGTCATAAAAGCGATGATGCTGTTAATGTTGCTGATTTGTTCTTTCGTGAAATTATACGCTTGCATGGTGTGCCAAATACTATTGTTTCAGATCGTGATACTAAATTTCTTAGCCACTTTTGGAGATGTTTATGGGCTAAGTTGGGGACTAAACTGCTTTTTAGTACTACATGTCACCCCCAAACTGATGGACAAACTGAAGTAGTCAATAGAACATTGTCTACTATGCTTAGGGCTGTTTTGAAGAATAACAAGAAAATGGGGGAAGAATGCTTGCCTCATATTGAATTTGCTTATAATCGTTCATTGCATTCTACTACTAAGATGTGTCCTTTTGAAATTGTGTATGGTTTCCTTCCTCGTGCACCAATTGATTTGTTGCCTCTTCCATCTTCGGAGAAGGTTAATTTTGATGCTAAACAACGTGCTGAATTGATCTTAAAAATGCATGAGTTAACTAAGGAGAACATTGAGCGTATGAATGCTAAATATAAACTTGCTGGAGATAAGGGTAGAAAACATGTTGTGTTTGCACCTGGAGATCTTGTTTGGTTACATTTGCGTAAGGATAGATTTCCTGATTTGCGCAAATCAAAGCTAATGCCACGTGCTGATGGTCCTTTTAAGGTGTTAGAGAAAATAAATGATAATGCATATAAACTTGAGCTGCCTGCAGATTTTGGGGTTAGTCCCACTTTTAACATTGCAGATCTGAAGCCTTATTTGGTGATGAGGACATGACTACCTTGGATACGACCAAAAATATTGCATACATGTATATTTGTGAGGTGTATGGGACATTTGTACAATTCACATATGAAGATAAGGGAAAAAGAGAAGTTTAGTTGCTGTTCAAAAAGTCCTCTCACGTCACTTTTGGGCCAAGAGAAGATAGAGTCCAAGTCTCTCACGTTCTGGATTCAGATTCGGACTGCACAGACATACCTGACTCAAAATGCCAAGAACTTTTTCATACGGACTCCGAATTGGGTAATTCTTTTTTTCTTGGAAAGTAGATTTCGTGCTCTTTCCAAGCCAATTGGATTCACCTTAAAATTCGTCCGGAGCGTTGAGTTATCAATGAAACAATCTGACGCTGCAGCAGAATCCGAGTCAAACTATAAGTCCAAAGGTGTTGCATCACCTCCACTTGGGCCCATGAGCCTTGTACGACCTAGGGTTAGTTTTAGGCTGCCTTGGGACGTCCTCCCACCTCCTTGGCCGCCACCCCTTACTCCTATATAAGTAGATCCATCTAGTAGCTTTTTCCTTGGGTTTTGTTTAGATTAAAAGTTCGCCATAGCTGCAACTTCGCGTACTTCGTTTGTGTTCAACGACCAGACCAAGACGTCACAGAACCCCACCTTGATCAATAAAGCTTTCATCTTATATTCGCAATATCCAGATTGCAAATCTTAGTTTCTTGCTTGTTCTTCGTTTGCTTGCAGGAGATAGACCCTCGTGGTCAGGTTGATTGTGCTCCGGCGTGGTCAATAACCTCTCGGAGTTGGTTTAGCGATTGCTAAGGCGCGACGTCCTCGCACGTTCGTAGTCGGATCGTCAAAGTCTACTCCACCAAAAACGATAGCTATCATCTCATCGAAAGATCGGGACACCCTCGCCTCTATCAGAGTTAGAAACTGAACAACGTTTTACATGTTTACAATATCCCGAGGAACGACGTGTTGCTGCTGCTGTTTGTGCTTTCACTAGTTTTGCATGTGTATGGTGGTCTGAACATTGTAGATTATATCCTATTCCAGCTACGTGGGCTGCTTTGAAAACTGCTATGCGTACTCGTTGGGTTCCACCATATTATCAACGTGAATTACTTCAAAAATTGCAGCGCTTAAGACAAGGAAAAAATTCTGTAGAAGAATATTATCAGGAATTACAAACTGGCATGATTAGATGTGGTATTGTTGAGGAGAATGAAGCTATGCTTGCACGTTTCATGGGTGGATTAAATAGAGAGATTCAGACCATTCTAGAGTATAAGGAGTATAATAATATCACTCGTTTATTCCATCTTGCTTGTAAAGCTGAACGTGAAGTGCAGGATCGACAGGCATTGGCGCGAACTAATTTTTCTGCAGGTCGATCTTCATCATGGACACCGCGTGCCTCCTCTACTCCCACACGTCCTACTGCGGCACCACTGACTTCAGCCGCCAATTCCAACCGAGATACAAGAAAACAGGCACCACCACCACCATCTGCCAAGAGTACACCTTCTGGGCCTGCCCAGAGCGCTTCTTCATCTATGGCATCAACAGGGCACACACATGATATTATTTGTCGTCGTTGTAAGGGAAGAGGTCATTATGCGAGAGAATGCCAATCTCCGCGTGTTATGATTGCTACTGAGGATGGTGGGTATGAGTCCGCTAGTGATTATGATGAGGAGACTTTGGCTCTTATTACAAGTGAAGAACACGGTGGAGATGATTCTGATCATGAGACGCAATACATGGCTCCTGAAGACGCTGACAGGTATGAATGTTTAGTTGCTCAACGTGTTTTGAGTGTGCAGGTCACACAAGCTGAGCAAAATCAGAGGCATAATTTGTTCCATACAAAGGGAGTTGTGAAGGAACGTTCTGTTCGCGTCATCATAGATGGAGGGAGCTGCAACAACTTGGCTAGCATGGAGATGGTGGAGAAGCTATCTCTCACCACAAGACCACATCCACATCCTTACTATATCCAATGGTTCAACAACAGCGGCAAGGTTAAGGTAACACGTACTGTTCGTGTGCATTTTAGTATCTCTACGTATGCTGATTATGTTGATTGTGATGTGGTACCCATGCAAGCATGTTCATTATTACTTGGTAGACCATGGCAATTTGATAAAAATTCTGTACACCATGGTAGAAACAATCAGTATACTCTTGTTCATAAGGATAAACATATTACTTTGCTTCCTATGACTCCTGATTCTATTTTGAAAGATGATATTAATAGAGTTAGTAAAGCAAAACAGGAGAAAAATAAGAGTGAAAATCAGATTGTGGGAAAAGAATTTGAGCAACAAATGAAGCCTAATAATAAACCATCTAGTGTTGCTTCTGAAATTAAATTGAAAAGTGCATGCTTACTTGCCACCAAATCTGATATTGATGATCTAGATTTCAGCAATTCTGTTTGCTATGCTTTTGTGTGCAAAGAGGCGTTATTTTCATTCGAGGACGTGCCTTCCTCTTTGCCTCCTGCGGTCACTAACATTTTGCAGGAGTTCGCTGACGTCTTTCCACAAGACGTGCCACCGGGATTACCACCTATTCGCGGGATTGAGCATCAGATTGACTTAATTCCCGGTGCTTCGTTGCCAAACCGTGCGCCATACCGTACCAATCCAGAGGAGACGAAGGAGATTATGCGTCAAGTACAGGAGTTGCTCGACAAAGGTTATATACGCGAATCCCTTAGTCCTTGTGATAGAGGCGAGGGTGTCCCGATCTTTCGATGAGGTGATAGCTATCATTTTTGGTGGAGTAGACTTTGACGATCCGACTACGAACGTGCGAGGACGTCGTGCCTTAGCAATCGCTAAACCAACTCCGAGAGGTTATTGACCACGCCGGAGCACAATCAACCTGACCACGAGGGTCTATCTCCTGCAAGCAAACGAAGAACAAGCAAGAAACTAAGATTTGCAATCTGGATATTGCGAATATAAGATGAAAGCTTTATTGATCAAGGTGGGGTTCTGTGACGTCTTGGTCTGGTCGTTGAACACAAACGAAGTACGCGAAGTTGCAGCTATGACGAACTTTTAATCTAAACAAAACCCAAAGTCTAAACGATGCCCTAAGGGCTGTATATATGGAGGAAGAGGGGGGGATTTCGTGGCCCTTGAAGGAGGGGTCCGAAACCAACCCTATCTCTTGTTTCCCCACACATACGGACTCTAAAAATAGCCTATACTCAAGTATTTCGAAATTACATGGGCCTGGCCCAATAATAAGGTGACGCAGCACCTATAATAGCCTCTGGACGAAATTTATGAAGTGGCATCTTGTATATTTCGTCCAAGGCTTCCTGCACTCCTTATGGTGGCTTCAAAGTCCTGAAATCATCACTTGTAACTCCGTTCTTGTTCCCCTTGCGCATGCCATCATCTCCATGCTTGAACTTGCTCCAAGGTTCCTCTTTCTTGTCCAAGCTAGGCCCTTCATTTGTAAGCAAAACAAATGTATCCAATTTAGGCAGCATCATATTCTCATGAACATTAGAATCATTACCAAGAAACGAAAGTACCTGATAATTTAATTGGCGTGCGCGAGCTCTAGTAATTGGTCCAGTATGTATAGCAGCAGGGGCTGTGGGTGTAACAATGGTATTGATGTCCTCATCACCGCCTCAACAACTGCCATTCTGGAGACCGCCTTGTCTTTCTGGGCGCGATGGAGAGCCTGGAGTTTGCGGAAGTTCTCGCCCCTGGCCTGAACGAGCTGATCCTCTTCAGATTTGCCGCTGCTAGTGCTGGGATTGTCGACAACTTCAAGCCCGGCAGCAGCGATGATTTCTTCGAAAACTTCTCCTTCGGCTCTGGTGCCCCAGCGCTTGCCGTCCCCGGCAAGTTGATGAACAGGTTCTTGCCAACCTTGATGATAGAGGCGAGGGTGTCCCGATCTTTCAATGAGATGATAGCTATCGTTTTTGGTGGAGTAGACTTTGACGATCCGACTACGAACGTGCGAGGACGTCGCGCCTTAGCAATCGCTAAACCAACTCCGAGAGGTTATTGACCACGCCGGAGCACAATCAACCTGACCACGAGGGTCTATCTCCTGCAAGCAAACGAAGAACAAGCAAGAAACTAAGATTTGCAATCTGGATATTGCGAATATAAGATGAAAGCTTTATTGATCAAGGTGGGGTTCTGTGACGTCTTGGTCTGGTCGTTGAACACAAACGAAGTACGCGAAGTTGCAGCTATGGCGAACTTTTAATCTAAACAAAACCCAAAGTCTAAACGGTGCCCTAAGGGCTGTATATATGGAGGAAGAGGAGGGGATTTCGTGGCCCTTGAAGGAGGGGTCAGAAACCAACCCTATCTCTTGTTTCCCCACACATACGGACTCTAAAAACAGCCTATACTCAAGTATTTCGAAATTACATGGGCCTGGCCCAATAATAAGGTGACGCAGCACCTATAATAGCCTCTGGACGAAATTTATGAAGTGACATCTTGTATATTTCGTCCAAGGCTTCCTGCACTCATTATGGTGGCTTCAAAGTCCTGAAATCATCACTTGTAACTCCGTTCTTGTTCCCCTTGTGCATGCCATCATCTCCATGCTTGAACTTGCTCCAAGGTTCCTCTTTCTTGTCCAAGCTAGGGCCTTCATTTGTAAGCAAAACAAATGTATCCAATTTAGGCAGCATCATATTCTCATGAACTTTAGAATCATTACCAAGAAACGAAAGTACCTGATAATTTAATTGGCGTGCGCGAGCTCTAGTAATTGGTCCAGTATGTATAGAAGCAGGGGCTGTGGGTGTAACAATGGTATTGATGTCCTCATCATCCCCCCCTTCTTGAAATGAAGTCGTCCTCGACGGAAGCTCATCTTCCTCACCCAAATAAGGCTTCAGATCTGCAATGTTAAAAGTGGGACTAACCCCAAAATCTGCAGGCAGCTCAAGTTTATATGCATTATCATTTATTTTCTCTAACACCTTAAAAGGACCATCAGCACGTGGCATTAGCTTTGATTTGCGCAAATCAGGAAATCTATCCTTACGCAAATGTAACCAAACAAGATCTCCAGGTGCAAACACAACATGTTTTCTACCCTTATCTCCAGCAAGTTTATATTTAGCATTCATACGCTCAATGTTCTCCTTAGTTAACTCATGCATTTTTAAGATCAATTCAGCACGTTGTTTAGCATCAAAATTAACCTTCTCCGAAGATGGAAGAGGCAACAAATCAATAGGTGCACGAGGTAGGAAACCATATACAATTTCAAAAGGGCACATCTTAGTAGTAGAATGCAACGAACGATTATAAGCAAATTCAATATGAGGCAAGCATTCTTCTCACATTTTCTTGTTATTCTTCAAAACAGCCCTAAGCATAGTAGACAAAGTTCTATTGACTACTTCAGTTTGTCCATCAGTTTGGGGGTGACAAGTAGTACTAAAAAGCAGTTTAGTCCCCAACTTAGCCCATAAACATCTCCAAAAGTGGCTAAGAAATTTGGTATCACGATCTGAAACAATAGTATTTGGCACACCATGCAAGCGAATAATTTCACGAAAGAACAAATCAGCAACATTAGCAGCATCATCGCTTTTATGACATGGTATAAAGTGTGCCATTTTCGAGAACCTATCCACGACAACAAATATGCTATCCCTCCCCTTATTTGTTCGAGGTAAACCCAAAACAAAGTCCATAGATATATCCTCCCATGGAACACTAGGTACAGGCAAAGGCATATATAAACCATGAGGATTGAGTCGTGACTTAGCTTTTTGACATGTAGTGCAGCGAGCAACAAAGCGCTCAACATCCCGTCTCATCTTTGGCCAAAAGAAATGTGTAGCAAGTACATCCTCCGTCTTCTTTACGCCAAAGTGTCCCATTAATCCTCCTCCATGCGCCTCCTGCAACAACAAAAGACGAACGGAACTAGCTGGAATGCATAGCTTGTTAGCACGAAACACAAATCCATCGTTAACGACGAACTTGTTCCATGTTCTCCCTTCTTTACAATTCTGCAATACATCTTTAAATTCAGCATCATGCACATATTGATCTTTGATGGTCTCCAAACCAAATATTTTAAAGTCAAGTTGTGAAAGCATAGTATAACGACGAGACAATGCATCAGCAATAACATTTTCTTTACCCTTCTTGTGTTTAATGACATAAGGGAAAGTCTCACTGAATTCAACCCATTTAGCATGTCTACGGTTCAGTTTGGCTTGACTTTTAATATGTTTCAAAGATTCATGATCAGAATGAATAACAAATTCTTTGGGCCATAAATAATGTTGCCATGTTTCCAAAGTCCGAACAAGAGCATATAATTCCTTATCATAAGTAGAGTAATTCAGACTAGGCCCACTCAATTTTTCAGAAAAGTATGCAACAGGTTTGCCATCTTGTAATAACATACCTCCTAATCCAATTCCACTAGCATCACATTCAAGCTCAAAAGTCTTATTAAAATCAGGAAGTTGGAGTAAAGGAGCATGTGTTAACTTATCTTTCAACACCGTGAAGGCTTCTTCCTGTGTGGTACCCCAAACAAAAGGCGCATCCTTCTTTGTAAGCTCGTTGAGAGGTGCAGCAATGGTACTGAAATCTCTCACAAAACGCCTATAGAAACCAGCGAGGCCAAGGAAACTTCTCACTTGTGTGACCGTTTTGGGCTGCGGCCAACTCTCAATAGCTTCAATCTTGGCTTTATCAACTTCAATTCCCTGTGGAGTAACAACATAGCCAAGAAAAGATACCCGATCGGTGCAAAAGGTGCACTTCCCAAGGTTACCAAACAAACATGCATCACGTAGAGCAATAAAAACAGCACGTAAATGTTCCAAATGTTCCTCCAAAGATCTGCTACAAATCAATATATCATCAAAGTAAACTACCACAAATCGTCCAATGAAAGCACGTAAAACTTCGTTCATTAATCTCATGAAAGTACTAGGTGCATTAGTTAACCCAAAACGCATGACTAACCACTCATATAAACCGAACTTAGTTTTAAATGCTGTTTTCCATTCATCTCCCAATTTCATACGAATTTGATGGTACCCACAATCTGATTTTCACTCTTATTTTTCTCCTGGTTTGCTTTACTAGCTCTATTAATATCATCTTTCAAAATAGAATCAGGAGTCATAGGAAGCAAAGTAATATGTTTATCCTTATGAACAAGAGTATACTGATTGTTTCTATCATGGTGTACAGAATTTTTATCAAATTGCCATGGTCTACCAAGTAATAAGGAACATGCTTGCCTGGGTACCACATCACAATCAACATAATCAGCATATGTAGAGATACTAAAATGCACACGAACAGTACGTGTTACCTTAACCTTGCCGCTGTTGTTGAACCATTGGATATAGTAAGGATGTGGATGTGGTCTTGTGGTGAGAGATAGCTTCTCCACCATCTCCATGCTAGCCAAGTTGTTGCAGCTCCCTCCATCTATGATGACGCGAACAGAACGTTCCTTCACAACTCCCTTTGTATGGAACAAATTATGCCTCTGATTTTGCTCAGCTTGTGTGACCTGCACACTCAAAACACGTTGAGCAACTAAACATTCATACCTGTCAGCGTCTTCAGGAGCCATGTATTGCGTCTCATGATCAGAATCATCTCCACCGTGTTCTTCACTTGTAATAAGAGCCAAAGTCTCCTCATCATAATCACTAGCGGACTCATACCCACCATCCTCAGTAGCAATCATAACACGCGGAGATTGGCATTCTCTCGCATAATGACCTCTTCCCTTACAACGACGACAAATAATATCATGTGTGTGCCCTGTTGATGCCATAGATGAAGAAGCGCTCTGGGCAGGCCCAGAAGGTGTACTCTTGGCAGATGGTGGTGGTGGTGCCTGTTTTCTTGTATCTCGGTTGGAATTGGCGGCTGAAGTCAGTGGTGCCGCAGTAGGACGTGTGGGAGTAGAGGAGGCACGCGGTGTCCATGATGAAGATCGACCTGCAGAAAAATTAGTTCGCGCCAATGCCTGTCGATCCTGCACTTCACGTTCAGCTTTACAAGCAAGATGGAATAAACGAGTGATATTATTATACTCCTTATACTCTAGAATGGTCTGAATCTCTCTATTTAATCCACCCATGAAACGTGCAAGCATAGCTTCATTCTCCTCAACAATACCACATCTAATCATGCCAGTTTGTAATTCCTGATAATATTCTTCTACAGAATTTTTTCCTTGTCTTAAGCGCTGCAATTTTTGAAGTAATTCACGTTGATAATATGGTGGAACCCAACGAGTACGCATAGCAGTTTTCAAAGCAGCCCACGTGATAGAGGCGAGGGTGTCCCGATCTTTCGATGAGATGATAGCTATCGTTTTTGGTGGAGTAGACTTTGACGATCCGACTACGAACGTGCGAGGACGTCGCGCCTTAGCAATCGCTAAACCAACTCCGAGAGGTTATTGACCACCCCGGAGCACAATCAACCTGACCACGAGGGTCTATCTCCTGCAAGCAAACGAAGAACAAGCAAGAAACTAAGATTTGCAATCTGGATATTGCGAATATAAGATGAAAGCTTTATTGATCAAGGTGGGGTTCTGTGACGTCTTGGTCTGGTCGTTGAACACAAACGAAGTACGCGAAGTTGCAGCTATGGCGAACTTTTAATCTAAACAAAACCCAAAGTCTAAACAGTGCCCTAAGGGTTGTATATATGGAGGAAGAGGAGGGGATTTCGTGGCCCTTGAAGGAGGGGTCCGAAACCAACCCTATCTCTTGTTTCCCCACACATACGGACTCTAAAAACAGCCTATACTCAAGTATTTCGAAATTACATGGGCCTGGCCCAATAATAAGGTGACGCAGCACCTATAATAGCCTCTGGACGAAATTTATGAAGTGACATCTTGTATATTTCGTCCAAGGCTTCCTGCACTCATTATGGTGGCTTCAAAGTCCTGAAATCATCACTTGTAACTCCGTTCTTGTTCCCCTTGTGCATGCCATCATCTCCATGCTTGAACTTGCTCCAAGGTTCCTCTTTCTTGTCCAAGCTAGGCCCTTCATTTGTAAGCAAAACAAATGTATCCAATTTAGGCAGCATCATATTCTCATGAACTTTAGAATCATTACCAAGAAATGAAAGTACATGATATTTTAATTGGCGTGCGTGAGCTCTAGTAATTGGTCCAACATGTATAGAAGTAGGGGCTGTGGGTGTAACAATGGTATTGATGTCCTCATCATCCTCCCCTTCTTGAAATGAAGTCGTCCTCGACGGAAGCTCATCTTCCTCACCCAAATAAGGCTTCAGATCTGCAATGTTAAAAGTGTGACTAACCCCAAAATCTGCAGGCAGCTCAAGTTCATACGCTCAATGTTCTCCTTAGTTAACTCATGCATTTTTAAGATCAATTCAGCACGTTGTTTAGCATCAAAATTAAACTTCTCCGAAGATGGAAGAGGCAACAAATCAATTGGTGCACGAGGAAGGAAACCATACACAATTTCAAAAGGACACATCTTAGTAGTAGAATGCAATGAACGATTATAAGCAAATTCAATATGAGGCAAGCATTCTTCCCACATTTTCTTGTTATTCTTCAAAACAGCCCTAAGCATAGTAGACAATGTTCTATTGACTACTTCAGTTTGTCCATCAGTTTGGGGGTGACATGTAGTACTAAAAAGCAGTTTAGTCCCCAACTTAGCCCATAAACATCTCCAAAAGTGGCTAAGAAATTTAGTATCACGATCTGAAACAATAGTATTTGGCACACCATGCAAGCGTATAATTTCACGAAAGAACAAATCAGCAACATTAACAGCATCATCGCTTTTATGACATGGTATAAAGTGTGCCATTTTCGAGAACCTATCCACGACAACAAATATGCTATCCCTCCCCTTCTTTGTTCGAGGTAAACCTAAAACAAAGTCCATAGATATATCCTCCCAAGGAACACTAGGTACAGGCAAAGGCATATATAAACCATGAGGATTGAGTCGTGACTTAGCTTTTTGACATGTAGTGATAGAGGCGAGGGTGTCCCGATCTTTCGATGAGATGATAGCTATCGTTTTTGGTGGAGTAGACTTTGACGATCCGACTACGAACGTGCGAGGACGTCGCGCCTTAGCAATCGCTAAACCAACTCCTGGAGGTTATTGACCACGCCGGAGCACAATCAACCTGACCACGAGGGTCTATCTCCTGCAAGCAAACGAAGAACAAGCAAGAAACTAAGATTTGCAATCTGGATATTGCGAATATAAGATGAAAGCTTTATTGATCAAGGTGGGGTTCTGTGACGTCTTGGTCTGGTCGTTGAACACAAACGAAGTACGCGAAGTTGCAGCTATGGCGAACTTTTAATCTAAACAAAACCCAAAGTCTAAACGGTGCCCTAAGGGCTGTATATATGGAGGAAGAGGGGGGGATTTCGTGGCCCTTGAAGGAGGGGTCCGAAACCAACCCTATCTCTTGTTTCCCCACACATACGGACTCTAAAAATAGTCTATACTCAAGTATTTCGAAATTACATGGGCCTGGCCCAATAATAAGGTGACGCAGCACCTATAATAGCCTCTGGACGAAATTTATGAAGTGGCATCTTGTATATTTCATCCAAGGCTTCCTGCACTCCTTATGGTGGCTTCAAAGTCCTGAAATCATCACTTGTAACTCCGTTCTTGTTCCCCTTGCGCATGCCATCATCTCCATGCTTGAACTTGCTCCAAGGTTCCTCTTTCTTGTCCAAGCTAGGCCCTTCATTTGTAAGCAAAACAAATGTATCCAATTTAGGTAGCATCATATTCTCATGAACATTAGAATCATTACCAAGAAACGAAAGTACCTGATAATTTAATTGGCGTGCGCGAGCTCTAGTAATTGGTCCAGTATGTATAGCAGCAGGGGCTGTGGGTGTAACAATGGTATTGATGTCCTCATCACATGCTCCTTTACTCCAACTTCCTGATTTTAATAAGACTTTTGAGCTTGAATGTGATGCTAGTGGAATTGGATTAGGAGGTGTTTTATTACAAGATGGCAAACCTGTTGCATACTTTTCTGAAAAATTGAGTGGGCCTAGTCTGAACTATTCTACTTATGATAAAGAATTATATGCTCTTGTTCGGACCTTAGAAACATGGCAACATTATTTATGGCCCAAAGAATTTGTTATACATTCTGATCATGAATCTTTGAAACACATTAAAAGTCAAGCAAAACTGAACCGTAGACATGCTAAATGGGTTGAATTTATTGAGACTTTCCCTTATGTCATTAAACACAAGAAGGGTAAAGAAAATGTTATTGCTGATGCATTGTCTCGTCGTTATACTATGCTTTCACAACTTGACTTTAAAATATTTGGTTTGGAGACCATCAAATACCAATATGTGCATGATGCTGAATTTAAAGATGTATTGCAGAATTGTAAGGAAGGGAGAACATGGAACAAGTTCGTCGTTAACGATGGATTTGTGTTTCGTGCTAACAAGCTATGCATTCCAGCTAGCTCTGTTCGTCTTTTGTTGTTGCAGGAGGCGCATGGAGGAGGATTAATGGGACACTTTGGCGTGAAGAAGACGGAGGATATACTTGCTACACATTTCTTTTGGCCAAAGATGAGACGGGATGTTGAGCGTTTTGTTGCTCGCTGCACTACATGTCAAAAAGCTAAGTCACGACTCAATCCTCATGGTTTATATATGCCTTTGCCTGTACCTAGTGTTCCTTGGGAGGATATATCTATGGACTTTGTTTTAGGTTTACCTCGAACAAAGAAGGGGAGGGATAGCATATTTGTTGTCGTGGATAGGTTCTCGAAAATGGCACACTTTATACCATGTCATAAAAGCGATGATGCTGTTAATGTTGCTGATTTGTTCTTTCGTGAAATTATACGCTTGCATGGTGTGCCAAATACTATTGTTTCAGATCGTGATACGAAATTTCTTAGCCACTTTTGGAGATGTTTATGGGCTAAGTTGGGGACTAAACTGCTTTTTAGTACTACATGTTGATAGAGGCGGGGGTGTCCCGATCTTTCGATGAGATGATAGCTATCGATTTGGTGGAGTCGACTTTGACGATCCGACTACAAACGTGCACGACGTTGCGCCTTAGCAATCGCTAAACCAATCTCCCGAGGTTATTGACGATGCTGAAAGCACGATCAGCCTGACCACGAAGGTCTATTCCTGCACGCAATCGAAGAACAAGCAAGAATATGATAATGCAATCTGAATATTGCGAATATAGATGAAGTATTGATAAAGGTGGGGATCCGAAAGCGGTCTTGGTCTGGTCGTTGGACACAAACGAAGTACACGAAGTTGCAATGGCTAACTTTTAACTAAACAAATCCCAAGCAAAAAGCTACTAGATGGATCTACTTATATAGGAGCAAGGGGTGGCGGCCAAGGAGGTGGGAGGACGTCCCAAGGCAGCCTAAAACTAACCCTAGGTCGTACAAGGCCAATGGGCCCAAGTGGAGGTGATGCAACACCTTTGGACTTGTAGTTTGACTCGGATTCTGCTACAGCACCAGATTGTTTCGACGACAACTCAATGCTCCGGATGAATTTGAAGGTGAAACCAATTGGGTTAGAAAGAGCACGAAATCTACTTTCCAACAAAAAAAGAATCACCCAATTCGGAGTCCGTATGAAATAGTTCTTGGCGTTTTGAGTCAGGTATGTCTGTGCAGTCCGAATCTGAATCCAGAACGTGAGAGACATGGACTCTATCTTCTCTTGGCCCAAAAGTGACGTGAAAGGACTTTTTGAACAGCACATAAACTTCTCTTTTTCCCTTATGTTCATATGTGGATTGTACAAATGTCCCATACACCTGCAATTAGACATGGCACAAAAGTTTGTGAAGTATTTTTGTCTTGGATGACATAAATAAATTATTGCATAGTTTGCATTAGAAATCACCTCACAAATATATATGTATGCAATATTTTTGGTCGTATCCAAGGTAGTCATGTCCTCATCAGGTGCTGGTGGTTGCACGTAGTTATGATTTTGATCAATCTCATCCTCATAATCGCCCGCGTAATCATCCTCCTCCTCGGCACCAGCAGCAGCAGGAGCAGGAGCCAAAGAAGCATCAACAGTAGGTACAGCAGCACCAGAAGTTTGGCCATCCTCAAGAGGAACACGCTTCGCTCGTCCGAACTGATTTGGAAGGGGGCGTTGTTGTTGTCGTTGCAGAGGTGCGACAGGTGCAGCCGGTGGTGGTTGGGGAAGACGCGTGAGCAATTCATTAAACTTGTTATCCAGCTTTGTCTCGAACGACTTCTCCATGCCATCTATCTTCTCCATGGCCTCTTCAAATCTGTTTAGCACATCTCCCACCTGGCCACTCATCATTTGCTGAAATTTATCATGCAACTCCTTGTTCGTCATGTTCTCCCAGTCAATCTCGTCGGCTTGTGATCCTGCCATGGTTAGCAGCAATAGAAACACACAAGAATATGATCCTACAGACTACTAGAAAGTGGTGGTGGTGTGGTGTGGTGTCACAAATCCGTCAAGCAAATCTCAAATTCTTACCAGTTCTTACCCAGCAGCAGGTGGTGATCGGCAACCTTTGTAGTCAAAACTCTCAGAGCTTGGACAGAGCGATTGCCAGGTGGTGTCCAACGCACGATGTAGATGTATGTGGAGCTGGGAAGGCTTATGATATGGTAGCAAAAAGGGTCAGCAATAATCAATTCAGAGATGCAATGTTGAATAAACTCTCAACGACGGTACTGTGCTGGTCCTAGGCTATACCGTGCTAGAGACGCGAGCCTAGAACACTAACAAAAATCATGGCGCTGCACGTAAACAAGGGAGGAGCACACTCTGAATTTTTTTCTTTTTTTTTCCTCTTTTTTTTTTGCTCCGCAACAATTTTTTTTTGGAAAAAGTCTACAAATGGTCTAAAAACTGCCTAGCCAGAATTTTCCAGACTTGTTTTTTTTTTTTAAACTGCAACTATTTTTCTTCTGCGGGTAGCACGAAAATTGGGGAATCCGACTTGTTCACGACTCGTAGTATCGCGTGATCTGGAACTCGAAAATAAAGGAATAAATACTGGACTCGGACTAGGACTGGTGGCGGAGATGAATCTGGTGGAACTCGGACTGGTGATGGTATATGACGGTAGTATATGTGGGCTCGGATTGGTGCTGGTATATGGACTCGGATCGGTGGTGGTATATGGACTCGGATCGGTGGTGGTATATGGACTCAGAGAAATAGCAGATAAGCTGTGGTGGTATATGGTAGGGGCGATGATGATGGTGCGGCGGCGGCGTGACAACTTGTGAACAGAACTCGAAACTCTAAAGAACTAGACGCTAAGACCAGCAACTTGACACGACGATGCAAATGCAAATTCAACAAAGCAAATACAGAAAAGATTATGCAATGGCTCAGATTGGTTTGGATATGATGAACTAACCCTAAATTATTTTTTTGGCTTTTTCCTGGACTGTAGGTATGAAGAACAGACTCGATCTAAACTACGAAAAACTGTAAATCTCACCGAGCAACCTGGAAATCTGATACCACTTGATAGAGGCGAGGGTGTCCCGATCTTTCGATGAGATGATAGTTATCGTTTTTGGTGGAGTAGACTTTGACGATCCGACTACGAACGTGCGAGGACGTCGCGCCTTAGCAATCGCTAAACCAACTCCGAGAGGTTATTGACCACGCCGGAGCACAATCAACTTGACCACGAGGGTCTATCTCCTGCAAGCAAACGAAGAACAAGCAAGAAACTAAGATTTGCAATCTGGATATTGCGAATATAAGATGAAAGCTTTATTGATCAAGGTGGGGTTCTGTGACGTCTTGGTCTGGTCGTTGAACACAAACGAAGTACGCGAAGTTGCAGCTATGGCGAACTTTTAATCTAAACAAAACCCAAAGTCTAAGCGGTGCCCTAAGGGCTATATATATGGAGGAAGAGGGGGGGATTTCGTGGCCCTTGAAGGAGGGGTCCGAAACCAACCCTATCTCTTGTTTCCCCACACATACGGATTCTAAAAACAGCCTATACTCAAGTATTTCGAAATTACATGGGCCTGGCCCAATAATAAGGTGACGCAGCACCTATAATAGCCTCTGGACGAAATTTATGAAGTGGCATCTTGTATATTTCGTCCAAGGCTTCCTGCACTCATTATGGTGGCTTCAAAGTCCTGAAATCATCACTTGTAACTCCGTTCTTGTTCCCCTTGCGCATGCCATCATCTCCATGCTTGAACTTGCTCCAAGGTTCCTCTTTATTGTCCAAGCTAGGCCCTGATAATTTAATTGGCGTGCGCAAGCTCTAGTAATTGGTCCAGTATGTATAGCAGTAGGGGCTGTGGGTGTAACAATGGTATTGATGTCCTCATCAGGCCCTGCCGGCCTCGAGAGATTTCTGCAGCGTGGTCAGCTTCAGCTCCAGAACCGCAATATCAGCAGCCGCAGAGGAGAGCTGCTTGGTCTTGTCGGACAGGGCGACTTGTATCTCCGCCAAGGAGTGGAGGGTTTTTTCCCTGTCCCCCTTGAGCGTCGAGAGCTCCTTGCCATGCTCGTCGAGATCTGTCTCCAGCCTCTTCACTTTGTCGCTCAGCACGTTCTTGGCGGCCTCTGCAACTTCGGCAGCATCGACGGCCTCCTTGAGCTTGCCGGCGTGACTTGCAGTTAGAGCTTCGAGCGCCTCCTTGTGCTTCTGCTCCAGCTCCTGGGTCCGCCGCGCGACAAGATTTTCAATGTCTTCATCCTTGCTACGAAGCTTGGCGGCGAGCGCCTGCTCACGAGCAGTGAGATCTTCCTCATGAGCATCAAGAGCAACGCGGCGCCCCGTCAGGAGGGCATCTTCGGCAGCAATCCTTTGAACAGCTTCATCATGCGCCTTCTCCATGTCTGATTGCTTCAGGAGGATCTCATTCCACTGCTGGCTCACTTGTTCCCGGCCGGCAACCAACTCTTGGAGGGCCTCGGTGTGCCAGATTTGCATTTGTGCGACGCGCCTTTGGAAATCTGCTTTGGCCGCCTGATAGAGGCGAGGGTGTCCCGATCTTTCGATGAGATGATGTCTATCGTTTTTGGTGGAGTAGACTTTGACGATCCGACTACGAACGTGCGAGGACGTCGCGCCTTAGCAATCGCTAAACCAACTCCGAGAGGTTATTGACCACGCCGGAGCACAATCAACCTGACCCCGAGGGTCTATCTCCTGCAAGCAAACGAAGAACAAGCAAGAAACTAAGATTTGCAATCTGGATATTGCGAATATAAGATGAAAGCTTTATTGATCGAGGTGGGGTTCTGTGACGTCTTGGTCTGGTTGTTGAACACAAACGAAGTACGCGAAGTTGCAGCTATGGCGAACTTTTGATCTAAACAAAACCCAAAGTCTAAACGGTGCCCTAAGGGCTGTATATATGGAGGAAGAGGGGGGGATTTCGTGGCCCTTGAAGGAGGGGTCCGAAACCAACCCTATCTCTTGTTTCCCCACACATACGGACTCTAAAAATAGCCTATACTCAAGTATTTCGAAATTACATGGGCCTGGCCCAATAATAAGGTGACGCAGCACCTATAATAGCCTCTGGACGAAATTTATGAAGTGGCATCTTGTATATTTCGTCCAAGGCTTCCTGCACTCCT